>OX463755.1:76988554-77588554 GCA_949824845.1 Rhingia rostrata
AGATGGTTGTTGATGGTAGATGGTTTGTGATGGTGGATGGTTGATGATTGTAGATGGTTGATGATGGTAGATGGTTGGTGATGGTAGATGGTTAATGATGGTAGATGGTTGATGATGGTAGATGGTTGATGATGGCATATGGTTATTGATGTTAGATGGTTGGCGATGATGGTAGATGGTTGATGGTGGTAGATGGTTGTTGATGATAGATGGTTGGTGATGGTAGATGGTAGATGGTTGATGATAGTAGATGGTTGATGATGGTAGTTGGTTGCTGGTGGTAGATGGTTGATGATGTTAGATGGTTGGTGATGGTAGATGGTTGACGATGGTAGATGTGTGATGATAGTAGATGGTTAATGATGGTAGATGATTGATGATGGTAGATGGTTGTTGATGGTAGATGGTTGATGATGGTGGATGGTTGATGATTGTAGATGGTTGATGATGGTAGATGGTTGATGATGGTAGATGGTTGAGGATGGTAGATAATTGTTGATGGTAGATGGTTGGTGATGGCAGATGGTTGATGTTGGTAGATGGTTGATGATGGTAGATGGTTGATGATGGTAGATGGTTGATGATGGTAGATGGATAATAATTGTAGATGGTTGGTGATAGTAGATGGTTGATGATTGTAGATGGTTGATGATGGTGGATGGTTGATGATTGTAGATGGTTGATGATGGTAGATGGTTGATGATGTAGATGGTTGATGATGGTAGATGGTTGATGATAGTAGATTGTTGATGATTGTAGATGGTTGATGATGGTAGATGGTTGTCGATGGTAGATGGTTTGTGATGGTAGATGGTTATGATGGTAGATGGTTGATGATGGTAGATGGTTGATGATGGCATATGGTTATTGATGTTAGATGGTTGGCGATGATGGTAGATGGTTGATGGTGGTAGATGGTTGTTGATGGTAGATGGTTGGTGATGGTAGATGGTAGATGGTTGATGATAGTAGATGGTTGATGATGGTAGTTGGTTGCTGGTGGTAGATGGTTGATGATGTTAGATGGTTGGTGATGGTAGATGGTTGACGATGGTAGATGGGTGATGATAGTAGATGGTTAATGATGGTAGATGATTGATGATGGTAGATGGTTGTTGATGGTAGATGGTTGATGATGGTAGATGGTTGATGATGGCATATGGTTATTGATGTTAGATGGTTGGCGATGATGGTAGATGGTTGAGGATGGTAGATAATTGTTGATGGTAGATGGTTGGTGATGGCAGATGGTTGATGTTGGTAGATGGTTGATGATGGTAGATGGTTGATGGTGGTAGATGGTTGATGATGGTAGATGGATAATAATTGTAGATGGTTGGTGATAGTAGATGGTTGATGATTGTAGATGGTTGATGATGGTGGATGGTTGATGATTGTAGATGGTTGATGATGGTAGATGATTGATGATGGTAGATGGTTGATGATGGTGGATGGTTGATGATTGTAGATGGTGATGATGGTAGATGGTTGATGATGGTAGATGGTTGAGGATGGTAGATAATTGTTGATGGTAGATGGTTGGTGATGGCAGATGGTTGATGTTGGTAGATGGTTGATGATGGTAGATGGTTGATGATGGTAGATGGTTGATGATGGTAGATGGATAATAATTGTAGATGGTTGGTGATAGTAGATGGTTGATGATTGTAGATGGTTGATGATGGTGGATGGTTGATGATTGTAGATGGTTGATGATGGTAGATGGTTGATGATGGTAGATGGTTGATGATGGTAGATGGTTGATGATAGTAGATTGTTGATGATTGTAGATGGTTGATGATGGTAGATAATTGTTGATGGTAGATGGTTGGTGATGGCAGATGGTTGATGTTGGTAGATGGTTGATGATGGTAGATGGTTGATGATGGTAGATGGTTGATGATGGTAGATGGATAATAATTGTAGATGGTTGGTGATAGTAGATGGTTGATGATTGTAGATGGTTGATGATGGTGGATGGTTGATGATTGTAGATGGTTGATGATGGTAGATGGTTGATGATGGTAGATGGTTGATGATGGTAGATGGTTGATGATAGTAGATTGTTGATGATTGTAGATGGTTGATGATGGTGGATGGTTGATGATTGTAGATGGTTGATGATGGTAGATGGTTGATGATGGTAGATGGTTGATGATGGTAGATGGTTGATGATAGTAGATTGTTGATGATTGTAGATGGTTGATGATGGTAGATGGTTGATGATGGTAGATGGATAATAATTGTAGATGGTTGGTGATAGTAGATGGTTGATGATTGTAGATGGTTGATGATGGTGGATGGTTGATGATTGTAGATGGTTGATGATGGTAGATGGTTGATGATGGTAGATGGTTGATGATGGTAGATGGTTGATGATAGTAGATTGTTGATGATTGTAGATGGTTGATGATGGTAGATGGTTGTCGATGGTAGATGGTTTGTGATGGTAGATGGTTAATGATGGTAGATGGTTGATGATGGTAGATGGTTGATGATGGCATATGGTTATTGATGTTAGATGGTTGGCGATGATGGTAGATGGTTGATGGTGGTAGATGGTTGTTGATGGTAGATGGTTGGTGATGGTAGATGGTAGATGGTTGATGATAGTAGATGGTTGATGATGGTAGTTGGTTGCTGGTGGTAGATGGTTGATGATGTTAGATGGTTGGTGATGGTAGATGGTTGACGATGGTAGATGGGTGATGATAGTAGATGGTTAATGATGGTAGATGATTGATGATGGTAGATGGTTGTTGATGGTAGATGGTTGGTGACGGTAGATGGTTGATGATGGTAGACGGTTGGTGATGATGGTAGATGGTTAGTGATGGTAGATGGCTGATGATGGTAGATGGTTGCTGATGGTAGATGGATGATGATGGTAGACGGTTGATGATGGTAGATGGTTGTTGATGGTAGATGGTTGGTAATGGTAGATGGTTGATGACGTTAGAAGGTGGATGGTGGTAGTTGGTTGATGATGGTAGATGGTTGATGATGGTAGATGGCCAATGATGGTAGATGGTTGATGATGGTAGATGGTTGGTGTTGGTAGATGGTTGATGATGGTAGATTTCTAATGATGGTAGATGGTTGGTTATGGTAGATGGTTGATGATGGCAGAAGGTTGATGATGGTAGATAGTTGGTTATGGTGGATGGTTGATGATGGTAGAAGGTTGGTGATGGTAGATGGATGATGAAGGTAGATGGTTCATGATGGTAGATGGTTGGTGATGGTAGATGGTTGATGATGGTAGACGGTTGATGATGGTAGATGGTTGTTGATGGTAGATGGTTGGTAATGGTAGATGGTTGATGACGTTAGAACTTGGATGATGGTAGATGGTTGCTGATGGTAAATGGTTGATGATGGTATATGGTTGGTGATGGTAGATGGTTGCTTATGGTAGATGGTTGATGATGGTAGATGGTCTATGATGGTAGATTGTTGGTGATGGTAGATGGTTGTTGATGGTAGATGGTTGCTGATGGTAGATGATGGTAGATGGTTGTTGATGGTAGATGGTTGGTGATGGTAGATGGTTGATGATGGTAGTTGGTTGCTGGTGGTAGATGGTTGATGATGTTAGATGGTTGTTGATGGTAGATGGTTGGTGATGGTAAATGGTTGATGATAGCAGATGGTTGATGATGGTAGTTGGTTGCTGGTGGTAGATGGTTGATGATGTTAGATGGTTGATGATGGTAGATGGTTGATGATGGTAGATGGTTGTTGATGGTAGATGGTTGATGATGGTAGACGGTTGGTGATGATGGTAGATGGTTGGTGATGGTAGATGGCTAATGATGGTAGATGGTTGATGATGGTAGATGGTTGATGATGGTAAATGGTTGATGATGGTAGATGGCTAATGATGGTAGATGGTTGTTAATGGTAGATGGTTGCTGATGGTAGATAGTTGGTGATGGTAGATGTTTGCTGATTGTAGATGGTTGATGATGGTATATGGTTGGTGATGGTATATGGTTGATGATGGTAGGTGGTTGATGATGGTAGATGATGGTAAATTGTTGATGATGGTAGATGGTTGAGGATGGTAGATAATTGTTGATGGTAGATGGTTGGTGATGGTAGATGGTTGATGTTGGTAGATGGTTGATGATGGTAGATGGTTGATGATGGTAGATGGTTGATGATTGTAGATGGTTGATGATTGTAGATGGTTGATGATGGTAGATGGTTGATGATGGTAGATGGTTGCTGATGGTAGATGGTTGCTGATGGTTGATGATGGTAGATGGTTGTTGATGGTAGATGGTTTGTGCAGGTAGATGGTTGATGATGGTAGATGGTTGATTATGGTACTTGATTGTTGATGGTATATAGTTGATGATAGTATATGGCTATTGATGGTAGATGGTTGCTGATGGTAAATGGTTGATGATGGTATATGGTTGGTGATGGTAGATGGTTGCTTATGGTAGATGGTTGATGATGGTAGATGGTCTATGATGGTAGATTGTTGGTGATGGTAGATGGTTGTTGATGGTAGATGGTTGCTGATGGTAGATGATGGTAGATGGTTGTTGATGGTAAATGGTTTGTGATGGTAGATGGTTGGTGATTGTAGATGATTGATTATGGTAGATGGTTGGTGATGGTAGATGGTAGATGGTTGATGATGGTAGATGGTTGCTGATGCTAGATGGTTTCTTATGGTAGATGGTTGCTGATGGTAGATGGTTGGTGATGGTAGATGGTTGCTTATGGTAGATGGTTGCTGATGGTAGATGGTTGCTTATGGTAGATGGTTGCTGATGGTAGATGGTTGCTGATGGTAGATGGTTGGTGATGGTAGATGGTTGATGATGGTAGATGGTTGATGATGGTAGATGGTCTATGATGGTAGATTGTTGGTGATGGTAGATGGTTGTTGATGGTAGATGGTTGCTGATGGTAGATGATGGTAGATGGTTGTTGATGGTAGATGGTTTGTGATGGTAGATAGTTGGTGATTGTAGATGATCGATTATGGTAGATGGTTGCTGATGGTAGATGATGGTAGATGGTTGATGATGGTAGATGGTCTATGATTGTAGATTGTTGGTGATGTAAGATGGTTGTTGATGGTAGATGGTTGCTGATGGTAGATGATGGTAGATGGTTGTTGATGGTAGATGGTTTGTGATGGTAGATGGTTGGTGATTGTAGATGGTTGCTTATGGTAGATGGTTGTTGATGGTAGATGGTTGCTTATGGTAGATGGTTGCTGATGGTAGATGGTTGGTGATGGTAGATGGTTAATGATGGTAGATGGTTGATGATGGTAGATGGTCTATGATGGTATATTGTTGGTGATGGTAGATGGTTGTTGATGGTAGATGGTTTGTGATGATAGATGGTTGATGACTGTATATGGTTGGTGATGGTAGATGGAAGATGGTTGATGATGGTAGATAGTTGATGATGGCAGATGGTTAATGATGGTAGATGGTAGTTGATGGTAGATGGTTTGTGATGGTGGATGGTTGATGATCGTAGATGGTTGATGACGGTAGATGGTTGGTGATGGTAGATGGTTAATGATGGTAGATGGTTGATGATGGTAGATGGTTGATGATGGCATATGGTTATTGATGTTAGATGGTTGGCGATGATGGTAGATGGTTGATGGTGGTAGATGGTTGTTGATGGTAGATGGTTGGTGATTGTAGATGGTAGATGGTAGATGGTTGATGATGGTAGATGGTTGATTATGGTAGTTGGTTGCTGCTGGTAGATGGTTGATGATGTTAGATGGTTGATGATGGTAGATGGTTGATGATGGTAGATGGTTGGTGATGGTAGATGGTTGATGATGGTAGATGGGTGATGATAGTAGATGGTTAATGATGGTAGATGATTGATGATGGTAGATGGTTGTTGATGGTAGATGGTTGGTGACGGTAGATGGTTGATGATGGTAGACGGTTGGTGATGATGGTAGATGGTTGGTGATGGTAGATGGCTGATGATGGTAGATGGTTGCTGATGGTAGATGGTTGATGATGGTAGACGGTTGATGATGGTAGATGGTTGTTGATGGTAGATGGTTGGTAATGGTAGATTTTTGATGACGTTATAAGGTGGATGATGGTAGTTGGTTGGTGGTGGTAGGTGGTTGATGATGGTAGATGGCTAATGATGGTAGATGGCTAATGATGGTAGATGGTTGGTTATGGTAGATGGTTGATGATGGTAGAATGTTGATGATGGTAGATGGTCGATGATGGTAGATGGTTGATGATGGTAGAGTGATGATGGTAGATGGTTAATGATGGTAGATAGTTGGTTATGGTGGATGGTTGATGATGGTAGAAGGTTGATGATGGTAGATTGATGATGAAGGTAGATGGTTGATGATGGTAGATGGTTGGTGATGGTAGATGGTTGATGATGGTAGATGGTTGTTGATGGTAGATATTTGGTAATGGTAGATGGTTGATGACGTTAGAACTTGGATGATGGTAGATGGTTGGTGATGTTAGATGGTTGATGATGGTAGCTGGTTGATGATGGTAGATGGTTGATGATGGTAGATGGTTGTTGATGGTAGATGGTTGGTAATGGTAGATGGTTGATGACGTTAGAACTTGGATGATGGTAGATGGTTGGTGATGGTAGATGGTTGATGATGGTAGATGGTTGTTGATGGTAGATGGTTGGTAATGGTAGATGGTTGATGACCTTAGAACTTGGATGATGGTAGATGGTTGATGATGGTAGATGGTTGATGATGGTAGATGATTCATGATGGTAGATGGTTGATGATGGTAGATGGTTGATGACTGTATATGGTTGGTGATGGTAGATGGTTAATGATGGAAGATGGTTGATGATGGCAGATGGTTGATGATGGCAGATGGTTAATGATGGTAGATGGTTGCTGATGGTAGATGGTTTGTGATGGTGGATGGTTGATGATTGTAGATGGTTGATGACGGTAGATGGTTGGTGATGGTAGATGGTTAATGATGGTAGATGGTTGATGATGGTAGATGGTTCATGATGGCATATGGTTATTGATGTTAGATGGTTGGCGATGATGGTAGATGGTTGATGGTGGTAGATGGTTGTTGATGGTAGATGGTTAGTGATGGTAGATGGTTGATGATGGTAGATGGTTGATGATGGTAGTTGGTTGCTGGTGGTAGATGGTTGATGATGTTAGATGGTTGATGATGGTAGATGGTTGATGATGGTAGATGGTTGGTGATGGTAGATGGTTGTAGATGGTAGATGGGTGATGATAGTAGATGGTTAATGATGGTAGATGATTGATGATGGTAGATGGTTGTTGATGGTAGACGGTTGGTGATGATGGTAGATGGTTGGTGATGGCAGATGGCTGATGATGGTAGATGGTTGCTCATGGTAGATGGTTGATGATGGTAGACGGTTGATGATGGTAGATGGTTGTTGATGGTTGACGGTTGATGATGGTAGATGGTTGTTGATGGTAGATGGTTGGTAATGGTAGTTGGTTGATGATGGTAGATGGTTGATGATGGTAGATGGTTGATGATGGTAGATGGTAGATGGCTAGTGATGGTAGATGGTTGATGATGATAGATGGTTGGTGATGGTAGATGGTTGATGATGGTAGATGGTTGATGATGGTAGAAGATTGATGATGGTAGATGGTTGATGATGGTAGATGGTTGGTGATGGTAGATGGTTGATGATGGTAGATGGTTGCTGATGGTAGATGGTTGATGATGGTAGATGGCTAATGATGGTAGATGGCTAATGATGGTAGATGGTTGGTTATGGTAGATGGTTGATGATGGTAGAAGGTTGATGATGGTAGATGGTCGATGATGGTAGATGGTTGATGATGGTAGAGTGATGATGGTAGATGGTTAATGATGGTAGATAGTTGGTTATGGTGGATGGTTGATGATGGTAGAAGGTTGATGATGGTAGATGGATGATGAAGGTAGATGGTTGATGATGGTAGATGGTTGGTAATGGTAGATGGTTGATGACGTTAGAACTTGGATGATGGTAGATGGTTGGTGATGTTAGATGGTTGATGATGGTAGATGGGTGGTGATGGTAGATGGTTGATGATGGTAGATGGTTGGTAATGGTAGAACTTGGATGATGGTAGATGGTTGATGATGGTAGATGGTTGATGATGGTAGATGGTTGATGATGGTAGATGGTTGTTGATGGTAGATGGTTGGTAATGGTAGATGGTTGATGACGTTAGAACTTGGATGATGGTAGATGGTTGGTGATGGTAGATGGTTGATGATGGTAGATGGTTGTTGATGGTAGATGGTTGGTAATGGTAGATGGTTGATGACGTTAGAACTTGGATGATGGTAGATGGTTGATGATGGTAGATGGTTGATGATATTAGATGATTGATGATGGTAGATGATTGATGATGGTAGATGGTTGATGACTGTATATGGTTGGTGATGGTAGATGGTTAATGATGGAAGATGGTTGATGATGGCAGATGGTTGATGATGGCAGATGGTTAATGATGGTAGATGGTTGTTGATGGTAGATGGTTTGTGATGGTGGATGGTTGATGATTGTAGATGGTTGATGACGGTAGATGGTTGGTGATGGTAGATGGTTAATGATGGTAGATGGTTGATGATGGTAGATGGTTCATGATGGCATATGGTTATTGATGTTAGATGGTTGGCGATGATGGTAGATGGTTGATGGTGGTAGATGGTTGTTGATGGTAGATGGTTGGTGATGGTAGATGGTTGATGATGGTAGATGGTTGATGATGGTAGTTGGTTGCTGGTGGTAGATGGTTGATGATGTTAGATGGTTGATGATGGTAGATGGTTGACGATGGTAGATGGTTGGTGATGGTAGATGGTTGATGATGGTAGATTGGTGATGATAGTAGATGGTTAATGATGGTAGATGATTGATGATGGTAGATGGTTGTTGATGGTAGATGGTTGGTGACGGTAGATGGTTGATGATGGTAGACGGTTGGTGATGATGGTAGATGGTTGGTGATGGCAGATGGCTGATGATGGTAGATGGTTGCTCATGGTAGATGGTTGATGATGGTAGACGGTTGATGATGGTAGATGGTTGTTGATGGTTGACGGTTGATGATGGTAGATGGTTGTTGATGGTAGATGGTTGGTAATGGTAGTTGGTTGATGATGGTAGATGGTTGATGTAGGTAGATGGTAGATGGCTAGGGATGGTAGATGGTTGATGATGATAGATGGTTGGTGATGGTAGATGGTTGATGATGGTAGATGGTTGATGATGGTAGAAGATTGATGATGGTAGATGGTTGATGATGGTAGATGGTTGGTGATGGTAGATGGCCGATGATGGTAGATGGTTGCTGATGGTAGATGGTTGATGATGGTAGATGGCTAATGATGGTAGATGGCTAATGATGGTAGATGGTTGGTTATGGTAGATGGTTGATGATGGTAGAAGGTTGATGATGGTAGATGGTCGATGATGGTAGATGGTTGATGATGGTAGAGTGATGATGGTAGATGGTTAATGATGGTAGATAGTTGGTTATGGTGGATGGTTGATGATGGTAGAAGGTTGATGATGGTAGATGGATGATGAAGGTAGATGGTTGATGATGGTAGATGGTTGGTGATGGTAGATGGTTGATGATGGTAGATGGTTGTTGATGGTAGATGGTTGGTAATGGTAGATGGTTGATGACGTTAGAACTTGGATGATGGTAGATGGTTGGTGATGTTAGATGGTTGATGATGGTAGATGGGTGGTGATGGTAGATGGTTGATGATGGTAGATGGTTGGTAATGGTAGATGGTTGATGACGTTAGAACTTGGATGATGGTAGATGGTTGATGATGGTAGATGGTTGATGATGGTAGATGGTTGTTGATGGTAGATGGTTGGTAATGGTAGATGGTTGATGACGTTAGAACTTGGATGATGGTAGATGGTTGGTGATGGTAGATGGTTGATGATGGTAGATGGTTGTTGATGGTAGATGGTTGGTAATGGTAGATGGTTGATGACGATAGAACTTGGATGATGGTAGATGGTTGATGATGGTAGATGGTTGATGATGGTAGATGATTGATGATGATAGATGGTTGATGATGGTAGATGGTTGATGACTGTATATGGTTGGTGATGGTAGATGGTTAATGATGGAAGATGGTTGATGATGGCAGATGGTTGATGATGGCAGATGGTTAATGATGGTAGATGGTTGTTGATGGTAGATGGTTTGTGATGGTGGATGGTTGATGATTGTAGATGATTGATGACGGTAGATGGTTGGTGATGGTAGATGGTTAATGATGGTAGATGGTTGATGATGGTAGATGGTTCATGATGGCATATGGTTATTGATGTTAGATGGTTGGCGATGATGGTAGATGGTTGATGGTGGTAGATGGTTGTTGATGGTAGATGGTTGGTGATGGTAGATGGTTGATGATGGTAGATGGTTGATGATGGTAGTTGGTTGCTGGTGGTAGATGGTTGATGATGTTAGATGGTTGATGATGGTAGATGGTTGATGATGGTAGATGGTTGGTGATGGTAGATGGTTGATGATGGTAGATGGGTGATGATAGTAGATGCTTAATGATGGTAGATGATTGATGATGGTAGATGGTTGTTGATGGTAGATGGTTGGTGACGGTAGATGGTTGATGATGGTAGACGGTTGGTGATGATGGTAAATGGTTGGTGATGGCAGATGGCTGATGATGGTAGATGGTTGCTCATGGTAGATGGTTGATGATGGTAGACGGTTGATGATGGTAGATGGTTGTTGATGGTTGACGGTTGATGATGGTAGATGGTTGTTGATGGTAGATGGTTGGTAATGGTAGTTGGTTGATGATGGTAGATGGTTGATAATGGTAGATGGTAGATGGCTAGTGATGGTAGATGGTTGATGATGATAGATGGTTGTTGATGGCAGATGGTTGGTAATGGTAGATGGTTGATGACGTTAGAACTTGGATGATGGTAGATGGTTGATGATGGTAGATGGTTGATGATGGTAGAAGATTGATGATGGTAGATGGTTGATGATGGTAGATGGTTGGTGATGGTAGATGGTTGGTTATGGTAGATGGTTGATGATGGTAGATGGTTGATGATGGTAGATGGTCGATGGTCGATGATGGTAGATGGTTGATGATGGTAGAGTGATGATGGTAGATGGTTAATGATGGTAGATAGTTGGTTATGGTGGATGGTTGATGATGGTAGAAGGTTGATGATGGTAGATGGATGATGAAGGTAGATGGTTGATGATGGTAGATGGTTGGTGATGGTAGATGGTTGATGATGGTAGAAGATTGATGATGGTAGATGGTTGATGATGGTAGATGGTTGGTGATGGTAGATGGTTGATGATGGTAGATGGTTGCTGATGGTAGATGGTTGATGATGGTAGACGGTTGATGATGGTAGATGGTTGTTGATGGTAGATGGTTGGTAATGGTAGATGGTTGATGACGTTAGAAGGTGGATGATGGTAGATGGTTGATGATGGTAGATGGTTGATGATGGTAGAAGGTTAATGATGGTAGATAGTTGGTGATGGTATATGGTTGATGATGGCAAATGGTTTCTGATGGTAGATGGTTGATGATGGTAGATGTTTGATGATTTTAGATGGTTGATGATTTTAGGTGGTTGCTGATGTTAGATGGTTGCTGATGGTAGATGGTTAATGATGGTAGATGGTTGGTGATGGTAGATGGTTGATGATGGTAGAAGGTTGACGATGGTAGAAGGTCGGTGATGGTTAATGGTTGATTATAGTAGGAGGTTGCTGATGGTAGATGGTTGATGATGGTAGACGGTTGGTGATGATGGTAGATGGTTGGTGATTGTAGAAGGTTGATGATGGTAGATGGTTGGTGATGGTAGATGGTTGATGATGGTAGAAGGTTGATGATGGTAGATAGTTGGTGATTGTATATGGTTGATGATGGTAAATGGTTTCTGATGGTAGATGGTTGATGTTGGTAGATGGTTGATGATGGTAGATAATTGCTGATGGTAGATGGTTGATGATGGTAGATGGTTGGCGATGATGGTAGATGGTTGATGGTGGTAGATGGTTGTTAATGGTAGATGGATGGTGATGGTAGATGGTTGATGGTTGATGATGGTTGCTGATGGTAGATGGTTGATGATGTTAGAAGGTGGATGATGGAAGTTGGTTGATGATGGTAGATGGTTGGTGATGGTAGATGGTTGATGATGGTAGATGGGTGGTGATGGTAGATGGTTGATGATGGTAGAAGGTTGATGATGGTAGATGGTTGATGATGGTAGATGGTTGATGATGGTAGAAGGTTGATGATGGTAGATAGTTGGTGATGGTATATGGTTGATGATGGTAAATGTTTTCTGATGGTAGATGGTTGATGATGGTAGATGGTTGCTGATGGTAGATGGTTAATGATGGTAGATGGTTGGCGATGATGGTAGATGGTTGATGGTGGTAGATGGTTGTTGATGGTAGATGGTTGGTGATGGTAGATGGTTGATGGTTGATGATGGTTGCTGATGGTAGATGGTTGATGATGTTAGATAGTTCATGATGGTAGATTGTTGATGATGGTAAATAGTTGGTGTTGGTAGATGGTTAATGATGGTTGATGATTGCTGATGGTAGATGGTTGATGATGGTAGAAGGTTGATGATAGTAGATGGTTGATGATGGTAAATGGTTCGTGATGATAGATGGTTGATGATGGTAAATGGGTGATGATGGTAGATGGTTGATGATGGTAGATGGTTGCTGATGGTAGATGGTTGATGATGGTAGATGGTTGGCGATGATGGTAGATGGTTGATGGTGGTAGATATTGGTTGATGGTAGATGGTTGGTGATGGTAGATGGTTGATGGTTGATGATGGTTGCTGATATTAGATGGTTGATGATGTTAGATAGTTCATGATGGTAGATTGTTGATGATGGTAAATGGTTGGTGTTGGTAGATGGTTAATGATGGTAGATGATTGATGATGGTAGGTGGGTGATGATGGTAGAGTGATGATGGTAGATGGTTGTTCATAGTAGATGGTTGGTGATAGTAAATGGGTAATGATGGTAGATGGTTGGTTATGGTAGAGGGTTGATGATGGTAGAGGGTTGATGATGGTAGAAGCTTGATGATGGTAGATGGTCGATGATGGTAGATGGTTGATGATGGTAGATGGGTGATGATTGTAGATGGTTAATGATGGTAGATGATTGATGATGGTAGATGGTTGTTGATGGTAGATGATTGGTGACGGTAGATGGATGATGATGGTAGACGGTTGGTGATGATGGTAGATGGTTGGTGATGGTAGATGGCTGATGATGGTAGATGGTTGCTGATGGTATATGGTTGATGGTGGTAGACGGTTGATGATGGTAGATGATGGTAGATGGTTGTTGATGGTAGATGGTTGGTAATGGTAGATTTTTGATGACGTTAGAAGGTGGATGATGGTAGTTGGTTGATGATGGTAGATGGTTGATGATGGTAGATGGCTAATGATGGTAGATGGTTGATGATGGTAGATAGTTGGTGGTGGTAGATGGTTGATGATGGTAGAACGTTGATGATGGTAGATGGTCGATGATGGTAGATGGTTGATGATGGTAGAGTGATGATGGTAGATGGTAAATGATGGTAGATGGTTGATGATGGTAGAGTGATGATGGTAGATGGTTAGTGATGGTAGATAGTTGGTTATGGTGGATGGTTGATGATGGTAGAAGGTTGATGATGGTAGATGGATGATGAAGGTAGATGGTTGATGATGGTAGATGTTTGGTGATGGTAGATGGTTGATGATGGTAGATGGTTGATGATGGTAGATGGGTGATGATAGTAGATGGTTAATGATGGTAGATGATTGATGATGGTAGATGGTTGTTGATGGTAGATGATTGGTGGCGGCAGATGGATGATGATGGTTGACGGTTGATGATGGTAGATGGTTGTTGATGGTAGATGGTTGGTAATGGTAGTTGGTTGATGATGGTAGATGGTTGATAATGGTAGATGGTAGATGGCTAGTGATGGTAGATGGTTGATGATGATAGATGGTTGTTGATGGCAGATGGTTGGTAATGGTAGATGGTTGATGACGTTAGAACTTGGATGATGGTAGATGGTTGATGATGGTAGATGGTTGATGATGGTAGAAGATTGATGATGGTATATGGTTGATGATGGTAGATGGTTGGTGATGGTAGATGGTTGGTTATGGTAGATGGTTGATGATGGTAGATGGTTGATGATGGTAGATGGTCGATGGTCGATGATGGTAGATGGTTGATGATGGTAGAGTGATGATGGTAGATGGTTAATGATGGTAGATAGTTGGTTATGGTGGATGGTTGATGATGGTAGAAGGTTGATGATGGTAGATGGATGATGAAGGTAGATGGTTGATGATGGTAGATGGTTGGTGATGGTAGATGGTTGATGATGGTAGAAGATTGATGATGGTAGATGGTTGATGATGGTAGATGGTTGGTGATGGTAGCTGGTTGATTATGGTAGATGGTTGCTGATGGTAGATGGTTGGTGATGGTAGACGGTTGATGATGGTAGATGGTTGTTGGTGGTAGATGGTTGGTAATGGTAGATGGTTGATGACGTTAGAAGGTGGATGATGGTAGATGGTTGATGATGGTAGATGGTTGATGATGGTAGAAGGTTAATGATGGTAGATAGTTGGTGATGGTATATGGTTGATGATGGCAAATGGTTTCTGATGGTAGATGGTTGATGATGGTAGATGTTTGATGATGGTAGATGGTTGATGATTTTAGGTGGTTGCTGATGTTAGATGGTTGCTGATGGTAGATGGTTAATGATGGTAGATGGTTGGTGATGGTAGATGGTTGATGATGGTAGAAGGTTGACGATGGTAGAAGGTCGGTGATGGTTAATGGTTATTTATAGTAGGAGGTTGCTGATGGTAGATGGTTGATGATGGTAGACGGTTGGTGATGATGGTAGATGGTTGGTGATTGTAGAAGGTTGATGATGGTAGATGGTTGGTGATGGTAGATGGTTGATGATGGTAGAAGGTTGATGATGGTAGATAGTTGGTGATTGTATATGGTTGATGATGGTAAATGGTTTCTGATGGTAGATGGTTGATGTTGGTAGATGGTTGATGATGGTAGATAATTGCTGATGGTAGATGGTTGATGATGGTAGATGGTTGGCGATGATGGTAGATGGTTGATGGTGGTAGATGGTTGTTAATGGTAGATGGATGGTGATGGTAGATGGTTGATGGTTGATGATGGTTGCTGATGGTAGATGGTTGATGACGTTAGAAGGTGGATGATGGAAGTTGGTTGATGATGGTAGATGGTTGGTGATGGTAGATGGTTGATGATGGTAGATGGGTGGTGATGGTAGATGGTTGATGATGGTAGAATGTTGATGATGGTAGATGGTTGATGATGGTAGATGGTTGATGATGGTAGAAGGTTGATGATGGTAGATAGTTGGTGATGGTATATGGTTGATGATGGTAAATGTTTTCTGATGGTAGATGGTTGATGATGGTAGATGGTTGCTGATGGTAGATGGTTGATGATGGTAGATGGTTGGCGATGATGGTAGATGGTTGATGGTGGTAGATGGTTGTTGATGGTAGATGGTTGGTGATGGTAGATGGTTGATGGTTGATGATGGTTGCTGATGGTAGATGGTTGATGATGTTAGATAGTTCATGATGGTTGATGATGGTAAATGTTTTCTGATGGTAGATGGTTGATGATGGTAGATGGTTGCTGATGGTAGATGGTTGATGATGGTAGATGGTTGGCGATGATGGTAGATGGTTGATGGTGGTAGATGGTTGTTGATGGTAGATGGTTGGTGATGGTAGATGGTTGATGGTTGATGATGGTTGCTGATGGTAGATGGTTGATGATGTTAGATAGTTCATGATGGTAGATTGTTGATGATGGTAAATAGTTGTTGTTGGTAGATGGTTAATGATGGTTGATGATTGATGATGGTAGATGGTTGATGATGGTAGAAGGTTGATGATAGTAGATGGTTGATGATGGTAAATGGTTCGTGATGATAGATGGTTGATGATGGTAAATGGGTGATGATGGTAGATGGTTGATGATGGTAGATGGTTGCTGATGGTAGATGGTTGATGATGGTAGATGGTTGGCGATGATGGTAGATGGTTGATGGTGGTAGATATTGGTTGATGGTAGATGGTTGGTGATGGTAGATGGTTGATGGTTGATGATGGTTGCTGATGGTAGATGGTTGATGATGTTAGATAGTTCATGATGGTAGATTGTTGATGATGGTAAATGGTTGGTGTTGGTAGATGGTTAATGATGGTAGTTCATAGTAGATGGTTGGTGATAGTAAATGGGTAATGATGGTAGATGGTTGGTTATGGTAGAGGGTTGATGATGGTAGAGGGTTGATGATGGTAGAAGCTTGATGATGGTAGATGGTCGATGATGGTAGATGGTTGATGATGGTAGATGGGTGATGATAGTAGATGGTTAATAATGGTAGATGATTGATGATGGTAGATGGTTGTTGATGGTAGATGATTGGTGATGGTAGATGGATGATGATGGTAGACGGTTGGTGATGATGGTAGATGGTTGGTGATGGTAGATGGCTGATGATGGTAGATGGTTGCTGATGGTATATGGTTGATGGTGGTAGACGGTTGATGATGGTAGATGGTTGTTGATGGTAGATGGTTGGTAATGGTAGATTTTTGATGACGTTAGAAGGTGGATGATGGTAGTTGGTTGATGGTGGTAGATGGTTGATGATGGTAGATGGCTAATGATGGTAGATGGTTGATGATGGTAGATGGTTGGTGGTGGTAGATGGTTGATGATGGTAGAACGTTGATGTTGGTAGATGGTCGATGATGGTAGATGGTTGATGATGGTAGAGTGATGATGGTAGATGGTTAATGATGGTAGATGGTTGATGATGGTAGAGTGATGATGGTAGATGGTTAATGATGGTAGATAGTTGGTTATGGTGGATGGTTGATGATGGTAGAAGGTTGATGATGGTAGATGGATGATGAAGGTAGATGGTTGATGATGGTAGATGTTTGGTGATGGTAGATGGTTGATGATGGTAGATGATTGTTGATGGTAGATGGTTGGTAATGGTAGATGGTTGATGACGTTAGAACTTGGATGATGGTAGATGGTTGGTGATGTTAGATGGTTGATGATGGTAGATGGGGGGTGATGGTAGATGGTTGATGATGGTAGATGGTTGGTAATGGTAGATGGTTGATGACGTTAGAACTTGGATGATGGTAGATGGTTGATGATGGTAGATGGTTGATGATGGTAGATGGTTGTTGATGGTAGATGGTTGGCAATGGTAGATGGTTGATGACGTTAGAACTTGGATGATGGTAGATGGTTGGTGATGGTAGATGGTTGATGATGGTAGATGGTTGTTGATGGTAGATGGTTGGTAATGGTAGATGGTTGATGACGTTAGAACTTGGATGATGGTAAATAGTTGGTGTTGGTAGATGGTTAATGATGGTTGATGATTGATGATGGTAGATGGTTGATGATGGTAGAAGGTTGATGATAGTAGATGGTTGATGATGGTAAATGGTTCGTGATGATAGATGGTTGATGATGGTAAATGGGTGATGATGGTAGATGGTTGATGATGGTAGATGGTTGCTGATGGTAGATGGTTGATGATGGTAGATGGTTGGCGATGATGGTAGATGGTTGATGGTGGTAGATATTGGTTGATGGTAGATGGTTGGTGATGGTAGATGGTTGATGGTTGATGATGGTTGCTGATGGTAGATGGTTGATGATGTTAGATAGTTCATGATGGTAGATTGTTGATGATGGTAAATGGTTGGTGTTGGTAGATGGTTAATGATGGTAGATGATTGATGATGGTAGGTGGGTGATGATTTTAAAGTGATGATGGTAGATGGTTGTTCATAGTAGATGGTTGGTGATGGTAAATGTGTAATGATGGTAGATGGTTGGTTATGGTAGAGGGTTGTGATGATGGTAGAGGGTTGATGATGGTAGAAGCTTGATGATGGTAGATGGTCGATGATGGTAGATGGTTGATGATGGTAGATGGGTGATGATAGTAGATGGTTAATGATGGTAGATGATTGATGATGGTAGATGGTTGTTGATGGTAGATGATTGGTGACGGTAGATGGATGATGATGGTAGACGGTTGGTGACGATGGTAGATGGTTGGTGATGGTAGATGGCTGATGATGGTAGATGGTTGCTGATGGTAGATGGTTGATGGTGGTAGACGGTTGATGATGGTAGATGGTTGTTGATGGTAGATGGTTGGTAATGGTAGATTTTTGATGACGTTAGAAGGTGGATGATGGTAGTTGGTTGATGATGGTAGATGGTTGGTGGTGGTAGATGGTTGATGATGGTAGATGGCTAATGATGGTAGATGGTTGGTTATGGTAGATGGTTGATGATGGTAGAACGTTGATGATGGTAGATGGTCGATGATGGTAGATGGTTGATGATGGTAGCGTGATGATGGTAGATGGTTAATGATGGTAGATAGTTGGTTATGGTGGATGGTTGATGATGGTAGAAGGTTGATGATGGTAGATGGATGATGAAGGTAGATGGTTGATGATGGTAGATGTTTGGTGATGGTAGATGGTTGATGATGGTAGATGGTTGTTGATGGTAGATGGTTGGTAATGGTAGATGGTTGATGACGTTAGGACTTGGATGATGGTAGATGGTTGGTGATGTTAGATGGTTGATGATGGTAGATGGGGGGTGATGGTAGATGGTTGATGATGGTAGATGGTTGGTAATGGTAGATGGTTGATGACGTTAGAACTTGGATGATGGTAGATGGTTGATGATGGTAGATGGTTGATGATGGTAGATGGTTGTTGATGGTAGATGGTTGGTAATGGTAGATGGTTGATGACGTTAGAACTTGGATGATGGTAGATGGTTGGTGATGGTAGATGGTTGATGATGGTAGATGGTTGTTGATGGTAGATGGTTGGTAATGGTAGATGGTTGATGACGTTAGAACTTGGATGATGGTAGATGGTTGATGATGGTAGATGATTGATGATGGTAGATGGTTGATGATGGTTGATGATGGTAGATGATTGATGATGGTAGATGGTTGATGATGGTAGATGGTTGATGACTGTATATGGTTGGTGATGGTAGATGGTTAATGATGGAAGATGGTTGATGATGGCAGATGGTTGATGATGGTAGTTGGTTGCTGGTGGTAGATGGTTGATGATGTTAGATGGTTGATGTTGGTAGATGGTTGATGATGGTAGATGGTTGGTGATGGTAGATGGTTGATGATGGTAGATGGGTGATGATAGTAGATGGTTAATGATGGTAGATGATTGATGATGGTAGATGGTCGATGATGGTAGATGATGGTAGAGTGATGATGGTAAATGGTTAATGATGGTAGATTGTTGGTGATGGTAGATGATTGATGATGGTAGATGGTTAATGATTGTAGATGGTTGGTGATGGTAGATGGTTGATGATGGTAGAAGGTTGATGATGGTAGATGGTTGATGATGGATGATGGGTGATGATGGTAGATGGTTGATGATGGTAGAAGGTTGATGATTGTAGATGGTTGATGATGGTAAATGGTTCGTGATGATAGATGGTTGATGATGGTAAATGGTTGATGATGGTAGATGGTTGATCATGGTAGACGGTTGGTGATGGTAGATGGTTAATGATGGTAGATGGTTGATGATGGTAGATGGTTCATGATGGCATATGGTTATTGATGTTAGATGGTTGGCGATGATGGTAGATGGTTGATGGTGGTAGATGGTTGTTGATGATAGATGGTTGGTGATGGTAGATGGTTGATGATGGTAGATGGTTGATGATGGTAGTTGGTTGCTGGTGGTAGATGGTTGATGATGTTAGATGGTTGATGATGGTAGATGGTTGATGATGGTAGATGGTTGGTGATGGTAGATGGTTGATGATGGTAGATGGGTGATGATAGTAGATGGTTAATGATGGTAGATGATTGATGATGGTAGATGGTCGATGATGGTAGATGATGGTAGAGTGATGATGGTAAATGGTTAATGATGGTAGATTGTTGGTGATGGTAGATGGTTGATGATGGTAGATGGTTAATGATTGTAGATGGTTGGTGATGGTAGATGGTTGATGATGGTAGAAGGTTGATGATGGTAGATGGTTGATGATGGATGATGGGTGATGATGGTAGATGGTTGATGATGGTAGAAGGTTGATGATTGTAGATGGTTGATGATGGTAAATGGTTCGTGATGATAGATGGTTGATGATGGTAAATGGTTGCTGATGGTAGATGGTTGATCATGGTAGACGGTTGATGATGTTAGATGGGTGGTGATGGTAGATGGTTGATGATGGTGTCGATGATGGTAGATGATTGCTGATGGTAGAGTGATGATGGTAGATGGTTATTGATGGTAGATAGTTAGTTATGGTGGATGGTTGATGATGGTATAAGGTTGATGATGGTAGATGGATGATGAAGGTAGATGTTGATGGTAGATGGTTTGTGATGGTGGATGGTTGATGATTGTAGATGGTTGATGACGGTAGATGGTTGGTGATGGTAGATGGTTAATGATGGTAGATGGTTGTTGATGGTAGATGGTTGATTGTAAGACATTTGATTGATTTTTCAAAGAAAAAATTAAAACTTTGAACAGTAACATTTTTTTTTTTTTTTTTTATATATAAAAACTTAATCTAGACTAAAACTAACTTAAACTACTTAAGACTAGTTAAACCTATCTAACACTACTTAAGACTACTTAACTACTTAAACCTTACTTAATTATAATCGGGGTGGCACTCGTTGCTTTTGTTGTTTGCCATCCCGATTGCGTCATTGGGTCCAGCAAGCATTGTTGCAACCATATTAAATAAAATATGGTGCATAAGCCCAGCCCCAGACCTTGTACCTAAATTTAATTTACTTAAGTACTAAGGAGTGGACTAAAAGACCGCAAAGACCTGAGGAACTGCAGAAATAATTTCCTCGTTTAGCCACCAAAACTCGGTGCGCTGCTTTTCAGCGTCATCGCGATCCGATACCGCGTTCTAAAGCGGAGGAGCTCCGGAGCATTGTCGACGTACCCGTCGCGGATTAGCCGCTTGTCCCGCGCGTCACGGTAGCGATGGTATAAAACCGGGATACCGTTCCTGTCTTGTATTAACCCTAACGAATCGATATAAATGAATGCCTCTGGTGGAATAAAGCCGGACATGAGCGCACTCTCCATGTACATTTCATTGGGGTAATAAGCCCCGAATATCAGGCTGTTGTCGCTACTCATCGCCTTCGAGTCACCTTAATTAAGAAATTGTCAATTCTATTCAACTGAGCCCGATTGTATAGAACCTCGTTGCGATAATATTTTATGTACTCGGAGTCCGGCGTTCGGTACAATCCTAAGCAGAATCGGAGACAACGCATCTCGAACAGCCGTATCCTTTCCATGTAGGATGGTGATACATTGAACCACACGGGACAACCGTAAGCGATGATCGGCCTTATGAGGGCCATGTAGCAAATGACTTTCACCCTTGAATCAAGTTGACTGCTATGAAACAATCTTCTTGTCAGAGCATAAGCCATAAGGGCTATGGGCCTGGCCAGACAAGCATCCACATTTTTATTAAAATACAGAAACTAGTCAAGCCAGATGCCAAGGTATTTGACTTCACTTCTCACCGCCAACGGCCGTCCATGCTGTCCCATGATACACAATTTTTTCCTGTTTTTCCTGGTATCGTAAGATATTTCAAAGACTTTACTCGAAGTTACGTTGCCACATTTGACAACGAACTTCTTTCCCATAAGCATTCCATAAATCATATATAGCATGGGTTTACGCATGCCCAGTCTGGTCAGCTTGTAGAAAAGCCCCTCTAACCTCTAACCTCGAAGGCCTTCTCAAAGTCAACCAGACAGGCCCCTGTGCACTGTTTTTGGACTTATTCCATTGAATGTCGGACACTAGTTTCGATGCGGCATGAATGGTGTCATACATCGCTCGAAAACCAAACTGATTTTCCAGAATAATTTTGTTTCCCTCGACCCACTTAAGCAGAGCCCTATTGACTATTTTCTCCAATACCTTGCTTACATTCGGCAGAAGGCTTATTGACTGAAGATTAGCTGGGTTTGTTTTGTCCTTTCCCTTTTTGGGGATAGGATGTACCGTACCACCGCCGTTTTCCAGTGCACCGGATAATGTGCATTATTCAGTGCATTGTTAAACAGCGTGGTGAAGATATCGACTGCTTCCACTGGCAGGTGTCTCAATACGACGTTTGGGACACCGTCCTCTCCCGCCGACTTTTTATTTTTCAGTGATACGAAGATGTCCAGGAGTTCATCTTT
This sequence comes from Rhingia rostrata, assembly GCA_949824845.1. NCBI lineage: Eukaryota > Metazoa > Arthropoda > Insecta > Diptera > Syrphidae > Rhingia > Rhingia rostrata. The sequence continues at coordinate 77,011,000 of OX463755.1, forward strand.
TTGAACGAACAGCATCATGCTATTGGCGACTACGCCATTTCAAGGGTTTTCGTCATTGAATACGGTAAAACCGTTATTCTGGGATCGCCAAGCTTGGAGTTCGGTACGTAGATAAAAGTGATTCAGAAAGGCTCTCTCCTCAATATCGCGATTTGGGCGAACAGGACTGTTCACCGTATACACGGTCTCGAAGATAGCGATTATCGAATTCGCCTTCTCTTGAGGATCTACGATCGTGAAAAATCCGTCGTTCGAGTCAACACTTTCCGGACTTATACCAACAGCCGTGAGCGTCTGTCTGTTCTCTGTCGTTTGGGAAATTCGGACACATGGAATGTCATTATGATCTTTTCGCCTGAATATTTTATTTGTTTGTGGCATCAACCTCGAGATCGATTCCCTTCAGGATGACCGTTTTCAATTTTTCGTTCTTTGGCGTATACGTAAAGCCACCTTAGCCACCTCTAGGGCTTTGCGGACCTTTTTATACCCCTCCATAATGTGACACAAAATTTTATGTTTATCTGATGAAATATGTTTCACAGAAAAATCCTTACAAACTACTTGACAAATGCGGATACTGTCGCTAGAACCCAGGTCACTTACGTTTATTGGCGGTACCTCTTCCCTCTTTTTCCTCTGTTGTTGCGGCTGGTTTTGTGGCTGCTGATGTTGTTGTGGCTGCTGCTGTTGTTGCTGCTGCTTTTGTTGCTGCTGTTTTTGTCGCTGCTGCTGTTGTTGTTGTATATGTTGTTGCTGCTGCTTTTGCATATTAGCAGAACGTTGCTGCATTGGCTGCAGATTAAATTTTTGCTGAAGCAACTGTTGTACTTTAAGCTGTTGTTGCTGCTGCTTCTGGCGCATATTCTTCTCTTCGAGGGCTTTTGTTTTTTCACCTCTCGAATTCCCTCTAGCTTGACCATTAATTCAGCGATGATACGGCTTAACTTTGCCTCCTCATCATCCAAAGCTGGCTGCTCTTCGTCTACCTCCGCTAGCTCTTTGAAGGGGTTACCCTCACCGACGTAGCGGGGTTCTCCCTCTTCGGTATTGTATTCGTCGAGGTCAAAGTCAACCTCTTCTTCCACAATTTTTGGCTGCGCCGAAATTGACGTTGCCAGGCTTCTATTTATGGTGAGATTAGACGTCGGGCTTATCCTCCTCTGCCTCATCGCACTTATTTCGCCGGTAGTATTTGTTCGTACTGCTGCTGATGTTGTTGGTGCAGCAGTTTTTGTAGTCGCTGGTACAGTTCCGTGTACCATCCTTGATTTGCCATCTACAGGAGCATATGACGATGATGATGATATTGTTGTTTTTATCGTTGTTGCTTTCGCAGGCGATACGTTCATTTTAGGCATCGTCATCTTTGGCCGTTTTTTTGTTGGAGAATTTCCCCCCTCCTGCGGGGTTTTATTCTCTGTACCGATTTCCATATCCGGTTATTATTTCATAAACACCTCACTTATTGTTTGTTTTTGTTTTATTAAATTAATAAAAAAAAAAAAAAACTAGGGTCGGATTGGGACTCGAACCCACGACTCCCACTGCTGAGCCAGTCACTTTGAAGATTACTTGATGGTAGATGGTTAATGATGGTAGATGGTTGATGACGGTAGATGGTTGGTGATGGCAGATGGTTGGTGATGGTAGATGGTTGCTGATTGTAGATGGTTGATGACGGTAGATGGCTGATGATGGTAGATGGTTGCTGATGGTAGATGGTTGTTGATGGTAGATGGTTGGTGATGGTAGATGGTTGATGATGGTAGATGGTTGGTGATGGTAGATGGTTAATGATCGTAGATGGTTGTTGATAGTAGATGGTTTGTGATGGTAGATGGTTGATGATGGTAGTTAGTTGATTATGGTAGATGGTTGGCGATGATGGTAGATGGTCGATGGTGTTAGATGGTTGTTGATGGTAGATGGTTGGTGATGGTAGATGGTTGATGATGGTAGATGGTTGATGATGATAGATGGTTGATGATGTTAGATGGTTGATGATGGTAGATGGTTGATGTTGGTAGATGGTTGGTGATGGTAGATTGTTGGTGATGGTAGTTGGTTGATGACGGTATATGGTTGGTGATGGTAGATGGTTAATGATGGTAGATAATTGTTGATGGTTGATTGTTGATGATGGTTGATGGTTGATGATGGTAGATGGTTGATGACGGTAGATGGTTGGTAATGGTAGATGGTTGCCGATTGTAGATGGTTGATGGTGGTAGATGGTTGATGATGGTAGATGGTTGATGATGGTAGATAATTGTTGATGGTTGATGGTGGTCGATGGTTGATGATGGTAGTTGGTTGATTATGGTAAATGGTTGGCGATGATGTTAGATGGTTGATGGTGGTAGATGGTTGTTGATGGCAGATGGTTGGTGATGGTATATGGTTGATGATGGTAGATGGTTGCCGATTGTAGATGGTTGATGATGGTAGATGGTTGATGATGGTCGATGGTTGATGATGGTAATCGGTTGCTGATGGTAGATGGTTGCTGATTGTAGATGGTTGATGATGGTAGATGGTTGATCACGGTATATGGTTGGTGATGGTAGATGGTTAATGACGGTTGATGGCTGATGATGGTAGATGGTTGCTGATGGTAGAGTGATGATGGTAGATGGTTGTTGATGGCAGATGGTTGGTGATGGTAGATGGTTGATGATGGTAGATGGTTGATGATGGTAGGTGGTTGATGATGGTAGTTGGTTGATGGTAGATGGTTAATGATGGTAGATAATTGTTGATGGTTGATTGTTGATGGTTGATGATGGTAGATGGTTGATGACGGTAGATGGTTGGTGATGGCAGATGGTTGGTGATGGTAGATGGTTGCTGATTGTAGATGGTTGATGATGGTATATGGTTGATGATGGTAGATGGTTGGTGATGTTAGATGATATTATATGGTTGATGATGGTAGACGGTTGACGACGGTATATGGTTGGTGATGTTAGTTGGTTAATGATGGTAGATGGTTGATGATGGTAGATGGTTGATGATGGTAGATGGTTGACGATGGTAGATGGTTACTGATGGTAGATGGTTGGGGATTTTAGATGGTTACTGATTGTAGATGGCTGATGATGGTAGATGGTTGATGATGGTAGATGGTTGATGACGGTATATGGTTGGTGATGGTAGATGGTTAATGATCGTAGATGGTTGTTGATAGAAGATGGTTTGTGATGGTAGATGGTTGATGATGGTAGATGGTTGATGATGATAGATGGTTGCTGATGGTAGATGGTTGATGATGTTAGATGGTTGATGATGGTAGATGGTTGATGTTGGTAGATGGTTGGTGATGGTAGATTGTTGGTGATGGTAGATGGTTGATGATGATAGATGGTTGCTGATGGTAGATGGTTGATGATGTTAGATGGTTGATGATGGTAGGTGGTTAATGATTGTAGATGGTTGGTGATTGAACGATTAAAGCGTTTTTAACCGTCAACCTAGAATCTCTACTTCCTTTTGTCGTAGTACGATTCTGGTTGATACTCACGAATGTACAAATTCGAATCTACGTCAAGCGGCAGCGAATAAAACGATCGAGGTTGCCACCGATGTGGTTGTACAAAAATGCCAAAAAGCTCTTTATTGTTGAGAGCTTTTATACTATTTTACAAAACGGTTTCAATCTTGGTTTATTTTAAAGCTTTTATTTTAAAGCAATACAATTTTAAATAGTAAAAAATGATGGCCAATGGTATAAAAAAGGCGCCAGATTTAAATAATTATAGGAACCTATTGTGCTCCAACTTTCCGCCTCCTTTGAAAGCACTGCCTTTCATCAACATATTGCGCAATTCGAGAAGTTTTGAATGGGCCCCTACGAAATTGGTAGCATTATCGCAATGAATATTGCTTGGCAGACCTCTACGACCTATCATCCTCTTAAGAACAGCAATGAATGCTTCAGCCGACAGATCTGTCACAGCCTCCAAATGAACTGCTTTCGAAGAAAAGCACACAAATACCGCCACATATGATTTGTAGGGTACTTTTCCACGAATCTTCAGATATGTGCTGATTGGACCACAGAAATCTACTCCGCAAACTAAAAATGGACGTGAAGATGTCAACCTCTCCTGAGGTAAATTTCCCATTACTTGCTCCAATAGTTTTGGACGATATTTGACGCAGTGGATACATCGTCGGACAACTTGCCTAGCAACCTCCCTGGCGTTGATTATCCAAAATCTCTGCCATACCAGAGCTACTAGAGACTTCGCTCCTGCATGGTAATTCGATCGATGCAAATGTCTGACGAGAATGTTGCTGAATTCGTTGTTTCGCGGCAGCAGAAGCGGATGCTTACAATCCTCGGAAAGATTAGCATGCTTTAGGCGTCAATGTTTATTTGCCTCCTGGATGAACGGAGTAAGCCATTTAATACATCCCTTTATTCCTTTGTTTTTCTCGACAGCTTCCATTTCGGCAGCAAAACAACTAGTTTGTACCGCAGATACCCCAAGTAAAAGTGCGTCATCTAATTCGGTTGGAGTTAACGTACCTTTGGTGACATTTGTTTTATTTTTGATGCGATTGCAAAATCGAACAACATATGCCACAATTCTAAGAATTTTATTATAGGAACTGTAGCGCTCTACAATTGACAACAAAAAGTTTTGTTTCGTTTTCCTACAGACAAGGACAACTTTTCGCTTTTCTAGCTCTAACTCGTCTGGGGAAAGGGTAAGTTCGACGACTGACGGCCAATTTTCTTCCTGAGTTCATGAGTTGAAATCCAGTGAAGCACAATTGCAGCATCTGTCCAAAAATAGATATTTGGTTTTGTGGCTCCGAAGATATGTTTGATCCTCGTCCATAGCTTGGAAAGGAGGTGTGCAGCGCACAGTTCTAGGCGAGGGAGCTGCTTTTTTCGCGTTGGTGCAACTTGTGATTTAGCCACTAAAAGGTTTGTCTGCACTAAACCTGACGAATTTGTTGCTCTCAGATACAAACAGCAGCCATAGGCCTGAATACATGCATCCGCAAATCCATGGATTTGATACGTACACGTATCTGCTATTAAAGCGTGTCGTGGAACAGTCAAGTTTTGCAGCGAATGCAGGTCATCCATGAACTGTCGCCACTCTACATCGATACATTGTGGGATTGATGCATCCCAATCGAGTTTTTCGATCCATAATCGTTGGAGAATTGTCTTTGCCCTAATGATTACTGGACTCATTAGTCCCATTGGGTCAAAAAGCGACGAAGCAAGCGAAAGAATGGATCTTTTAGTGTACTTATTGTACATCTGATTTGGTTTGTAGGAGAAGCTAAACTCATCAGAAACAGGGTTCCAAGCGATTCCTAACGTACTTGTAAGATTGGATTCTGTTATGGTTATCTTCTTCTCTTCTCCGCTGATAACCTGGACAATCCTTGGACAGTTACTATTCCATTTAGATAACTCTAACCCTGCATTTTTCAGAATTTGCGAAACCTCTTTTTGTATCTGTAATACAACTTCAATATTGTCGTCTCCAAGTCGGTCTTAATCACCTGTGAGCCAAGTGGAAAGCTATTCTTATTTTGTTCGCTCAAGTGAAGAAGACTACGAATGGCTAAATAAGGAGCTGACGACGTACCATATGTTACCGTATTAAGCTGATAGGTCTTAACTGGCGTTGTCTCGCTCTCTCTCCACAAAATAAATTGAAAGCGGCGATGAGATGGGTGCATCAAAATTTGCCGATACATTTTTACGATGTCTGCAGTAACAGCGTAGCGATGCAAGCGAAAACGAAGAAGGATGTTGAAAAGATCTTCCCGGGTGGTTGGACCAACCATTAAGATTCCGTTGAGGGCAACTTGCGATTATGTACGACAAGAAGCATCGAAAACTACTCTAAGCTTTGTTGAGGTGCTATTCGGCCTAACTACGCATTGATGTGGCAGGTAATAATGGGGTTGGCTCAAATTTGGTTCTTTAACCAACGTCATGTGACCTAGAGCTTCATATTCTTTCAAAAAAGCTAAATACTGGGACTTAAGCTCATCGTTTTTGGACAGTCTTCGTTCCAGTGCTAAGAACCTTCGAAACGCAATGTCGTATGATACCCCTATACAACCTGGATCTTTTTTAAACGGAAGTTGAACCATAAGTCGACCGCTGGGTAGAACTTCAACGTTCTGCATGAATAGTTCCTCACACTGCTTTTGTTCCTCTGTCCATCTACACTTGCGTCCTTGAACCTCCTCCAACTCCCAGAATTTCTCGACATACTGCTCCAAGTTGTCTACTCTTGTTGAACTGGTACAGCACAGTTGATTCTCCTTCTCCATCAATGTTTTGTATCTGCACGATACAATCCAGCCCAATGAGGTTTGTTGCAACGTTGGAAGTCCTTCGCCGAGCTTAATTTGTCCTACTTGCAGCAAATCAAATAATGCTTTAGCACCCAACAGCAAGTCTATTGTTGACGGTTCGTTGAAGTATTCATCTGCTAGCTCCAAGTTCCTCGGCATATTCCAGTTCGTTACATTGAGCGCTGATTCCGGCTGATACCCTGTTATTGATGGAGCAACTAGTAATTCCAATGACAACTCAAAGTTATTTTACCTCGAGCGGATGGTTGTCTGTTTGATAATTGATCTTTGTTTCAGTTACCCCAATCCCAGCGACGTTAACAATTTTCTTTTCTTTTCTAAGCTTAAGACTGTTTGCGAATCTTTCATTCATAAGATTCACCTGCGAGCCTGAGTCGAGAAGAACCCTACCAATTTGAAAGCTACCAGACGAATCCTCTACAAGAATCAAAGCTGTTGCTAAAATTACTTGTGTAACAACCCAGATATATATCTATATAAGAATTGTTATATTATTATTATATTAGAATTGTTATATTTTGTTATAAATATTTTAAGTTAATTTTTTTTTTCTTTTAAACAAACCAAACGAAAATTTATTTAACCAAAAATAAGTGTGGCAACCCTAAATCAACGCTAAATCAAATAAAAGCTTTTCCTCTCGCAAAAGCTCTAAAACGGTAACTATTTCAATCGTGCACGCTGTATATCGTAAGAACATTACGATGGTTGAAACCAAACGGCACTCGCAGAAACATATAAAAGCAGCGCTTTTTACGATGTAAGATCACTCAGGTTTAGCATTTCGCAGCGACGGTCGGGTACTATTTCCACTGTTCTGAAAAGTGCTACACTTGTGTACTCTAGTTTGGTATTTCGCAACGACGGTCGGGTCTTTCCACTGTTTTGAAAAGTACCACACTTGTGTTCCTCCGCGCCTATTAAGAGTTTGAGTTGGTCATACGACGGTCGGGTTCTCCACTGTTTATGAACAACACACACTCGTTCGGTATTTTGCTCTGTTGACTTCGGGTTGTTCCACAGTCTGCTCTCAGCACATAAAAATTTTCTTTTGTTATTTTTTCCTTTATTATTTTCATTCGTTAATTTTTTCATTCTTCATTTTTTATTAATTTTTTTATTTTGTTATATAAAGTAATTTTCTTTGGCATTCGCTTGCCGCCTAAAAACAGACTTTAATTTTGAACATTAAAAACTCCCCACTTTGGGGTATCATTTGCGTAACTGCCTGTTCAGCGTCTGCTTCGGACAGCACTCATCGCGGCAGAGAGTTTCGCAAAGCGGCGTTGCTACCAACACGACGGATCCGGTGCTTGATCGTCAGGCTTTCCAACCTACGATCCTGAGGGAAGAATGTCCTCGCCTTACAATTGGCGCCCAACTTACTGGCAAGTCTGCAAGCAAGACACCACAACGGATCCTCAACACCGTGCAAGTAAGCGCATAGCCGCAAAGCAAAAGGAAAATACGAACATGGCTCAGTTCTCTGAAGAGCAGCTTCAGAAATTCATTGAAGCGCTGCAGACGCAAAGTAGCATCAAAGGCAGCTTTAGCCATTGCACTGCACGCTTTAAGGGTGAAAGAGACGCAGCTATCGTGGAGGGGTTTATCGCTACGATAAACGTCTACAAAGAAGTAGAACGAATTAGCGATGAATACGCTATAAAAGGATTCCCCTTACTGTTAGAGGAAGGTGCGAGCAACTGGTGGCAAGGAGTAAAAACGGAGGCTAAAACTTGGTCTGACGTAATAGCTCTACTGCGAAGCGCATACGCTCCCGCCAAACCTGCATACCGCATTTATATGGAAGTCTTCGATAAGAAGCAGAAAATAGATGAGACAACCGACGACTTCATCTGTGAGAAGCGAGCACTGCTGTCACAGCTATCAGACCCGAAACCATCAGAGAAGATGATGCTCGATATGGTTTACGGACTTCTGCACATCCGCATACGAGATGGTGTGTTACGCGACAGTTTCCGAAGTTTTGAGGAACTGCTCACTAAAGCTCGAAATGTGGAAATGTCGATTTTCGAAAAGAATGGTCACAAGGATCACAAGACTGAAGCTGGTCCATTCAAGAATCGATGCAACTTTTGCAAACATCCCGGTCACACAACTTCTGACTGTAGGAAGAAGGAAAGGTACGATGCTAAGAAGAACGCACCTACACAACCGGTAGAAAGCACAAAGCTTTATTGCTACAAATGCAAAACCCCTGGAGTAGTCCGATCAACGTGCCCTAATTGCAAAGAGCTTCCAAAAGGACCCTCAACGGTGTCGTTCAACTGCATTAGGACGACAATAGGTATAGAATTACCAACTATACCAATTGCATCACATGGTGAGCAAGGTATTGCATATTTGGATACTGCTGCACGTACGAGCGTCGCTGGACGAGAACTTTTCATTCACCTTTTAAAAAATGGAACCAGGTTCTCGAAAGTCGACGCCAACGTTACACTTGCTGATGGTAAAACCAATGAACAAGAGGTATATATTGGAGAAACCAGTATTATTATTGGAAACCGCCTAAGACCGATTACGTTCATCGCTCTTCCAAAAGCAACAGACAACCGCACCCTCATTGGGATAGATTTTCTTGAGGAAAATGGGATTGTTCTGGACTTAGGACAACGGTTGTGGTATTTCGCGGATCAAGCAGACAAAAAGTTTGACTTTTACGATACAACACACACCAAGGTGTTGGGAAACAAAGTTCCAGTCAACTTACTCCCAGGACTTCAAACCGTCAACATGAATGTCGCAAAACAGATGACTTCACCAAACCAAAGAACTCCTATCAGAGAGGCAAATGCGTTTATAGATTGGTTTAGTACAATAAAGGCTATTTCGCCACTAACGTCAACTCCTAAGCAGTCGACGGTAAAAAAAATTTCGATGAAATCGAAAAGAAATAAATCAAGTGACGGGTATTCACCTCACTCAATTCAGATGATATTTCAGGATTCACTAAGAAATGAAGTCACTCCAGAAAGAACACAAAAAAAACAAAAGTTGTTCCCTTCATTAGTGCGTTCAGAAGAAGAGGTATATCTTGAACCCTTCTTCACCGAAATTCTTGCTTTCGATATAGATTTACGCTATGATGAAGCGGTAGAGCTAGATGACGACGAAAAAGACGAACTTAACGAGTTGCTACGGCATGAAGAGTCCTTGTTCGATCTGCCAACAGAACCAACTCCATACGCTGAACACATAAAGGTTTAATACCTAGGGCATATAATAACAGGTCAAGGCATCCAAGTTGATCCGGAAAAGGTTTCTGCAATCACTAATCGACCAGAACCAAACAATGCCAAGCAAATGTTATCATTCCTGCAAACCTGTTCATGGTACCGCCGATTTATTAAAAACTTTGCTGATGTTTCAAAACCCTTGAGCAGCCTAAACAAGAAAACTACCACGTGGAAGTGGGGAAAAGAAGAGAAAACCGCATTCACAACCCTGAAATCTTTGCTCACAACTGCACCAATCTTACAGCAAGCGCAAGATGATCAACCCTTTACGTTGAAAACAGATGCCAGTAACTACGCTCTTGGGGCTGTCCTTATCCAGGGGGAGAAAGAGAATGAGCATCCTATCCAGTACAGCCACTAAGAAGAAGAGGACGCCCGAGAAATACATCATCAACCTCAATTCCTGTCGCATCATCGAGACGATCTCAGCGCCAGAGGGGGAGATTGTAACAACCCAGATATATATCTATATAAGAATTGTTATATTATTTTTATATTAGAATTGTTATATTTTGTTATAAATATTTTAAGTTCATTTTTTTTTCTTTTAAACAAACCAAACGAAAATTTATTTAACCAAAAATAAGTGTGGCAACCCTAAATCAACGCTAAATCAAATAAAAGCTTTTCCTCTCGCAAAAGCTCTAAAACGGTAACTATTTCAATCGTGCACGCTGTATATCGTAAGAACATTACGATGGTTGAAACCAAACGGCACTCGCAGAAACATATAAAAGCAGCGCTTTTTACGATGTAAAATCACTCAGGTTTAGCATTTCGCAGCGACGGTCGGGTACTATTTCCACTGTTCTGAAAAGTGCTACACTTGTGTACTCTAGTTTGGTATTTCGCAACGACGGTCGGGTCTTTCCACTGTTTTGAAAAGTACCACACTTGTGTTCCTCCGCGCCTATTAAGAGTTTGAGTTGGTCATACGACGGTCGGGTTCTCCACTGTTTATGAACAACACACACTCGTTCGGTATTTTGCTCTGTTGACTTCGGGTTGTTCCACAGTCTGCTCTCAGCACATAAAAATTTTCTTTTGTTATTTTTTCCTTTATTAATTTTCATTCGTTAATTTTTTCATTCTTCATTTTTTACTAATTTTTTTATTTTGTTAAATAAAGTAATTTTCTTTGGCATTCGCTTGCCGCCTAAAAACAGACTTTAATTTTGAACGTTAAAAACTCCCCACTTTGGGGTATCATTTGCGTAACTGCCTGTTCAGCGTCTGCTTCGGACAGCACTCATCGCGGCAGAGAGTTTCGCAAAGCGGCGTTGCTACCAACACGACGGATCCGGTGCTTGATCGTCAGGCTTTCCAACCTACGATCCCGAGGGAAGAATCTCCTCGCCTTACACTTGTGTTTTTGTAACTCTTCTGCTTTCAACAGCTGCGTGGACTGCTGCTGACGTTGACGGCTCTCCTCTTCTATCGTCACCATGTGATGATGATCCTTCCTCGCTTCTTTCCATGACTTCATTTGCTTGTGTCCTGTGTAAGAGACTGTGGTGCGGTTGTCTACAGCTCTTGCATCTATATGTTGATGGACACTTCGCTACACCATGACCCTTTCCTAAGCAATTAAGACAAAGCCCCAACTTCTTCACGTTTGCTAATCGATCCTTAATAGAGAGTGAAATGAAAGTGGAACAACATGGTATGGAATGGCTGCAATCACGGCAAAAAACACAACAGCGCTGAGTCATAGACAATGAGGTTTGAGAGCGATGGCTATGATGTGGTCTATTCAATCCTTTTTGAAGTGGTTCCGATCGATGCTGTTTGCTTTCCCTCGCTTCAAGGTATTGGCAGCGTTTGTTCAGGACCATAGCGCAGTATTCCCACTTAGGAAGGGTGCTATAGTCTAGTTGTTCTTCCCATTTGGACTGGCTTTCGGAATCGAGTTTGGACATAGCGACATATATGATGATTGCGTTACAAATATTTTCAAAAGAGCCTATTGATTGTAGCGAATTGTAGAGAGCAGAAATGTTGTCAACTAAACCTTGCAACGAACTCGCAGACGATTTAGGAATCTTGGGTAACTCGAACAATTCCGAGATATACTCTATAAAAATAAGACAATCGTTGTCGTATTTTTCCTTTAGTCTGGCTATAGCTTTGGAATAGTTCTCCTCAGTGACTTGAAACGTTCTTATGGTTCCTAATGCTTTATCAGTTAAGCATGTCAGTAAGTGATTGAACTTTTCTGTTTTTGTCAATGATGGATCGCTTTCCACCAAAGTAGTAAACGAATGGATGAAATTTTTGTATTCGGAATATTTACCATTAAATCGAGGTAGCCTTAGCTTTGGTAAATGATTAGCCGAATGTGGAATGGAAAATGATGCCTCTGCAACACTGAGGCGCCTATTTGTTCCCAAAAGAGAAAGAATTTTTGTTTTTGTGGAGATATACAAATCTTCTAAATCTCCACGACTTCTTTCAGTTGGTACTAGTCGTTCTATCTGGGTTTGGTATGCAAGAAGTTTCTTGAAGTATGACTCCACAATACCCAAACTACATTGCAATTCTGTTGGAGAAAGAGAACTTCCCTTTGTATCGACAACATTTTTAATTCTGCTAATATTGCCCTTGGTTGATGAGCGCAGCTGCTTTAATTCTTCAATGGTTGTGGTACTATCCTCATCTGTCATATTGAACTTAATTATTTATTCAATTTAAATTCAAAAACTTCTGAAGGTTTGAATGTTATCAAACGACAGCAACCCGATACGACAACCACTGAAATTAAGCTTTTATTGCAAAAGCAAAACGGCAAATTCTATTCGAAAGAATGTTTAATAGCAGCGATAGTCGAGCAAACCAAAATCCAACGACGAAATAATTCCCACGGCGAACAATTATACCAACGTTAAATCACGTATGCAGGCAATATTTTATATCGATGGTTTGTGAACGACTAATAGTTATAATAATTTTTGAAATTGATTTATAACTACTTCATTAACGACAAGTTAGTGATTTCTGCAGAATACTGATGTGGAATATATTCTTTTGGCTGCGAATTCGAAGCTTTCTTTCTTCATACAATGGATGCAGCACCTTCTCCGGCGACGACGAAAAGTTGTGATGAGTGTGGCGATGTGGGCGAAATAATAATGTATGAAATGAAAGAATGCTTCACTGTGCGTAGATTTTACGAAAATGATTAAAACGAAATCGATAAGTAGTTCAATTTCCTATGAGCGAGCGATCAAGCGACGAGCAGTGCATGTGCATTGGTGAAAGCTTTTACGAAGACGATTGAAAACGAACACGATAGTTCGATTTCCTATGAGCGAGCGATCTAGCGACGAGCAGTGCATGTGCATTGGTGCAAGCTACGAAGATGTTTGAAAAAGAACACGATAGTTCAATTTCCTTTGGGCGAGCGATCTAGCGACGATCAGTGCATGTGTATTGGTGCAAGCTTTTACGAAGCGACAAAAGAAAGTTGTGTAAATGAAAGTGGCGAAAAAAGTGGAATGCAAGATCGTTTTGTGGATTTTAAGTTTTATGCTCCTTGTGTTAACATGGATGATTTAACATGTAGAAGGTAATGTTACGTAGAGAAAAAATAATTTGGCACTTTGGAATCTAATGCAGCAATATGTTGAATAATATGTAATACATATTTGATGATTTTATAGTTACGTATAACTTTAAGCTACGAATATGCATGCGTGTTTTATTCCGTCGAATGTGCGCTTTTCTCTACCGAAAGTGTATTCATTTACCATTAAATGAATTTGGTTTGAATTTTGAATTTTTGCGCACGTTCGATTGAATGGACTTATGTGACGTACCTGTGTTGGGTGTTTACTGAACTTTGACTCCTTGGCGTTGGATGGTGTCTTCTTGGATGCTGTCTTCCTTGTCCTCTTTGTCTCCGTCTTCCACCTTCGTCTTGGTGTGATTCCACTGGGCTTTGCACTTTGCACTCGCGTAACCGAACCGAAACCGAAACCGATGTCGCGACACGTAATTTCTGTTTCGACAGAATGTACTCGTATTTGCGAGTGGTATATTGAATTTTTTGTCTTTTATTGTCTTTCACTACCACATTTGTCTATATCAATTTTACCGGGGGGTTCTTTTCAAACACGTTGGGCGCCAAAATGAACGATTAAAGCGTTTTTAACCGTCAACCTAGAATCTCTACTTCCTTTTGTCGTAGTACGATTCTGGTTGATACTCACGAATGTACAAATTCGAATCTACGTCAGCGAATAAAACGATCGAGGTTGCCACCGATGTGGTTGTACAAAAAATGCTAAAAAGCTCTTTATTGTTGAGAGTTTTTATACTATTTTACAAAACGGTTTCAATCTTGGTTTATTTTAAAGCTTTTATTTTAAACCAATACAATTTTAAATAGTAAAAAATGATGGCGAATGGTATAAAAAAGGCGCCAGATTTAAATAATTATAGGAACCTTTTGTGCTCCAACAGTTGCAATCGGTCAACAGCGGTTAACGGCGTTATTTGAAGACATACAAAGATGACATTTCGCAGGTAGATTGACTGACTAACAGGCCTACTAAATCCGGGACTGGATAACGGGATTTCCAAATCCGCTTTGATACACTACCCAGATAGTGGACTTTAGGATTAGGGAGCGTTGAAAAACGTTAAGACCGTGTTACAACCACGAGTTGAAGACATACAAGGACGACATTATGAAAATAGATGGACCGATTAACGAGCTTTCTAAATATTATTTGAAACAGTACCCAGATAGTGGCCTTTACTATCAGGGAGTATTGAAAGACGTTGATACCGTTTTATAACCTCAAGTTTCAGTCGGTCAGCAGCGGTTGACGGCGTTATTTGAAGACATACAAGGATGAGATTTCGCAGGTAGATGGACTGGCTAACACGCTTTCTAAATCCGCTTTGAAACACTACCCAGATAATAGCCTTTACCATCAGGGAGCGTTGAAAGACGTTAAAACCGATTTACAACCTCGATATGCAATCGGTCAACAGATGCTAACGGCGTTATTTGAAGACATACAAAGATGACATTTTGCAGGTAGATAGACTGACTAATGGGTTTTCTAAGTCCGCTTTGATACACTACCTATATAGTGGCCCTTACCATCAGAGAGCGTTAAAAGACGTTCAAACCGTGTTACAACCTCGAGTTGCAATCGGTCAACAGCGGTTAACTGCGTTATTTGCAGACGTACAAGGATGATATTTTGCAAGTAGATGGACTGGCTAACGGGATTTCTAAATACGCTTTGATACACGACCCAGATAGTGGCCTTTACTATCAGGGAGTGTTGAAGGACGTTGAAACCGTTTTATAACCTCGAGTTTCAGTCGGTCAACAGCGGTTGACGGCGTTATTTGAAGACATACAAGGATGAGATTTCGCAGGTAGATGGACTGGCTAACAGGCTTTCTAAATCCGCTTTGAAACACTACCAAGATAGTAGCCTTTACCATTAGGGAGCGTTGAAAAACGTTAAAACCGATTTACAACCTCGAGTTGCAATCCGTCAACAGCGGTTAACGGCGTTATTTGAAGACATACAATGGCGACAGCCATCAGGCAGCGTTGAAAAATGTTAAAACCGTTTAACAACCTCGACTTGCAATCGGTCAACAGAAGCTAACGGCGTTATTTGAAGACATACAAAGATGACATTTTGAATTTAGATGGACTGACTAACAGGCTTTCAAAGTCCGCTTTCAATACACTACCCATAAATTGACCTTTACCATCAGGGAGCGTCGAAAGACGTAAAAACCGTCTTACAACATCGAGTTGCAATCGGCCAACAGCGGTTAACGGCGTTATTTGAAGACATACAACGATGACATTTTGCAGATAGATGGCCTGACTAACTGGCTGATTTAACATGTAGAAGGTAATGTTACGTAGAGAAAAAATAATTTGGCACTTTGGAATCTAATGCAGCAATATGTTGAATAATATGTAATACATATTTGATGATTTTATAGTTACGTATAACTTTAAGCTACGAATATGCATGCGTGTTTTATTCCGTCGAATGTGCGCTTTTCTCTACCGAAAGTGTATTCATTTACCATTAAATGAATTTGGTTTGAATTTTGAATTTTTGCGCACGTTCGATTGAATGGACTTATGTGACGTACCTGTGTTGGGTGTTTATACTTCTCTACCCACTGAACTTTGACTCCTTGGCGTTGGATGGTGTCTTCTTGGATGCTGTCTTCCTTGTCCTCTTTGTCTCCGTCTTCCACCTTCGTCTTGGTGTGATTCCACTGGGCTTTGCACTTTGCACTCGCGTAACCGAACCGAAACCGAAACCGATGTCGCGACACGTAATTTCTGTTTCGACAGAATGTACTCGTATTTGCGAGTGGTATATTGAATTTTTTGTCTTTTATTGTCTTTCACTACCACATTTGTCTATATCAATTTTACCGGGGTTCTTTTCAAACACGTTGGGCGCCAAAATGAACGATTAAAGCGTTTTTAACCGTCAACCTAGAATCTCTACTTCCTTTTGTCGTAGTACGATTCTGGTTGATACTCACGAATGTACAAATTCGAATCTACGTCAGCGAATAAAACGATCGAGGTTGCCACCGATGTGGTTGTACAAAAAATGCTAAAAAGCTCTTTATTGTTGAGAGTTTTTATACTATTTTACAAAACGGTTTCAATCTTGGTTTATTTTAAAGCTTTTA
The DNA here is from genome assembly GCA_949824845.1 of Rhingia rostrata. Lineage (NCBI taxonomy): Eukaryota > Metazoa > Arthropoda > Insecta > Diptera > Syrphidae > Rhingia > Rhingia rostrata. The sequence goes on from OX463755.1 coordinate 77,027,316, forward strand.
TTTTAAACCAATACAATTTTAAATAGTAAAAAATGATGGCGAATGGTATAAAAAAGGCGCCAGATTTAAATAATTATAGGAACCTTTTGTGCTCCAACAGTTGCAATCGGTCAACAGCGGTTAACGGCGTTATTTGAAGACATACAAAGATGACATTTCGCAGGTAGATTGACTGACTAACAGGCCTACTAAATCCGGGACTGGATAACGGGATTTCCAAATCCGCTTTGATACACTACCCAGATAGTGGACTTTAGGATTAGGGAGCGTTGAAAAACGTTAAGACCGTGTTACAACCACGAGTTGAAGACATACAAGGACGACATTTTGAAAATAGATGGACCGATTAACGAGCTTTCTAAATATTATTTGAAACAGTACCCAGATAGTGGCCTTTACTATCAGGGAGTGTTGAAAGACGTTGATACCGTTTTATAACCTCGAGTTTCAGTCGGTCAGCAGCGGTTGACGGCGTTATTTGAAGACATACAAGGATGAGATTTCGCAGGTAGATGGACTGGCTAACACGCTTTCTAAATCCGCTTTGAAACACTACCCAGATAATAGCCTTTACCATCAGGGAGCGTTGAAAGACGTTAAAACCGATTTACAACCTCGATATGCAATCGGTCAACAGATGCTAACGGCGTTATTTGAAGACATACAAAGATGACATTTTGCAGGTAGATAGACTGACTAATGGGTTTTCTAAGTCCGCTTTGATACACTACCTATATAGTGGCCCTTACCATCAGAGAGCGTTAAAAGACGTTCAAACCGTGTTACAACCTCGAGTTGCAATCGGTCAACAGCGGTTAACTGCGTTATTTGCAGACAAACAAGGATGGCCTTTTGCAGGTAAATGGAATGACTAACGGACTAAATTAGCTTTGAAACACTACTTAGATAGTGGCTTTTACTATCAGGGAGTGTTGAAAGACGTTGAAACCGTTTTATAACCTCGAGTTTCAGTCGGTCAGCAGCGGTTGACGGCGTTATTTGAAGACATACAAGGACAGCATTTTGAAAATAGATGGACTGACTAACGAGCTTTCTAAATCTGCTTTGAGACACTACCCAAAAAGTGGCCTTTACTATCAGGGAGTGTTGAAAGACGTTGAAACCGTTTTATAACCTCGAGTTTCAGTCGGTCAACAGCGGTTGACGGCGTTATTTGAAGACATACAAGGATGAGATTTCGCAGGTAGATGGACTGGCTAACAGGCTTTCTAAATCCGCTTTGAAACACTACCAAGATAGTAGCCTTTACCATTAGGGAGCGTTGAAAAACGTTAAAACCGATTTACAACCTCGAGTTGCAATCCGTCAACAGCGGTTAACGGCGTTATTTGAAGACATACAATGGCGACAGCCATCAGGCAGCGTTGAAAAATGTTAAAACCGTTTAACAACCTCGACTTGCAATCGGTCAACAGAAGCTAACGGCGTTATTTGAAGACATACAAAGATGACATTTTGAATTTAGATGGACTGACTAACAGGCTTTCAAAGTCCGCTTTCAATACACTACCCATAAATTGACCTTTACCATCAGGGAGCGTCGAAAGACGTAAAAACCGTCTTACAACATCGAGTTGCAATCGGCCAACAGCGGTTAACGGCGTTATTTGAAGACATACAACGATGACATTTTGCAGATAGATGGCCTGACTAACTGGCTTTCTAGACCCGCTTTGATACACTACCCATATAGTGGCCTTTACCATCAGGGAGCGTTGAAAGACGTAAAAACCGTCTTACTACATCGAGTTGCAATCGGCCAACAGCGGTTAACGGCGTTATTTGAAGACATACAACGATGACATTTGCATATGCAATCGGTCAACAGATGCTAACGGCGTTATTTGAACACATACAAAGATGACATTTTGCAGGTAGATAGACCAACTAACGGGTTTTCTAAGTCCGCTTTGATACACTACCTATATAGTGGCCTTTACCATCAGAGAGCGTTAAAAGACGTTTAAACCGTGTTACAACCTCGAGTTGCAATCGGTGAACAGCGGTTAACTGCGTTATTTGCAGACATACAAGGATGACATTTTGCAAGTAGATGGAGTGGCTAACGGACTTTCTAAATCCGCTTTGATAAACGACCCAGATAATGAACTTTACCATCAGGGCGTTAAAAGACGTTGAAACCGATTTACAACCTCGATATGTAATCGGTCAACAGACGCTAACGGCGTTATTTGAAGACATACAGAGATGACATTTTGCAGATAGATGGACTGGCTAACAGGTTTTTTAAATCCGCTTTGAAACGCTACCCAGATAGTGGCCTTTACCATCAGGGAGCGTTTAAAGACGTTCAGACCTTGTTACAACCTCGAGTGGCAACCGGTCAGCAGCGGTTAACGACGTTATTTGAAGACAAACAAGGATGACATTTTGCATGTAGATGGACTGACAAACGGGCTTTCCAAATAAACTTTGATACATTTTCCAGATAGTGGCCTTTACCATCAGGGAGCGTTGAAAGACTTTAAAGCCGTTTTACAACCTCGAGTTGCAATCGGTCAACAGCGGTTAATGGCGTTATTTGAAGACATGCAAAGATGACATTTCGCACGTTGACGGACTGGATAAGGGATTTCCAAATCCGCTTTGATACACTTCCCAGATAAAGGCCTTTACCATCCGGGAGCGTTGAAAGGCGTTAAAACCGTTTTACAACCTAAAGTTGCAATCGGCCAACAGCGGCTAACGGCGTTTTTTGAAGACATACAAGAATGACATTTTGCAGGTATATGGCCTGACTAACTGGCTTCCTAAATCCGGTTTCAATAAACTACCCAGAAAGTGACCTTTACCATCAGGGAGCGTCGAAAGACGTAAAAACCGTCTTTAAACATCGAGTTGCAATCGGCCAACAGCGGTTAGCGGCGTTATTTGAAGACATACAACGATGACATTTTGCAGGTAGATGGCCTGACTAACTGGCTTTCTAGATCCGCTTTGATACACTACCCAGATAGTGGCCTTTACCATCAGGTAGGGTTGAAAGACGTTAAACCCGTGTTGCAACCTCGAGTTGCAATCGGTAAACAGCGGTTAACGGCGTTATTTGAAAACATACAAGGATAACATTTTGCACGTAGATGGACTGACCAACAGGCTTTCTAAGTCTGCTTTCAATACACTACCCAAAAACTGATCTTTACCATCAGGGAGCGTCGAAAGACGTAAAAACCGTCTTACAACATCGAGTTGCAATCGGCCAACAGCGGTTAACGGCGTTATTTGAAAACATACAAGGATGGCATTTTGCAGGTAGATAAACTGACTAACGGGCTTTCTAAGTCCGCTTTTAATAAACTACCCAGAAAGTGACCTTTACCATCAGGGAGCGTTGAAAGACGTACAAACCGTCTTACAACATCTAGTTGCAATCGGGCAACAGCGGCTAACGGCGTTATTTGAAGACATACAAGGATAACATTTCGCAGGTAGATGGACTGACTAACTGGCTTTCTAATGCGCTTTGATACACTATGCAGATAGTGGCCTTTACCATCAGGGAGCGTTAAAAGACGTTAAGACCGTGTTACAACCTCGATATGCAATCGGTCAACAGACGCTAACGGCGTTATTTGAAGACATACAAAGATGTCATTTCGCAAGTAGATGGACTGACTAATAGGCCTTCTTAATCCGCTTTGATACACTACCCAGATGGTGGTCTATACCATCAAGGAGCGTTAAGAGACGTTAAACCCGTTTTATAACCCAAAGTTGCAATCGGTCAACAGCGGTTAACGGCGTTATTTGAAGACATAAAAGGATGACATTTTGCAGGTAGATGAACTGACTAACGGGCTTTCTAAATTCGCTTTGATACACTACCCAGATATTGGCCTTTACCATCAGGGAGCGTTAAAAGACGTTAAAACCGATTTACAACCTCGATATGCAATCGGTCAACAGACGGTAACGGCGTTATTTGAAGACATACAAATATGACATTTCGCAGGTAAATGGACTGACTAACAGGCCTTCTAAATCCGATTTGATACACTACCCAGATGGTGGTCTGTACCATCAGGGACCGTTTTACAACCTCGAGTTGCAACCGCTCAACAGCGGTTAACGACGTTATTTGACGACAAACAAGGATAACATTTCGCAAGTAGATGGACTGACTAACGGGTTCTCTAATACCGCTTTGATGCACTTCCCAGATAGAGGCCTTTACCATCATTTTTACAACCTCGAGTTGCAATCGGTCAACAGCAGTTAACGGCATTATTTGAAGACATACAAAGATGACATTTCGCACGTTGACGAAGTGGATAACGGGATTTCCAAATTCGCTTTGATACACTTCCCAGATAGTGGACTTTACCATCAGGGAGCGTTGAAAAACGTTAAAACCGTGTTGCAACATCGAGTTGCAATCGGTCAACAGCGGTTAACGGTGTTATTAGAAGACATACAATTATGACATTTCGCAGGTGGATGGACTGACTTACAGACTTTCTATGTATGCTTTTAATTCACTACCTAGATAGTGGCCTTTACCATCAGGGAGCATAGAAAGACGTTGAAAACGTTTTATAACCTCGAGTTGCAATCGGTCAACAGCGGTTAACGGCGTTATTAGAAGATATACAAGGATGAAATTACGCAGGTGGATGGACTGACTAACAGGCTTTCTAAATCCGCCTTGATACACTACCCAGATAGTGGTCTTTAAAATCAGGGAGCGTTGAGAGACGTTAAAACCCTGTTTCAACCTCGAGTTGCAATTGGTCAATAGCAGTTAACGGCGTAATTTGATGACATACAAGGACGACATTTGAAAAACGATATACTGACTAACGAGCTTTCTAAATCTGCTTTGATACAATACCCAGATAGTGGTCTTTGCCCTCAGGGCGCGTTAAAAGACGTTTAAACTGTTTTACAACCTAAAGATGCAATCGGTCAACAGCGGTTATCGGCGTTATTAGAAGACGCACAAAGATGAAATTTCGCAGGTAGATGGACTGACTAACAGGCCTTCTAAGTCCGCCTTTAACTCACTACCCAGATAGTGGCCTTTACCATCAGGGAGCGTTGAAAAACGTTGAAACCGTTTTATAACCTCGAGTTGCAATCGGTCAACAGCGGTTAACGGGAGAGCGACCCCACCCCCTTGGGAGGAGTGGGGTCGGTCTCTTCTTGCTACATATGGTAGTTGCTGTATCCCAATTTGTGCCTCCCGTTTAGCTTAGTTCCGTTGACCAAAAGTACATCCGGGAGTTGATTTTTTAACAGATTTGAAAGGATCACAGCTAGGATCCTAAAGTTTACCTCATCCAACGTACTCATCATGTTCATGGCGCGCTAGACTGGGCAAACATCGAATAGATATAATCTATTTCCACTGCTTGGTATTTCAATTGTTTTTGGAACTGTTAGATCTTGCTATTCAATTACAGCAAAAACTTTTTCAGATCCCAATCTGCTTCAGGTGCTTCCTCAGCATCCGAAAGCATGTTTAACGTGTGGGACTTACCCTTTACAGCTGCCATTTGGGGCAAAGGACACGTTGGGATCTCCCCTTTTTTTGTGAAAGAGCGACTTTTAGATCGCTTTTCTTCTTCAACAGCCTGTTTCCGAGCTAGCATACTCTTCCTCTTCTGTTGGAATACAGGACATCCCTTGTAATTAGCCCCGCATTCCCACTTTCCCTACCTAGAGGACACTCATATATGATGTGGTCCTTGTCGCACTTAACGAACCTCTAGCAGCGCATACATTGCAGTATGCGATCTGTCCTTTTTAATTTTCCCAATGGACAGCATGAAAATATACGCGATTAATTCTGTGTACACTATCGATTTTGCTATTGGGGGGTTATTTTACTAGGAAAAATGGCAACCATCGGTTACCACCCCTACCATTGATCGATGTAAACGGCCTTACACCGACTAACTTTACATCATCGTTCTCAAAATACTTGAGCTCTTTTAGGATCTCCTCTGTATTAACTTTTTCAACAGCCTGTTTCGAGCTAGCATACTCGTCCTCTTCTGTTGGAATACAGGACATCCTTGTAATTAGCAGGTTGCCCCGCATTCCCACTTTCCCTACCTATAGGACACTCATTTATGATGTGGTCGTTGTCGCACTTAACGAACCTCTAGCAGCGCATACATTGCAGTATGCGATCTGTCCTTTTTAATTTTTCCCATGATAGTATACGCGATTAATTCTGCGTACACAATCGATTTTGCTATAGGGGGTTATTTGTACCAGGGAAAAGGGCAACCTTCGGCTACCACCCCTACCATTGACCGATGTAAACGGCTTTTCACCAACGAACTTTACATCGTCGCTCTCAAAATACTTGAGCTAGTTTAGCAGCTACTCTGTATCAACCCTGGGATCGATTCCTTTTAGGATTAGAGTTTTTCATTTTTCTGTTTTCGACGGAAATATAATTCACGTATACGTGAAGTATTCTGCATTTAGCCCCTCTAGTGCTTCGCGGACTTTTTTATTGACTATATTATTATATTGTAGCATATAATTTTGTGCTGTTTGGCCGAAATATGTTTGACCGCGAAGTCCTTAATAAATATCTGCTTACATAACTTAATATTATCAATTGTTGGCAAGTCAATTACGTTAATCGGGGGTACATCTTCCCTCTTTTCCTGTTGTCGTTGCTGCTGGGGTTGCTGCTGCTGTGATTTTAGCTACCATATTTGCTGTTGTTGTTTCTGCTGTTGTTGATGTTGCTGCTGCTGTTGCGGCTGTTGTCGCTTCCTCTTCTTCTGTTGTTGTTGCTGCTTCTGTTGCATATTAGCAAACCGTTTGCTGCATTGGTTGCAGTTTTTCTTTATGCTCAAGCATTTGCTGCACTTTCAGTTCGAATTGTTGTCTCTGCTGCTGTCGTCTTCTTTTTTCTTCGAGAGCTTCTTGTACCCTTGCCTCTCGAATCATTTCCAGCTTAGCATTTAATTCTGCTATTCAATTACAGCAAAAACTTTTTCAGATCCCAATCTGCTTCAGGTGCTTTCTCAGCATCCGAAAGCATGTTTAACGTGTGGGACTTACCCTTTACAGCTGCCATTTGGGGCAAAGGACACGTTGGGATCTCCCCTTTTTTTTGTGAAAGAGCGACTTTTAGATCGCTTTTCTTCTTCAACAGCCTGTTTCCGAGCTAGCATACTCTTCCTCTTCTGTTGGAATACAGGACATCCCTTGTAATTAGCCCCGCATTCCCACTTTCCCTACCTAGAGGACACTCATATATGATGTGGTCCTTGTCGCACTTAACGAACCTCTGGCAGCGCATACATTGCAGTATGCGATCTGTCCTTTTTAATTTTCCCAATGGACAGCATGAAAATATACGCGATTAATTCTGTGTACACTATCGATTTTGCTATTGGGGGGTTATTTTACTAGGAAAAATGGCAACCATCGGTTACCACCCCTACCATTGATCGATGTAAACGGCCTTACACCGACTAACTTTACATCATCGTTCTCAAAATACTTGAGCTCTTTTAGGATCTCCTCTGTATTAACTTTTTCAACAGCCTGTTTCGAGCTAGCATACTCGTCCTCTTCTGTTGGAATACAGGACATCCTTGTAATTAGCAGGTTGCCCCGCATTCCCACTTTCCCTACCTATAGGACACTCATTTATGATGTGGTCGTTGTCGCACTTAACGAACCTCTAGCAGCGCATACATTGCAGTATGCGATCTGTCCTTTTTAATTTTTCCCATGATAGTATACGCGATTAATTCTGCGTACACAATCGATTTTGCTATAGGGGGTTATTTGTACCAGGGAAAAGGGCAACCTTCGGCTACCACCCCTACAATTGACCGATGTAAACGCTCAACAGTGGTTAACGGCGTTATTTGATCAAGTAAAAGTTTGACATTTAACTGGTAAATTGATTGACCATTTTGATACACTGCCCAGAAAATGGACTTTACCATCAGGGAGCCTTGGAAGACATTAAAACCGTTTTGTTTTTTTTTAGACAACCAACGTGAACCTTCACTTCTCAGCCAAGCTTAGTCTGTCGTCGGTATTGTGTTTTTTTAATGTATGTGTTATAATGGAGAGCAAATTTAGAGTGGACGTTTGCAATGTTCGTGGCTTAAAGTCGAATCTTTTTTCTGCATACGCCCACATTTGTAAATACAAACCAGCTGTTTTGGCACTAAGTGAAACACAGGTGGGGGTGAATACTGACTTATCAGAATTAACCCTACCTGGATATAATTTAGTGCCATTATTCAAATTCAACATCAATACGGCCAATGTTCCAATCCGGAATTTAATTTTATATGGCTGAATTTCCATGTCCGTAGGCATTTAATCCACTACTGTTTCTTTGTAGAAGCCCAAACCTTGACAGTAATTCAACCCTTAACGAGTTTGATGCACTGCCTGACTCCATCTCTAGAATTGTATCCCTGCATCCTCACACTGAAATCGTCATTGCGGGCGATTTCAATGTACACAATTCTACGTGGTTCAACATTCTGGACAGACAACACCCGAAGGAAGGTATGTTGAGATATTTGCTGAGGTAAATAACCTAACCCAGCTTGTAAATGAGCCGACACGCATACCGGATATTAACAGTCAAGCCGCCAGGGAAAAGGGCAACCTTCGGCTACCACCCCTACCATTGACCGATGTAAACGGCTTTTCACCAACGAACTTTACATCGTCGCTCTCAAAATACTTGAGCTAGTTTAGCAGCTACTCTGTATCAACCCTGGGATCGATTCCTTTTAGGATTAGAGTTTTTCATTTTTCTGTTTTCGACGGAAATATAATTCACGTATACGTGAAGTATTCTGCATTTAGCCCCTCTAGTGCTTCGCGGACTTTTTTATTGACTATATTATTATATTGTAGTATATAATTTTGTGCTGTTTGGCCGAAATATGTTTGACCGCGAAGTCCTTAATAAATATCTGCTTACATAACTTAATATTATCAATTGTTGGCAAGTCAATTACGTTAATCGGGGGTACATCTTCCCTCTTTTCCTGTTGTCGTTGCTGCTGGGGTTGCTGCTGCTGTGATTTTAGCTACCATATTTGTTGTTGTTGTTTCTGCTGTTGTTGATGCTGCTGCTGCTGTTGCGGCTGTTGTCGCTTCCTCTTCTTCTGTTGTTGTTGCTGCTTCTGTTGCATATTAGCAAACCGTTTGCTGCATTGGTTGCAGTTTTTCTTTCTGCTCAAGCATTTGCTGCACTTTCAGTTCGAATTGTTGTCTCTGCTGCTGTCGTCTTCTTTTTTCTTCGAGAGCTTCTTGTAGCCTTGCCTCTCGAATCTTTTCCAGCTTAGCAATTAATTCTGCGATGAGGAACCCTTACTTCGTCTCGTCATCGTTCAAAGCCCGCTGAACTTCCTCAACCTCCGCTAGTTCTTTGTATGGGTTTCCCTCACTAACGTAGCGGGGTTCCACATCATCAAACTCGAATTCCTCGAGGTCAATTGAGTTGCACTCCTCTTCTTCTCCCACTGTTTTTGGCAGCGGTGTATTTTCCGCTACCTGTATATATCTCCTTTCGTTGAGATTATGCATCGGATTTAGCTTCCTCATCTCCCGATGACTCCCACTCCTGAGTCAGGTGATAGCCCTACTCCACGCGTATGAGAATTATTACTTGGCTAACTTGCCACTTGTTCACGAATTCACTATGGAAAAATACATCTGCACTTAACTAGCCGACTGTCCACTACTAGAGTTGGAGAGCGACTGAAAAATAAAAGCAAAAAAAAAATTCGTTTAGAATAAATAAATAAACACACTTGCAGATAATCTGGATAGAGCAAAGTATAAATTACAGGCACATCGCCAGGCGGCGCCCAGACATATTCACTTGCTAAGCGGTTTCAACTTCTGCTACACAAATGCGAGAAATGTGTTCGCTAAGAATATCATATTTCACAACCATATGTTCAAACATATGACCAGATGTGCTACAATGTCTAACGGCGTTATTTGACATTTTCCAAGTAATTGAATTGACGAACGAGCTTTCTAAATCCACTATGATACGCTTCCCAGAAAGTGGACTTTACCTTCCGCGAGCGATGAAAGACGTTTAAACCGGCTAACAACTTTGAGTAGCAATCGCTCAACAGTGGTTAACGGCGTTATTTGATCAAGTAAAAGTTTGACATTTAACTGGTAAATTGATTGACCATTTTGATACACTGCCCAGAAAATGGACTTTACCATCAGGGAGCCTTGGAAGACATTAAAACCGTTTTTTTTTTTTTAGACAACCAACGTGAACCTTCACTTCTCAGCCAAGCTTAGTCTGTCGTCGGTATTGTGTTTTTTTAATGTATGTGTTATAATGGAGAGCAAATTTAGAGTGGACGTTTGCAATGTTCGTGGCTTAAAGTCGAATCTTTTTTCTGCATACGCCCACATTTTTAAATACAAACCAGCTGTTTTGGCACTAAGTGAAACACAGGTGGGGGTGAATACTGACTTATCAGAATTAACCCTACCTGGATATAATTTAGTGCCATTATTCTTTTCTCACCGCGGTCTCGCCATATATATGCGTAGTGACGTAGCCTACCAAATTCAACATCAATACGGCCAATGTTCCAATCCGGAATTTAATTTTATATGGCTGAATTTCCATGTCCGTAGGCATTTAATCCACTACTGTCTCTTTGTAGAAGCCCAAACCTTGACAGTAATTCAACCCTTAACGAGTTTGATGCACTGCCTGACTCCATCTCTAGAATTGTATCCCTGCATCCTCACACTGAAATCGTCATTGCGGGCGATTTCAATGTACACAATTCTACGTGGTTCAACATTCTGGACAGACAACACCCGAAGGAAGGTATGTTGAGATCTTTGCTGAGGTAAATAACCTAACCCAGCTTGTAAATGAGCCGACACGCATACCGGATATTAACAGTCAAGCCGCCAACACCCTGGACTTGTTTCTTACCTCTCACCCTGATAAATACATCATCAATGTATTATCGCCTCTAGGTTCGTCAGACCACAAATTTCTCGTACTCCAACCACACAGTTAAAGAGCAAATTCCCAAAAAAAACCGTAAGGCAATACGAGAAAGCCAATTGGGAAGCATTAAACAGTTTTTTTAGGAATTTTAACTGGTCACTATGTTTCCTCGATAGTGACGTGGATGATGCTGCTTATATGATATCAAATATCATTCTCTTTGGTATGAGATCTTTTATTCCCAACAGAATTAAGAGTATCAGACCAAAGGCAAAAGGGTGGTATGACTTGAGCTGTAAAGGAGCTATCAGGATGAGAGAGACAAACTTTCGGTTGTACAAGACCAACCCAACAGAGGAAGACCGAGCAAAGTTCAAACAAGCCAGAAATGACTGTAATGCCCATTTAAAGCGTGTCAAATTCCTCTATGACCGAAGGTTGAGGCAAAAAATTCTACGATGTCCCACAGGTAGTAAAAACTTTTGGTCATTTTTTAAAAACATAAAAAATTCGGCATCAGCATCAATTCCGACGCTCATTCACAATGACATTCCAGCTGTCAGATTGTGTTCAGATTGTGCCAGATTGTGTTCAGTCTCCTCCTGTACTTGAGAACGTAGATCATTCTATGGGACAAATTCACTTTCGTACTCGTACAGTTGCAAGAGTTTTATTTGATCTTGACATACATAAATCCGCTGGTCCAGATGGTATATCCCCCATCATTCTGAAGAGGTGTTCTTCTACGCTAGCAAAACCACTGCGTAAGCTTTTCTATCTATCCTACTCATCAGGACTCTTTCCGAGTAGATGGATAACAGCATTTGTCCAGCCTGTACCAAAAAAAAAGCGAATCTTCTTCTCTTTTCAACTACCGACCAATTGCACTTACGTCCCTTCTTTCCAAGGTCATGGAAACGCTGATAAATCGTCAGCTTATGAAATATCTCGAAACACGAAAACTTCTCAATGACCGGCAGTATGGTTTTCGCAGCAACAGGTCTACTGGTGATTTGATGACATATCTCACCGAAAAGTGGAACCAATCAATCCACCATGGTGGCGAAAGCAAGATTGTTGCGCTTGATATTTCAAAGGCATTTGACAGGATTTGGCATCAAGACCTTTTGTCGGAAATGCGTGCATTTGGAATCGACGAAAAACTTCTTCTATATATTAGACATTATCTTTCGAAACGTTCAATTCAAGTTGTTTTGGATGGTTTCAAGTCTGTAACTCACCAAATAAATGCTGGTGTCCCTCAAGGCTCAGTTTTGTCTCCGACTCTCTTTCTCATTTTTATAAATGATCTCCTGTCTGCAACTTCTAATCCAATTCATTCCTTCGCTGATGACAGTACCCTCAGCTTCTCATATTCGTTTACAGGTCCTCGTCCCTCACCTTCGATCGTGGACTCTAAACGCCAAAATATGTTAAGCTCATTGAATTCCGACCTTGACAGCATTATCAAATGGGGTAAATCTAATAGAGTGGAATTCAATGCTTTCAAAATACAATGCTGTCTTCTGTCATTAAAGCGTAACCAAAATCTAGAGCCATTATCCATGAATGGCACTTACGTCGAAGAAACCGAAAACTTTCCATGCTAGGTATGTGTGTTAGTAACGACTTACGTTGAAACGACCACCTATTCGAAGTCGCTAAAAACGCAGCGAAATGTCTAGGTTTCCTAAATCGATGTAAGAAATATTTCACACCCTCTGATCTGGCCACAATATATAAAGCGTTTATACGCCCAAAACTTTAATTCAACGCCCACGTCTGGTCAGGTGCACCAAAATCAACATTGCACCTACTAGATAGGATTCAAACACGTGCGAAAAAACTTATAGGAGACATAAGAATAGCGAACTCTTTAGTTTCGCTTGAATACCGTCGAAACATCTCCTGCCTTACCTTGTTTTATCGCTATTTTAACAACCAATGTTCAAATGAAATAGCCAGCTGCATTCCTCCCATTCAACAATTCAGCCGCAATACTCGTTACGCAGTGAATGCAAATCAGTTTACCCTCAAGCCTATCTTCGGACGTACGCTGAAGTATAGAGATTCGTACATAAACCGAACAACACGAATGTGGAATGCTCTACCAAACTCTGTTTTTCCTTTCCATTATAACTTACAGACTCCTTTCTTCTTATCCCTAATTTCCTTAACGCCCGCACTGTGCTAAAACAAATAAAGGGTATTCATAACCCCTTGAGTGCGCGCAAATTATAAAAAAAAAAAAATACAACTTCGTGGAACTTACCATCAGGAGCGATGAAAGACGTTAAAACCGTCTTACAACTTTGAGTAGCAATCGGTCAACAGCCCTTAATGGCGTTATTAGAAGAAATACAAGGATGACATTTTGCAGGTAGATGGATTGTTTAACGGGCTTTCTAAATTCAATTCGATACACTACACAGAAAGTGTACTTAACCATCAGGGAGCGATGAAAGACATTAAAACCGTCTTAAAACTTTGAGTAGCAGTCGGTCAACAGCGCTTAACGGCGTTATTTTAAGAAAAACAAGAATGGAATTTTGCATTTGAAATTTTCATTGTTGTAGTAGGGTATCTTACTTACCTACTTACTTAAATAAGGCTCCAGTCCGGAATGAACCTGGGCCTCAACCAACATGTCTCTCCAATTAGCCCGGTCCTTAGCTAACTGCCTCCAGTTGCGCACTCCAAGTTGGTTGGAGGCGAGGTCTTTACCTACTGCGTCCGATGTCTGGCTGGGAATCGAAACTCTGCGAGCCGGGGTATTGGTGTCCTTTCGTTCTAAATATTCTAGCCATCTTAAACGTACAATGTGGAGTTTTTTGACCAGAGGCATGTCGCTGAATCTTCGTCTCCATAGCCCGTCAACGGAAACGGGACTGACGATTTTTAAAAAAACTTTCCTCTCGAATCGACCAAGAATTTCTTTACCCGCTTTTGAAACGTTTCTTGCTTCAGCGCCGAAGAGCAGGACTAGGATGATCAGGGTCTTATATAGGATCTCCTTAGTAGTTCGAATGAGTGGTTTACTACTTAATTGGCTTCTGAGCCCGAAGAAACAGCGGTTCGCAAGAGTAGTTCTTCTTTTAGTTTCTGACGAGACGTTGCTGTCAGAGTTAATAACGGAGCCGAGATAGACAATGTCCAGTACTACCTCAAAGTTATATCTGTCATTGGTGACGTTCTGTCCAATTCGTCGATGCAGTGTGTCCTTTCATTTTGACAGCATATACTTTGCCTTGCCCTCACTTACCGCTAAACCCATTTTTGCCGCTTCGTTCTCTATACTAGCAAACGTGGCTATGACATTGAGTTGAGTCATACCAATGATGACAATTTCGTAGGCGTATGATAGTATTACATTGCTTCGATTTTTGGAAATTTGTGCCTCTGGTGTTGGCTTGGGAGTTTTGCACAAACCTCTCAAGAATCAAATTGAAGAAGTCACATGACAGCGCATTGCCTTGCCTAAATCTGTTCTTGGTTTCGAATATGTCGGTGATGTCGTTTCCGACCCTGATGGAGCAGCGCGAATTTTTCATCGTCATGATACACGGACGGACGAGTTTGGGCGGTAAACCAAAACTAGACATAGCTCTGTATAGTTCGTCTCTAAAAATGCTGTCGTATGCGGCTTTGAAATCGATGAATAGGTGGTGGGGCTCAATTTGTGCTTTTTGGGTTTTTTTTCAAGGATCTTCCGAAGTGTGAACATTTGATAGGTTACGGACTTTCCTGGCCTAATACCACACTGATAAGCGCCGATCTGGTTGTTGGTAAACTGTTTCAGGCGTTCACATATTTCTGCAGATAGGACTTTGTAGGCGATGTTGAGGAGACTTATACCTCTTTAGTAGGCGCAGTTCAGAGGGTCTCCTTTTTTGTGAATCGGGCAAACTATGCTGAGGATGCATTCCCTCATCCGGTGTTAATTGGGATGTTAAGGGTTACACGCTGCGCGAAGGTCTTTTTATCAAGGTATATAACTTCTTAAAGTCGTAAATACCGATCACTTTATTTGGCGGTAGGGGCTTTGTTTAAGCTGTTTCGCTCTGATAATAATCAAATGTTATTTCAGGAGAGGATGTAGCTTTCCTTTTTTATCGGGCTTTTCTTTAAGATCCAGCCGGTTTCGCGACTGAGTTCTTATTCAACCGTATGGTATTTGGAACTCACGGGGCAGTTTGCACTTGGTTATATTTCTATCCTTTAGGTGGTGAACTTCTTTACAAAGCTCTTCGCAGAGCAGTTCGATATTATAAAGCCTTGTTCAAAGAACGTCGTTTTCGTCCTTAAGGCATTTTTTTTCATTGATTCAAGTTTTTCGTGGGCCGATACTTCTGGTATTGTCAAGCTCCTTGAGAGACATTTTTTTTTTTTTGATCCAGATGTTTGTGACCTCGTTACCCTTGAACTTTTCCCGAAATAATTACAGTAATTGCCTCCTCCTCCAAAGAGGGTCGATTTTCTAGTGTAACTGAATTGCAGCCTGGGGTATAAACTCTTTTGTTGTGCTCATTGCATTTCTGTTGTTTGTATACGGTATAATGGAGAGGATTTTAGTCGCCCTCTACGACATGCATGCCTTACCTCTTGTATAAGTTAACACAAATTAATATATAAAGCTTTCCTGAATGTGTTATGAAATTTGAAGCCACAGTAAATTTTTTGTTTTTTTTTTTGTTGTTTCTTTTATAACTCGAAATTGTGTAACAACCTTGGACTCAGTAAAGGAATTTAGTCCTTATAAAATTAAAAAATTAATCCCGCGCGAATCTTCGATTCGCGCACCACTGGGTTATTCAATAAAAGTCCAATTTACGTTATAATAAGTCTTCTCTTTATTACTCGCCGACTTCCACTGACTACAATATTTCTTAATACCTAAAACCTAACTTCGCTTGACCTTGGTTCCCACGCAGACCCATTGCCGTAATCTCGCACCTGGAGTGCGCAAGTTGACACCGTTCGTCGTGAAGCGCATAACGGATGCGCGTGTATGAACAAATTGCAGCGCAATCATTTTTTTATCGTCAGGTGAATAGCCGATCGTGTTAACTGCCGCCCCCTTAAATATCTGCGTCCCGCAGATCTATCGCTGAGCATGTGGAGCAGGTTACCGCCAGGTTGTTGAACTTCCTCTGATCGTGGAGCTGGGCGAGGAGTTTGTTTCCGGTGGAAGGACAGGCGAAGTTCCGGGATGTTGACCTTTCCGTAGATCTTTTTCCAGAGTAGGCAGATGGCGATAACTATAACTACAGCAATAAGGATTTCTGTAATGATAGAAGAATTAAGATTTCCTTTTAAGGTTTTGATGTGCTCAATATTCTTGATACTGATATCGTGCACAAATTCCAGGTCAGGCTTGATTCTCCTGCTGGTTACATTGGCCGGGACGGCAGGGAGCGCTTGTAGCCTTGAGGCAGACCCACCGAAGTATGTCTGATCCTTAATGGTGACTGTATCGTTGTCCAGTTGGATGAGATAGGTACCTTCTAGGGGAATAGAAGAATTTTTACTTAAAATTGAACCATTGAAATTTGTCACAAAGATTGTATTTTCCCCAATAAGCTCGATGACTTCTTCGTTAGTGTTTTTGAAGTCGCAGGCTGCGGTGCCACCCTTGAGGATCCTGGGTAGGCATGTGTCTTCGGCTAATTTCTTTAAAGTGCTACCCTCGCAAACCGATGTGTTTCCCGTGTGGAAGCATTTACCCTCAAGTCCGTAAGTCATGTCGTGATTAACTAGTAGTTTCGTATAGTCTAGGTCGATTTGTCTCCCATCTCTGATTGCCGCTCGTTTATGATAGTGTTAACCTCCTCAGAGTCCAGTATGTTGCTATTAACTATTCCGGTCTTGGCCATTTGGCAGGCCCTAACTATTTCGTTAACTCCCTCTTTAAGTATAAGTACTTTGTTAAGTAAGTCGTGTCTTAGTCTTTCCGCTTCTTCCCCTTGTACGGCATTATTATAGCCATCGATCATTCTGTTAATTTTGTTCATAACCTCGTGCGTCACGTCGAAGAGTCTTTCGTTAATTTTGTATTGGTCGGTATTGTTGTCTATTATGTCTGCTTGCGCTTGTAAGAGTTTGTCCCAATCAGTTGCATCGGGGGAACCTGCTAGCCATTTCCAGGCGCTACCTATCCAGTCGATAGATCGAGCCCGTCTCACCTTTGGTTCACCAAGTTCCCTTAGCCGAACCTTTACTTGGTTCAGATGATAGGTTAGTACCAGCTGCGTTTCCTGATCTGCCACATGCTTTGCAGCCAGCTGTTCGGAACGTTCAATGAGAGCGCTAAATTTGTTTAGGTCAATGACATGGATTAGCTTGAAGTAGCCATTTATCACCCAGGCGTTGCCCTCCTTAATGGTCACGATTGGTGATTTGTACTCGAAAATGTGCAGGGGCTGCACAGGAACCAAGAAAGCTAAACTGTAATATAGTTTCATTAATTTAATTACTTTATTGATTAGTTAACTACAAAATTGGACTTAATAGCTGGTATGCTAAAAGGAAGATTTCATGATATACATTTTTATCTTATTTTAGCGTATTCTTCTTGTTATTTTCTACTTCTTGTAGGACAGGAGGGAATCATTCCCCCTTTTCTTTCTTTTTTTTTATATATGAGCTTTTGTTTAATATTTTTTTAAGTTTTTTAAGTGAGCTTTGTGAATCTTTTTGCCACTAGCCGTAGTTATTGTTACGCGGTTGTCCTTTGCGACAATTGCTTTTCGATACAATGGTTTATTTTTTCCCTTAATGCATTTCACGGCAACGTACACTACCTCACCCTCACAGTACTTTCTGGGCGCACTCCTTTTTAGATTTAACCTCACATTCCTAGCCTCCATATTCCTCTTAATAATACCTCGCAGGTCGTTATTGATCTTAGAGCGAATGTTCAGAAGGTTTTGGTAATTAACCCTCTGAGATCGGTTAAAGAAAACATCGGTAGGTTTCCCTTTAGTTACAGAATGTATGGTATTATTATAGCGATCTACTGCTATCTCGACTAGTTCTTTAACCCCTAGATCGGAATTCTCGGCTCTAAGACAACGGTAAATTTCTAATATCGTGGAATGGACCCTTTCTATTTGCCCATTCACTTCGCTTCGGTAGGAGGGGGTCAGATAGAGCTTGACGCCTAAAGTTCTTATAAAGTTTTATATTATCGGGCTAAGGAAGCCCCTTTCGTTATCTGTGACAAGGATCTGCGGTACAGTGAAGTAGTGTAAGATTTTAATCAGCTTTGATCGGATGTAGATAGAGGATTTTTCTTTAACGTGGAAGAATTTCGAAAATTTTGAAAATTTGTCAACGACAGTTAGGAATTTCTTGTTCTGAATTTCCATGATATCCATGTGAAGTATTTCGCATGGATATTTGGGGGGTGGTGTCGCTTGAAATTCAGGAGTCAATGGGTGTCTGTCATACAAGCTGGATAGGGGTAGCTTTTCGCATAGATCGGTTCATCCGTGTTTGTACGGATTGCCGCTCTTACGCTCGTTGTTACTATTTCGTTACCCACAGGACAAAAAAGACTCTTAAATTTATTACAAATGGCCTCCAATCTAGGCTTCTCAAACGCTGAAATCTTGTCGCTCAAAGGTAATAGGAAATTGACTGCGGTGGATGCTCGATTTTTTAGGGTTATGACTCTGTTTGATGCAATAGTAAGTTTATTTTTTTCCCTATCAATTACCGCTTTTAATTGCTTTAGAGTGTCATCGCCAATTATACCGTCAAAGGATGTTAGGCTCGGAAGAACAAAGAATGTGACATCCAGCTCGCAACCCATATCGCGGAAGAATTTTGCACTTATTTTGTTATTGATGTGAATCCTCCCGCCGGGACTGCTCACAATAAATGGTTGTTGGATGGGGTCAGGATGTGGAACTAAATTTGACCTAATAAAGTTTTTGTTAGCTCCTGTATCCACTAAAAAATTCAGAACGGCCCCGTCCCGCTTTACATACTCTAGGTATGGTACGCTGGAAACGAGGCTCCTGTCATAAAATTTTCCGGCGATGATACCTCGTGGTCAAGGTCAGCGGATTCCGCTTCTCCTATTTTTTCGGAACCGACCGATTCCATATGATGCAACTGCTGTTGTTTACGAGGGTTATAATTATCAGACCTCGGTTCCCGTTTGAACCGGTTGTTAGGCCGATTTATGTAATTACCGTTTCTGGATTGGACAGAGCTGTCTACTTCCATCTTAACTAGGGGCCTCGGGTCCCCTGGTCTCGACGATGTGGATGGCCCGCCTTGGAATCCTGCATTCCAAGGGTGATATTGGCGCTGTCCGAAACCATCGTTCGAAAACCTATTCGTGTTTCTTGCAGGCAAAGGAGGGCCCCTCTCATTTTTGAAGTTATAGTGCACGGGGGAGGATATAACGTCCTGTGCTTGCACATGCACAGTAATACTCCTAAAATTGAAGTTCTGCATTTCGAGACAAGCAGAATAGGCCTCAGGGAGCGTTCTTGGTCTCTGGATCATTTAGTCCTCGCACGAAGACGTCCAATGCACGATTGCGGTAAGCTTCTACCAAGGCATTCATCGTCTCGGCGGAGTGTGATTCTGACCGAATCTTGTTTATGACAAGTGAGAACTGATGGTTTACGGTGGCGTAAAAGTCATCGACACGAGAGCCACCTTGCTTCAGCTGATTTAGCTGGTGTTCGAGTGTCCTTATGTCCCTCTTGTCTGCGTAATGCAGAGAAAGGACCCTTTTGATTTCCGTCCACTCGTCATCGAACACGTGGCAGACGAGGGCAGAATCGGCCTTCCCCTTAATTTTCTGCCTGATATGTTGGAGGATAGCCCTGTAAATGGGCTTATTACGAACGATCGCGTAGTCCCTGAGGACTGTTTCGACACTATGTACCCAGGATACATAGTGAACCGGATTACCTTCAAATATCTGGAGCTCCTTTACGGAGTCCGGCAGTTTCGAAATTTCTTATAACTTGTTCGGACCTCGTAACTGTTCTTGGATTTCGGGTTGCTGGGCTGCTGGTACTCCCAAGCCTATTCTATTTTCAATGGAACTAAGCCGCCTTACTTCATCGTGAATTTCCTGTCTCGAATCCCCCTGCTCAATGCGAGCGATTCGGGACTCTAATCCTTTTAATTGTTCGAGAAGCGAATTGATGGCTCCCGTTAACTGAGTCACTGAATTCTTAAGTTCGTCCATTCTAATAACGATAGACAGTAAGTGAGAGTGTAAAAATACCGTGAAATGAGCCTTTTAAAATGTTAAATAAACTGACTAGTGGCAGAAGTTAGTTTGGATTTACTCTTTTCATAAATTTCACAGTTGAATCTATTGATATCAATTTCATATAGTTAGTTCGATTTTCTGATCTTAATTCGATATTTCTTTCACAACTGGTGTGCTCTTTCGTTCATAAATTAACTTAGTTTGATTAACTTGATTTTGTTAAAACTCAGTTTAATAATTTCCCTGGATGCCTGCTAAGCGCTCCACCTTAAATTTTCGGGGTAGTCACCTGGAAGGCTCGTATGGATCCGCTTTAGTCGTAATGCAACTATGTCTGCAGCGACCTACTGAGGTACGAGTGTCTTCACTAAGAATAATGTTAAGTAATCATTCAGTGAACCGGCCCCTTTTTTCTTGGGAGTTGGCCCCTAGGCATAAATGTTTTCTTAAATTCGTTACTGAGTGGGTAATTTCTTTTCACAAAATTTTCTTATGTACTAGACATAGATGCTTTTCATGAATTTATTACCAAAAAGGCAATTATCTATAAATAAATTTTACTGATATTTTTCTTAACTTATAGCTTACTATACTCCTAAAATGATTGGTGACATCTTCCGGATGTTGTCTTCGGAGTTGTTCCTTATCTTCCTTGTTTATATTCAGCGTTCTCTTCTTTGGACGACCTTTCCAATGGTGATTTCAACTTCCTCGCTCAGTCCGTTGATGCGTAGGTTTCTTACAGTTCTCTGACTTTAATTTCACTTTCACATCTACTTATTGATTGCGCAGTATTTAACCTTTTACTTTCGTATTTTCCCGATGTTGGCTTTACTCTAACATTTGTTTTTTGAATGCACAGTATCTTTAGCACTAACTTTCGTAACTTTTTCTGACGTTGACTTTACTCTAGCATTTGTTTCTAGAATGCACAGTATCTTAGCACTATTCTTCAATTTTTACATTTAGCTCTTAGTATTCACTTGCTCTTAGGTTTGGTCCTGACTTTACACGTCAGGTCCCTGCTCGGGCGCCAGTACAGGAATTGAGTCCTTATAAAATTAAAAAATTAATCCCGCGCGAATCTTCGATTCGCGCACCACTGGGTTATTCAATAAAAGTCCAATTTACGTTATAATAAGTCTTCTCTTTATTACTCGCCGACTTCCACTGACTACAATATTTCTTAATACCTAAAACCTAACTTCGCTTGACCTTGGTTCCCACGCAGACACATTGCCGTAATCTCGCACCTGGAGTGCGCAAGTTAACACCATTCGTCGTGAAGCGCATAACGGATGCGCGTGTATGAATAAATTGCAGCGCAATCATTTTTTTATCGTCAGGTAAATAGCCGATCGTGTTAACTGACTCAATTAGAATAAGATTTTTTTTATTTGAAATTATTTTTTTGTACCGACCCAATATTACCTAACATTTGACTCAATTTCAATTGCAAATTTTGATACTTAAATCCAATATGGCAAACCCAAACAATTTGATAGGACAGTGACAAGACTTGTTACCGAAACACAACACATTCAGGGATGACATCTTTTTAATTCAATTATGAATTCAGCATCAGATATCAATAATGATATCGATCAACCCATAAACACCACTGATCAGAACCTTTCCGACATGAACAAAGTTTCAGACGTGGTTAAGAGCTTACGATCGTTTTCAGGTGAAGCTCAGGAGTTCAATCTTTGAGAAAAAGCGTTGAGGGAATTCTTAAGATCTACGAGCATCTTAAGGGTACTCTTAAATGTTATGGAATCTTTTCCGTTATTAGAAACAAGATTACAGGCCACGCGAATATAGCGCTCGAGTCAAACAACACCCCATTAAATTGGGAGAAGATTTCTAGATGCTGGACTCTGCATTATGCAGACAAGAGGGATCTAGGAACACTCGAGTACCAGATGATGACTCTGGTACAGGGTAACAATACAGTACCCGAATTCTATCGAGCAGTGTATCACCATCTGTCCCTGATCCTTAATAAACACGGTGTTATGGACATGAGCCATGAATCGTTGAATAATATGGCGCAATGCTATAGAGACAAGGCACTCGACACAATCGTTAGAGGGCTGAAAGGTGATCTTCCCAGATAACTCAGCATAAGGGAACCTGCAGATCTGGCTCAGGCTCTGCATCTCTGCCTTAAACTCCAAAATGTTGACTTCAGAACTCAACATGCCAATAATTCTCAGGCAACAGCCCGGAAAACTTTCGAGCAAACACCCCCGGTTCCTCCTAAACGATTCAATTTTCCACACCCAGTTGCTGTAAAAACCCCAAGACGAGAATTCTTTCCACAGCTGCTTCATAACCCTCGTCAACCACAGCAAACCCCGATTTCGCAGGGAACTGCAATATCATTCAAGGTCTTTTCAGCAAGCCCAACCAGAACGGCCTCTGCCAAACGAACGTGAACTTCCGCCCAAGCCTATGGACATATTTCAATCTATTAGGACTCATAGGGTAAATTACCTAAATAGACCAAGAGACCAACCAATTGCACCAAAACGGGAGCACTCACAACAAGTTAATCGAGTACATCGGAAACGATGTTACGTCTACATTGATGACATTGTCATCTTTAGAAAATATAAGGCCGCACATTTTAAAATCCTTGAAGTTGTTTTCGATACTCTTAAACGCGCTAATATGTATGAAAATCCAATTGGACAAATGCGAGTTTTTTAAGAGCGAAATCGAATTTTTAGATTTTCTCATTAGCACCAAAGGCATTGAGACTAACCGCAAAAAGGTTCAAGCCATTACAAAATTACCACCTCCAAAAACACTCAAAGATTGATGTGCCAAAGACTGTCGCGATTATTAACAAAGACAGAAGAAAGCTACGCAACTAACGAGAAGAAAATGCTAGCCATAATTTGGGCTATAAACTCGCTTAGGAATTTCCTTTACGGATCAAAGAAAGTAAAAAAAACGGACCACCAACCATTAACATATGCGCTGAGCAATCGTAACACGAACAACATGATGAAAAGGTGGAAGGCAATCCTGGAGGAGTGCAATTATGAACTCAAATATAAACCAGGAAAGGAAAACGTGGTTGCCGACGTTTTATCTCGACTCACACAAAATACACAAATAAATTCAATGACCATGACGCAACATAGCGATGAGAGTTCTTCGCACAACTTAATACCAGCAGTTGAAGTACAAATTAACGTTTTTTGAAATCAGTTGATTTTAAAAATCGGGGACGCAACTAGCCATCAATTCTTGATTCCATTTCCCACGTATCACAGACTCGTTTTTATCCAACCCAGTTACAGCAACTCCGATCTCGTTTCCATTTTAAAAAAAAATCTAAATCCTAGCGTAATCAATGGCTTACAAACGAAGGAAGAAATTATAGGCCGTATACAAAACATTTATCCAGAATATTTTTCAAAATATAAAGTTAGGTACACCCAAACAACGGTTTAGAATTTGGCTAACGAAACAGAACAAGAAGCGAAAATCTTAAGTCTCCATCGTAGGGCACACCGTAATCCAAAGGAAAACCGCGGACAATTACTTGAACAATTTTATTTTCCAAAAATAGCATCAAAAATCAATCAATATAAGAACCTGATCCACATTTCATATCCTTTTAATTTTCAAACATGTTTTATACATCTCAAAAGCAGAAATCCAAATGTAGGATTTCTCTAACGCTCAATTCGTTTCGATACACACCGGACGACGAAGATACAGAACGAAAATTTTAAACTGATACATGACATTGACCTCGACCAAAACGAACATCTTTTGACAAAAATTTTTCCGATGCTTGAACTTAACGCAACTAAAGACGATTCCCTTTTCATGAACATGAGCATATAAAAACGAGTAGTGGTGCACGACTAGGTCTTACGCAACTTTCTCTTTCACAGCGAGTTAATTTGACGTATATAACAATTTGGACAAAATACATAATAATATCTATTTCGATTAATGATGCTAAGAATGATATAAATAATGTCGAAATGTGATAATACGAACGTTTATTCCGTAATTGAATGTAATTGGTGTCCATGTGAATAATAACGATTTTCCGTTATTGGCCAAAAACCGAAAATTGCGTTTGGGGATAATTGGGCCTAAGCCAATTATGTCAAACTCACGAAAACAGTAATAGTAGTATAAGAATTTAATTTAAAGGTATTTAAAGGTAAGCAGTTTTCTTGGAACTAGTATGCCTAAAGCATATAAGAAGTTTAATCAAAATCGTTAGAGCCGTTTTTGAGCAAATTGAGGTTATGTATGACTTTTATATGGCAGGTACCAGTAATAACATGGCTAAAAGCAGACAACAAAATTTGAATTATGACCAAAAAACTTGAAGAAAATCGGTCAAGTAGT
Organism: Rhingia rostrata; assembly: GCA_949824845.1. NCBI lineage: Eukaryota > Metazoa > Arthropoda > Insecta > Diptera > Syrphidae > Rhingia > Rhingia rostrata. Next base: position 77,051,933 of record OX463755.1, read on the forward strand.
TTAGGGTGGAGAGACTGGACTGGAGAGACTGTCTGCTTATAGCCATGTTATTACTGGTACCTGCCATATAAAAGCCATACATAACCTCAATTTGCTCAAAAGCGGCTCTAACGATTTTAAACACAGTTCTTATATGCTTTAAGCATATAAGTTCCAAAAAAAGGACATACCCTTTTTTCGAGGAAATCCATGTAATTAATTTTTACATTTAGGCCATATAAGGAAAATTGTCGCAAACTATTTTGCCAAATTGAATTAAATTTAAATTTTTTATACTTCTATTACTGTTTTCATGAGTTCCAGATAACTTGTTTTGGCCCAATTATCCCCAAACGCAAATTTCAGTTTTGGCCAATAACGGAAAATTATTATTATTCACATGAACACCGATTACTTTCAATTACATCATTTATACCATTCTAGCATCATCAATCGAAATAAATATTATCTGTATGGGCCAAATCGTTTAAAACGTCAAATTAACTCGCTGTGAAATAGACAGTTGCGTACAACCCAGTCGTGCACCCACCACTAGTTTTCATTGTTTTCATGTCAAATTGGTTTTACAAGAGTTTAGTATGTGTAATTATAAATCTGCAGTGTGATCGGACTTGAAAAATCTCACACAAAGACCTTTATAACACTTTGAACAAACAGGTCGGATAATTGAACTGCACAAGCCTCCGGCACAGCGTCTTTTTTCAAAGAACGACCAGGTGATTTGTTTGTTCGAAGTATTTGCTAATGTACCAGCTGCCGAAAGACATTTTTGTTCTGTAACACTACTGGATAACTTTTGCGGATTACCGATATATTATTTTGTAGGAATGAATTGCGATGTCACAATGATATAAACCTGTCATATGGATACGCTGGCAACAATTCTTAAAAAAGACACTACAAAAAAATGTTTTCTTCGCTGTTACTTATTTTACCTTTTATAAATATAAATACTTACAATGCTGCAATCCACAACTTATCGATAATGTACACTGTAATTATTATTATTGTTATTATAACCATATGTAATAAATTACAATCAACTTAAGATTAAAGCACTAGTATGAAGAAATGTGTTTACTGGTTACCGTTACAGAGGAGCCAAATATCATGCTCGCTATTGGTTGCCATATGACAACACCAAGAGGATTCGGGAAACTGAAAGCGATTTTAATGGGAGTGACGTGGCGTTTTATTAAAACAAGAGGAGAAAAGTTATCTACTAGACCTGAACTTGTGGAACCTTTCATTCCGAATCATTTTGGAAGCTGCTACTCGACAAAACATACGTGTCATCTCAAGAAAAAAATAGCTTTTACAAACGCAACAGGGGTACTCCTATAAAGAGAAAGTTATTATTTTCGTAAAAATTTTCCACCTCGAGATTTTGATTGTTTCTAACTTTACGATAATAGTGGTTTTTAGAATTCCGTCGGTCAGTTCGTCGGTCCGTCTCTCCAGTCTCTCCAGCCTAAACTACTTGCCCGATTTTCTTCAAACTTCGTCCTCAGCGTTTTTTTGGTCATAATTCTAATTTTGTTGTCTGCTTTTAGCCATTTTATTACTGGTACCTGCCATATAAAAGTCATACATAACATCAATTTGCTTAAAAACGGTTTTAACGATTTTAATCAAAGTTCTTATATGCTTTAAGCATATCAGTTCCAAAAAAAACTGCATACCCATTTGTTCGAGAAAATCCATATAACGGATTTTCGCATTTAGGCCATATAAAGAAAATTGTCAATTTCTCGCAAACTATTTTGCCAAATTCAATTAAATTTAATTTTTATACTACTATTACTGTTTTAACGAGTTCGGGATAATTTGTTTTGGCCCAATTATCCCCAAACGCAAATTTAAGTTTGGCCAATAACGGAAAATCATTATTATTCACATGAACACCGATTACTTTTAATTACGGAATAAACGTTCGTATAATCTCATTTCGCCATGTTTTGTTAACATATTTTAAATTTTTTTCATTTTTTTCATTAGAGACGAGAAGTTTTGCGACATTTTTCACGAAAAACTTTAGATTGGATCGTGCCAAATCAGCAGCGCGCACTAAACTCAATCCCAAACCAAAGCGAAAATGGCATTACTCACGGGAAATCATTAACGGGGATTCCCCGTTTATTTAAAACTACTAAGATAACTTCCAATGCGCAGTTTTGGACTTATATCCTCGATCGCGCGCTTTTCTTGCTCTTTGTCTTCTTTCTGAAAAGCCGGTGTTCCTTCCTTCTTCTCTGCCTATAGAGCTCAATGGCAGCTCCCGTCTTCACCTGCAGCTTACCCTTGCAGGCCTCGTTCTTGGCATTCGGCATTCCTTATCAAACCAGGGGTTTCTTGCTGTTGGGCGCGAGAAACCTAGCACATCAGTTGCGGCTGATCTAATGACTTGTTGCCATCGTTGTCATTGTTCTTCGACATTCGATGCTGGTGGTATGGTGTTAATCGAGAGGTTAATGGATACGCGTTGCGCGAAGGTCTTGGCGGTCTCATGCGATTGCAGTCTTTCAACATTAAATTTTTTCACAGTATTTCTGGATTGTTGTGGTATGGTGGATATCCGCATTCCTACCTTGGCAAGGTAGTGGCCCGAGTCGATGTTAGCACCTCGGAATGTTCGGACATCCAAAATACAGGATGCGTGCCTCTTGTCTATCGCAATATGATCAATTTGGTTGACCGTTCGTTTATCTGGAGACCGCCATGTCCCCTTATGGATATAGAGGTGAGGAAACCATGTGCTGGGTATAGTGGCATTCCGTTTCTTAGCGAAGTCAATTAGCTTAAGTCCGTTAGCAGACGTGTTGTCGTGTAGGCTATGTTTTCCGACAATACTGCTTAAGATGTATTCTCTTCCTACCTTTGCGTAAAAATCACCCGGCACGATTTTAACATCGTACTTCGGTAATCGCTTATGTTGTCGAATTTGGCCTTGATGCGGATTATTACGTTCCCTTATGTCTTGTAAATTTAAGATTTCTTGCCTAAGCCTGTCACTTATAACAAATCTGCATCCGAATAGTCGCTGTTTCTGCTCACATTTTTTCATCCTCTTTTTTTCCCGGCCCATCCCATCGTATTTCCTGGAGGGCAGTAATGGGTGCTTTGTAGCAGTTTAGGGCTTCCGCAAGTTGTTCGCTTGCACCTCTCCTGTTTAATGTTCTCATATTCGAGGTGCAAATACGAACGTCGTTGTCCTTTTTTCGTTTAGCAGGGTCGTCAACAATAAAATCAGTTCTTTCGCGGCTATTGGTTACTTCGTAACATTTCAGCTTTTCCATAGTTGGGTAGTTAATCCAAAGCACAACCCCCAACCTGGAGGGCCAGTTCCAATTAATTAGATACCACTAGAAAACGGGGCCATCAGTATCCACTACGGTTTGAGAGCTGCCGTTGGCCTTTCGGTTCATCCGCCATCATCTCTGTTCAAGGGGCCTGACTAACCCTTGAAAATCTTAAACAACCTGTTGTCCGAATATGTCGAAGCAGCTTGTCTAGGTTCGCATGTGACAGCAGGACGGGTATTCATTCCGTGCCATTCTGACCTGGCTGTTTATAGTGTTGCTGTTTATCGTCCTGTTATCACCACTCGCGCTTATCGTTAAGCAAGTCAAATTCGGTTGGATGAGACCAGTACCCGATGGTTACCACTTGGAGGTTAAAAATAAGCACTTGATGTGTAGTCAGAGTTACAACCACTGGGCATTGCTAAATTAAAGCCAATCAGAGTCTACCCCCGTTCTACAACACCCAAACCAACAAAGTATTAACTTTCATTAACTTAGCTATACATTTGGCAAAGCTAGGAATTGTTAATTCAATGATTTTGTCAAAAGAGGAAATAAGCTTAGCTGTAAGAACACTAAATCAAGAAATCAGTTTCTATACTCTAAATTTGTTAACATTCCCATTACCGATCATTCCATGTATGAAAGAATATTAATAAAACATGACAAAAGAAGTGGAATAGCTATAGAAATCGATTATAAAGAAGTTGTAACAAATAAAAATGAAATATTTATGTTTCGATTTGTAACAAAAATAACCTCGTAAATATTGTAAGCTCTAGATGCATCCCATTTTTATTAAATATTAAAATAGCAAAATGTAATCTTATTAATAGTCAACATATCCCGGCGATCGAAGAGATAACAAGCGGTATGATATTATTAAACGACTTTAATGGAAATCTTCAAGTTGAATCTACACCTTGCAACCTTACCAGCACCTTCCTCATTAAATATACAAAAATTAACTTAACAATAAACAATCGAGTATTTACAGCATACGAAGCATCCACACACACCGGTCGCCCAGCCATACTTCAGCCAACACTAATAGAAAATAACTTTCTTCGACTACTGTCCCTCGAAATGATGAACGAACTACACATTAATAATACAAAATGCATTGAGGTGCTCAAGGACGAAAGCGAAACCTACGCATTCATCAACTACGAGGCAATCATCATCGTTTGCATGTTCATTGCAATCCTAACAGTCCGCAACATTTCGACTGGACGGGAAAGCACAAGCAGAGATTAGAAACATTGAAACTTCCCCGCACATCAAGAACACACAAAAATCAGATGACCCTATCACCCCCCGGACAAAGTTCTATGACCCCACTTACTTTTAAGCGATTGAAGACCATCGCATTTAAAGAGGGAAGAGTTAAGACAAATTAAATTATAAAGCCACCGAAAGAAATTTATATTTGTATTGTACATGCTCAAAACACAATCGAACTGATATATAGTACAAAACCAATCCAACAGAAGAAAACCGAAAAAAATTCAAACAAGCCAGAAATGTCAGTCGTCTAGGAGCTTTCGTCTGCGCATGACATCTCTAATTGACTTTCCCCACAGTGTATTCGCAAATTATTCAAAATATCTAAACGCGATAGATCACCCGAAACCGAGGACAATCGCTTGTCCTCGGAAAATAAATATCGTCGGACAATGAATAACGTAAATAATTCACGTAAAAAGGATTCTAGTTCTAATTACTGGAGTCCATTACAATGTCTACCTGACAGTGACAATATGGACGATGTAGTTGCGGTTAGTGCAAAAAAGTATATATACCACCAATAAAACTCCTCCAAAAATCGAGTGATTACGTTCATAGTTTTATGAAAACACTTTATATTAATGACTATTACATAAAACGAATATCCATTGGGATAAAATTTGTCTGTGAATCACTTGCTTCATATAACTCAGTGTTTGACAAGTTAAAATCTGAAAACTGTCAATTTTTTTCACATGATATCCACAGTGAAAAAGCTTTCAAAGTTATTCTCTACGGCATGGGTGATATGGATGCAAATATATTAAAAAGTGAACTCATAAAAATCGGCTTAAAGTGCATTAATACAAAAAAAATTAGCAAAAACATATGAACGTTATAGTGATGTTTTTTATCTAGTTTCACTAGAAAATAGTTCAATCAGACTAGCTGATCTAAAAAAACAGTATCGTTCTATTTTACATACTCAGGTCAACTGGTACTGGAGTATTCAAAAAAAAAATTAAAGGTAACCTGACTCAGTGTCACAACTGCCAAATGTTCGGGCATGGCGAACGTAATTGCTACGTAAAAGCCTACTGTTCCATCTGCGGAGGTCAACACAAGACTTCATTATGCGACAATGTTGCCGTGAACAAGTGCGCTAACTGCAACGGCTGTCACACGTCTACTGACCCAACCTGTGCCAATAGGATCAAATATTCTGAGATGAAAGAAAAATCACAGAAACAAAAACCAAAAGCTTTTCTCAACAATAACTCTTCTCAGATCCCAGTTCACGTAAATGCTAAAAATACACAGGAACACATATTGTTCACTTCTACGTCCGATTTTCCTTTGCTGCCGCAGCCGCGGAACCGTAATCAAGAGAGCAGTAACTATGCTATCACTAGCTCTCAACCTCACGCTCATACTCAAACGGCATCGCGTAATGCATGGGAGAAGGACGACTGCAATGCGAGCAGCTCTCTCAACCATACTGCCGGCAACATTCCTGGTAACATTCCCAGCAACATTTCAAGCAACATCCCTAATACACAATCAACATTGTTCACGATCGAGGAACTCAACGCTTTAGCTATGGAAATGATCACGAGTTTGTCTACTTGTAAATCCAAAGTAGAACAGTTTCAAGTTATTGCACATTTAGCAACTAAGTTTTTGTATAGTAATGATAAGTATTATGATATATAGTTACATTAATATTGTCACTTGGAATGCGAGCGGTATTCGCAGCAAAACTGTAGAATTTATAAACTTTTTAAAAAACAGCAACATTGACGTTGCTTTGGTTACTGACACTTGGCTTAAACAAGGTATTAATTTATCAACACCTCAATACAAATGCTAACGAAATGATAGAGTCGATAGGACTGGTGGCGGTGTTGCGATTCTTATCAAAAGATCAATTCAGCATTCGCTCCTGCCTGTTGTCAGAACACGTTACGTGGAAAATGTGGGGGTTGAATTAAAACTAAGAAATCAACAGGTTGTTAAGGTTTTTTGCGTATACTTTCCAGGTAATAGCGCTACAGATGAGAAGAGAATTAACTTTAAAAACGATTTAAGAAGGCTTTTCACTTTAAACGGCGATTTCGTAATTGGTGGAGACCTCAATTCCAGACATAGGAATTGGGGTTGTGTTCGAGCTAATGCTTGGGGAAACCTACTTGCTGATTTTCCTGTTATATTGCCAATCTCTGTTTTGTTTCCTCCTAGTCCAACTTACGTTCCAGCCAGTTCTCGTGGTAGTCCTTCCATTCTTGACTTATTTATTACAAATGTCCCTTGTCTTATAACAAATCCAGTATCACTTAATGAACTTAGCTCCGATCATAATCCGGTTTTTTGTCGTCTCATGTCGTCAAGGGAAATAAAAGTGCAATATGTCCAGGATTTAAAAAATGCTAACTGGACACGTTTTCGTTCAGAGATTAAATCAAAACTTAGTAATATCACCCTAAATATTGACGACATTTTAACTAAGGAAGACGTTGACTGTCTTGTAAATGATTTTAATGATCACGTTCTCAGTGCGGTGGATGCTAGTATCCCAAAAATTTCTAAAAAGTTTTACTGTTTTAAACTGCCCCTCATATATTATCTTTAATTAAACTGCGTAATATGTGTAGACGAGATTGGCAAAGGTACCGACAACCTGTATTCCGGCATCAAATGTCATACCTGAACAAACAAATAGCCTTACAAATTTTAAAACATAGAAATATAGAATGGAACACTAAACTCAATCTACTGGACAAAAACGGTAAACCCTTCTGGAACATCGTTAAATTAGTAAAAAATAAAAATAGACAGTTACCCTTCTTAAAAAACTCGTCGGGCACTTACTTTACTGATATAGAAAAAGCCAACGCACTTGCCATAAACTTTTTCAATAACCATATTGTCTCACAAAACTTAGGTGATGTTTATACCAACACCCTAGTGAGTAACACAATTCAAGCTTTTTCATCCAATGTAACTCATCATTCTTCTTCCATCACATTTGTTACGGAAGAAGATATAGAATTTTTAATTAACAATCTACATGCAAAGAAAACTGGAGGTATTGATATGCTAAGAAACATTTACTTTAAGCAGTTGCCCAAAACAGGTATACGATTTGTCACGCTTATTGTTAATGCATGCCTTAAAATGCAGTACTTTCCCGATATCTGGAAACTTGCAAAAGTGGTACCAATATTAAAAGCTGGTAAGTCTTCTGAAAGGCCGGAAAGTTATAGACCTATCAGCCTTCTAAGTAATCTTAGCAAAATATATGAAAAGGTGTTGAAAGAACAAATTTTAAAATTCATTGATGTTCAACAAATTTACCCCGATGAACAATTTGGTTTTAGGCGTCACCACAGTACAGCCCATCAGGCACTGAGAATATGTAACTGTATTAAATTCAATCGAAGCCAAGGAAAATCTACAGGTTTGGTCTTACTAGACATTGAAAAAGCATTTGACTCAGTTTGGCACCAGGGCCTGATATACAAAATGATAAGTCTTAACTTCCCTCCATATATTTGTAATATAGTCCAAAGCTTTTTGTCCAATCGCTGTTTTAAAGTCCATGTTAATAGTAGTGTTTCCGACTTGGTATATGTTCCATCAGGTGTTCCACAAGGCTCAGTTCTTGCCCCAATATTATACAACATATTTACGCATGATATTCCTAAATTACCGCACTGTAATATAGCCATCTTTGCAGATGATACCGCAATATTTTCATCCCATGAATTCGCTCTCAATATTGAGAGGAATCTCCAAAATGGACTGGAAATATTAATAAAATACTATCACAAATGGAAAATCAAATTGAATGAAGGTAAAACTCAAGCTATCTATTTCACCCGAAAAAGAAAGTCTTGTTTCCTTCCCACCGGCCACCTTCAATTCAATGGTAATAGTATTAATTGGGAACCTTCTGTTAGATATCTAGGTATTTATTTAGATACCAAGTTAACTTTTAGGGACCACATTAATAAATCTATAAAGAAAATAGGTATAGGAATCAAGATGCTTTACCCGTTTATTAATAGAAAATCATTAATTTCTACTGACAACAAAATAATTTTACATAAAGTAATTTTCCAGGCAATTCTATTATATGGGTGTCAGGAATGGGGCAACTCCGCAAAGTGTCATATACAAAAATTGCAAGTATCGCAAAAAAAACTGTGAAAAATGATGCTAGATTTACCTTGGCACCACTCAACTATTGACATTCATGAAAGAGCGAATGTTGAATTGATAGCTGATAGAATTCTAAAACTTAACAACACTTTCAAAACAAGATGCAGTTTCGCTGACAATCCTCTTGTAAATCAACTAAATACCTAATATTGTTCAATTATTATTTCTACATACTCGTACTTATTGTTTATATTTACATTATTGCTGTACAAATTTGTACTCATTTGTTATTATTTATTTATGGGATATTTGTTATTTGTTACCTTAATGTAAATTAAGGAATTCATCCTGGTCAAAGATAAAAAAATTTATTTTTCAGACCCAACTTGGTCTTCTTTAAAAGAAACACGGATTAAGTTTTCGTTATAATCATTTATTAGCGTACTACCTCGACCAGAGCCGAAACCAGAATGAATGTTCTTACTTCACTAGATACATTTATCATATGCCTATAACTAAAGTGCTGATCTGCAGTTCCCATGCAGATCCGATATATTTCGTTAGCCTCGTATTGGGTTTCATCTTGGGAATGATTCCAAGGTGCGAAGCGGATGCGCGTGTGCATCGCTTGCATTTTTTGTATGTCTGGTTGATGACCGATGGTGATACCTGCCCTCTTTTTAAGTATCTGCGTCCCGCAGATCGTTTAGTGGACATGGAGATGAACTTTGGACTTTGTTACTGTTATTGACCGCTTGGGGAGGTCGTGGCAAAGGACGTGGAATTGGTGTTCGACGACAGGATAGGCGGAGCTCCAGGATATTGACCTTTCCGTAAAGGTCCAAAAGATACCAAAGCATTCTGCTGTGGTATGTCTTCTCCTTAATGTGTACCGTGTCATTGTCCAGCTGTATCAGGTAGGTACCTACTAACGGAATAGAGGAATTTTTATTTAAAACCGTTCTGTTGAAGTTTGTCAGAAAAATAGTGTTTTCTCCAACCAGTTCGATTATTTCTTAATTCGTTGTTTTATAGTCGCAGAGTGCATTATCGCCCTTAAGTATTCTGGCAAGCAGGAGTCTTCTGGCAGTTCTCAAAGGATGCTTTCTTCACGCACAGATGTATTGAAAAGTCCAGGTCGATTTGTCTACCGTTTTTAATTGCAGCGCGAGCCGTAACCAGGTGATATACCTTTGGGTCCGTCTTAGGTATGGACAGGACATATAGCATTATTGTTCCGTTACCATATACTGAAGGTCTGCCGTATTCAATAGCTTCTACAACGTTTTGATAAGGCAATGTTTCAAGTTCGTTTATAATAGTATTAATCTCTTCTGAGTCCAATAGATTGCTGTTGACTATGCCGTCAGCAGCTAGCCATTTGGCAAGCTCACTATCTCATTGACCCCTTCCTTAAAAATAAGTATTTCGTTAAGTAAGTCGTGTCTAATTTGGTCAGTCAGTCCTTTTTCTATGGCATTGTTGTATCCGTCTATTACCTTGTTAATTTTTCCTGTAACTTATGAGTGCGTCATATTTTGTCAAGTCAATAACGTGTGTTTATCTAAAAAATCCATTTGTCACCCAAGCGTTTCCTTCTTTAATTGTCGCAATCGGAGATTCGTAGGCGAATATATGTAGGGTCTGCATGGGAGTGAAAAGAACTACTAATCTGCATTATAACAAGGTTTATTAAAATTTATGTTTTACAATTTTTATCTTAAAATCTAGGTCAAGGTAAATCAAAGTTTAATGACATGTACAATTGTATGTATCTTTTTTTCTTTTACTCATTTATGTGAATTTCGTCTTATTTTTTGACTTAATGTTTCATGTATTTGTTAAATTCATTTTTCATTTTCTACTGTGCTTTAAATTAATTTGGTCCCTAGATGCCCGATGAGGTAGGCTCCATTAAATTATTGGGGTAGTCACTCCGGATCGGAAGGTTCGTATTTATCCGCTTCGGTTGTAAGGTAAAAATGCAAACAACCTACTAGGGTACGAGGATCAACACCACCGCAATTGTGGTTAAATAATTATATAAGTGAACCGGCCCCTTGTTTCGTGAGAACTAAGGCTCCAAGGCATATTTCAGTAAGCTAATAGCACAAATGCAATTTATTTCAAATTGTTTCATTATTCTTTTTTTTTTTCAGCATATATATATTTTATATTAAATTAAAAAGGGAGGGAGAAAAAGAAATGTATAATAAGTTATTTTATGTTTCTTAGATTAGCCTTGTGGATTTTTTTGCCGCTTACTGTTAAAACAGTAACTCGATTGTTCTTAGCTACAATTTCTTTCTTATACAATGGCTTGTTTTTTGCTTTTTATGGCCTTAATAGCAACGTATACTATGTCGCCTGGGCAGTATATCCTCGGGACCACTTTTTTCAAATTATGCCTTACATTTCTGGCCTTCATATTCTTTTTTATTAAACCTCTAAGGTCTTTATTAATCTTTGAACGTATGTTCAAAAGATTTTGGTAATTGACTCTCTGCGACCGGTTGAAGATTACGTCCACAGGTTTCCTACTTGTGATGGAATGTACTGTATTGTTGTACCGATCAACAGACACATAGACAAGTTCTTTAGTTTTCAGTTCTGGGTATTCTACCTTAAGGCATCGATATATCTCCATGACTGTAGAGTGGATTCTCTCTATTTGGCCATTGACCTCGCTTCTATGTGATGGGGTTGAGTACAACTTTACCCCTAGGCTTTTAATTAGGTTTAGCACAATTGGGCTAAGGAAGCCCCTTTCGTTGTCCGTGACTAAAATTAATGGGACAGTAAAATAATGCAGAATATTTATGACCTTGTTTCTTATATAAATTGCTGATCTTTCTTTAATGTGAAAGAATTTGGAAAACTTGGAAAACTTATCCATGACTGAATTCATTCTGAATTTCCATAATGTCCATATGGATTATTTCGCATGGATAGCGAGGTGCAGGCGTGTCTTGCAATTCAGGGTTTACGGGGTGTCTGTCGTATTTGTTAGCCTTACAAATGTCACAAGAAGCAGCAAATCTTCTTATGCTGGACATCATTTGTGGAAAATAAAATGTTTCAAGTATTTGTTCCTTGTTTTCCCTAGGAGCGCGGTGAGCCCTTCTGTGCTCGTTTTCAATTATACAGAATTTACGCTCTGCATTGGCTACGTCTTCAACTACCCTCTGTGTTACCCTAATTTTTTATTGTATTGTATTGTATATTGTATTGTTGGTGATCAGTGTATATGCGGATCTTTTTCGCACCGTATAAGTAGTTCCTCAAATTGTCGAGTGCCCAAACTATGGCTCGAAGTTCTTTCTCATTTGTGGCATATGCCTCTTCCGTTTTATTAAGAGAACGGGAGATAAATGAAATTGGTTTATCTTTACCTGGTTCCCCTTGGGACAGAACAGCGCCGATGGCATAGTCTGAAGCGTCAGTCGTTAAATTAAAAGGTTTTTCGAAATCAGGGAAGGCTAATACTTCTGCCGAGGTAAGAAGTTGTTTCAAAGTTTCGAAAGCCTTGTTTCCAGCGTCGTCTAGTTTAATGGGAACTTTCCTAGATTGTTGTTAAGGGCTTTGCAATTTTAGCATAGTCCCTTATAAAGCGTCTATAGTATGATGTGAGCCCTAGGAAACTCTTTAATTCTTTTAAGGTGTTTGGGGGAAGGATAGCTTCGATAGCCTTTACCTTTTCAGGATTAGGAAGAATACCATCTGAAGTTACTACATAACCAAGGAATTCTACACTGGTGTCTAGGAAATGAGTTTTCTCTAGATTTATTTTGAGTCCAGCTTCGTCAATCTTGGAAAAGACTGTTTCAATGTCCCTCAGGTGATCATTTTCTGTTTTGCTATATATGATTATATCGTCAATATAGACATAACAGATCTTTCCGATCAGTTCCTTTAGGACGTCATCAATCATTCGCTGAAAGATTGCCGGAGCATTCTTGAGACCGAAGGGTAGTCTGACGTACTCGAATTTACCATTCATTGTAGAAAAGGCCGTTTTAAGGATATCCTTTTCCCTCATGGCTATTTGGTAAAAGCCCGAGGTGAGGTCCAATGTGGTAAAGAATTTTGCATCTCCAAGACTCGCGAGAGTGTTGGTTATGTCAGGAATAGAGTAGGTGTCTGGAACAGTTACAGAATTAAGACGTTTATAATCTATGACCATTCTGTACTGCTTTTCCCCGTTAGGCTTGGGTTTTTTCGGTACGACCCATATTGGTGAGTTGTATGGGCTGTTGGATGGTCGAATAATGTTCTCTTCTAAAAGTTCATTTACTTGTTTCTCGACCTCCTGCCGCATACAGGCCGGATATGGGTAACTCTTCGTGTAGATCGCTTCATCCGTCGTCGTTCGTATCACGGCCCTGACATTGGTTTTTACTTTATCGTTGTTAACTGGACCGAATAAGTACTTGAAAGAATTACAGAGTGTTTCCAGTTTAAGTTTGGCGGCTTCGGAAACATTTTTGTTAAGTATTTCTAAATTGTTTACAACGTCAGACGATTTGTTTTTTAAGGGAATTCGTATGTCCGATTTGATGATTATTTCATTCTTTTCCCTATCAATGATGGCCTTTAATTCTTTCAGAGTATCGTCGCCGATGATTCCATCAAACGACTCAAGATTCGGAAGAATAAAAAATGTTACATCTAGATCGCAGCCAACAAAGGAGAAAAATTTACCGCGGATTTTGTTCTTTACTAATATTTTACCAGCAGGACTGCTGATATAGAAGGGTTTCTGGACAGGGGAAGACGCTGGTGCTAAATTCGATTTAATAAAGTTTTTATTTGCACCAGTATCTACGAGAAAATCTAGGATTTTCCCGTCTCGTGTAACGTACTCTAAGTATGGTCATAAAATTTTCCTCTTGGGATTCTAGTGAATTAGATGTTCCTGGTTCTTCAGTAGTCTCTGGGACATCAGTCACCATATGATACAGCCGCTGTTGTTTCCTGTGATATCTATCTGAATTAGCCTCCCGTATAATTGGGTGATTGGCACGGTTTATTTAGTTAACATTTCTGGATTGAATGGTGTGGTCAACCTCCATCTTAATTGGAGGCTTCGGGCCTAGCCTTGGCGGCGGGTATTGCCTGTTTTGGAATCTCGTCTTCCAAAACGAATTTGGCCTCTGCCCAACTCTGCCATTCATAAACCTGCCCGAATTTCCCGAGGGAAATGGATGTGTTCTCTCAGTTTTAAAATTATAATGTACAGGGGAAGATATAATATTTTGAGCCTGTACATGCACAGGGTTATTTCTAAAATTAAGATTCTGCATATCAAGGCACGCAGAATAGGCCTCTGGGAGAGTTTTTGGCTTCTGGATTATGAGAAGCCTCGAGAGGTCCTCGTTCAGTCCCCGAACGAAGACATCCAAGGCCCGATTGCGGTAGGTTTCTACCAAAGCGTCTATCGTCTCGGAGGAATATGTTTCCGTTCGAATTTTATTTATAATTAATGAGAACTGATGGTTCACGGTAGCATTAAAGTCTTCAACTCTAGAGCCATTCTGCCTTAGTTGACTAAGTTGATGCTCAAGGGTCCTAAGATCCCTTTTATCTGCGTAATGCAGCGATAGGACCCTCTTAATTTCCGTCCACTCACTATCAAACACATTATAAGATATTAGAGCGGAATCAGCTTTTCCCCTTATCTTTTGCCGTATGTTCTGAAGGATTGCCCTAAAAATAGGCTTACCACGAACAATTTCGTAGTCCTTTAACACAGTCTCTACACTGTGCACCCAAGATACATAGTGTACCGGGTTACCCTCAAAGACCTGAATTTCCTTCACCGAGTCTGGTAGCTTCGAAATTTCTCTTAATTCAGTCTCGTCATTTGGGCCTCGTAGTTTTTCCCGAGTTTCGCCCGTGTGTTGGTCTGTGGGTGTCCCCAAACCAATATTTTCTACACTTTTTATCCTATTTTCAAGACAGGTAAGCTGGTTTAAAATTGCCTGACTGAAATTGCCCTGTTCAATTTTAGTAATTCTATTTTCAAAACCCCTCAACTGCTCAAGGACAGAATTGACCGCTCCTGTGAGGTGAGTGACTGAATTTTTAATCTCATCCATATTTGCTAAAAGTGGTACCGAAAAATTAGTTTATTACTAGTTTATTTCCAAAGTATGTGTGAATCTAACCCTTTCCTTTTTCTTTGTTCGTAATAACTCTTTTTTTCTACTCCTTTTTTTCCTTTATTGTTTTTCAATTTAAAATTATGAAACTTTTTGTTCGTACCTTTTTTTATATTTTTATGTTTGATGGAAAGGTAATATATACATTTTTTTTTTTATATATTTAAATTCTCAAGCGAGAGGACAACAAAAAAAATATAATGAATAAGTATGTATAGTATAATTATATCTTTTTTTTTTATATGTTTTGAATAATTGAGTTCAAAAAACTTAAGTATAATCTTACTGAGTAAGAAGCAACCAGTTCATCCTGCAGCGAAATTCCGGAGTAAAGTTCATCTGTTGACTTAATTTGTATAACTGCATTGTGCCACAATCGTCCTTTGGATTTTCCACTTTTTCTTCGTAAGTGATTAATGTTCTTTATATTTTCGAGGAAACCTTTGAAGACACCACTGGTTTTTTCGTTCTTATATTAGTTCTCTTAGTCCCTCAGATTTGTCACTTTTTTCTCGTAAGTAATTAATATTTATATTTTCGAGGGTACACTTAATGACACTTCTGATTTTTTCCGGTTTTTTATTAGTTCACTTTTTCCGTGTTCACTTCGTTACGCCTCTTTTATTATTTTAATTTTTGCGTGTTCACTTTTTTCCTTATTATTGTACTTGTTCCGTATTCACTTTTTTTTATGCTTTATAATTATTTCACCCTTTTTCGTATTCACTTTTTTTCTGTTTTATAATTATTTCACTTTTTTCGTATATTTTATAGGGTACCCTTTTGTCCTTGTGAAAGGGTCCCTGCTCGGGCGCCAATTGAGGAATTCGTCCTGGTCAAAGATAAAAAAATTAATTTTTCTGCCCAACTTGGTCTTCTTTAAAAGAAACACGGAGTAAGTTTTCGTTATAATCATTTATTAGCGTACTACCTCGACCAGAGCCGAAACCAGAATGAATGTTCTTACTTCACTAGATACATTTATCATATTCCTATAACTAAAGTGCTGATCTGCAGTTCCCATGCTGATCCGATATATTTCGTTAGCCTCGTATTGGGTTTCATCATGGGAATGATTCCATTTTTTGTATGTCTGGTTGATGACCGATGGTGATAACTTGTATAATAGTGCTTATTATTTTACTTTTCCATTTGTTTATTTATTTTTTTGTTTTTTTATTCATTTATTTATTTATGTACTTAATCATTTATTTATTTTTATTATTTATTTTATTTATTTATTTATTAATTAATTTATTTATTTATTTATTTATCTATTTATTTATTTATTTATTACTTATTTATTTATTTATCAATGTAAATTTAATGGCAATTGTACGTTTTTTTTTAAATTATTTATCCTTTATTTTATTTTATTTTTTTCTTATATTGGAGGTTTTTTTTCGTATTTTCCTTCAAGTTTATTCTTTTTTCTTTATAAATTTTTGTAACCATTAAAGATAATATTTCAGTAGAAAGATAAAATCATCATCAAATCTCTGTAACATGTGCAATAACATCATTTTGTAAAAAATATTCATATACGAAATAAATATATCTATCTATCTGTCTAAGCCAGAAATGAATGTAATTCCCACTTAAAACGTGTCAAATTCCATATACGACCAAAAGTTGAGGCAAAAAATTCTGCAATGCCCCAGAGGTAATAAAAGCTTTTGGCCATTTTACAAAAATGTAAAAAATTCGGCCTCATCATCAGTTCCGACGCTCATTCACAATGAAATTCCAGCTATTAGGTGAATCTGCTTGCTGCGCATTTCGCAGCCAATTCTACATTGCCAGATTGTGCCCAGTCTCCTCCTGTACTTGAGAACGTAAATCATTCTATGGGACAAGTTCACTTTCGTACTCGTACAGTTGCAAGAGTATTTTTTTGATCTTGACATTCACAAGTCCGCTGATCCAGATGGTATTTCGCCCATTATTCTGAAGAGGTATTCTTCTACGCTAGAAAAACCACTGCGTAAGTTTTTTTATGTATGCTACTCATCAGGTCTTTTTCCGAGTAGATGGAAAACTGCATTTGTCCAGCCTGTACCAAAAAAAAGGCGAATCTTCTTCTCTCTCCAATTAACGAACAATTGCACTTACGTCCCTTCTCTCCAAGGTCATAGAAACGCTGATAAATCGTCAGCTTATGAAATATATCGAAACATGAAAACGTCTTAATGACCGGCATTATGGTTTTCGCAGCAACAGGTCCACTGGTGATTTGATGACATATCTCACCGAAAAGTGGAAAGGCATTTGACAGGGTTTGGCATCAAGCCCTTTTATCGAAAATGAGTGCATTTGGAATCAATGAAAAACTTGTTCTATGGATTAGAAATTATCTTTCGAAACGTTCAATTCAAGTTGTTTTGGACGGATTCAAGTCTGCAACTCACCAAATAAATGATGGTGTCCCTCAAGGATCAGTTTTGTCTCCGACTCTCTTTCTCATTTTCATCAATGATCTCCTGTCTGCAACTTCTAATCCAACTCGTTCCTTCGCTGATGACAGTACTTCTCATATTCGTTTTCAGGTCCACGTCACTCATCTTCGAACGTGGAATCTAAACGGCAACATTTGTCAAGCTCATTGAATTCCGACCTTGAAAGCATCATCAAATGGGTTATATCTTACAGAGTAGAATTCAATGCATGAAAAACACAATTCTATCTTCTGTTGTTAAAGCGAAACCGAAATCTAGAGCCATTATCCATGAATGGCACTTACATCGAAGAAACCGGAAAACTTTCCATGCTTGTCATGTGTGTTAGTAACGACTTACGTTAGAACGACCACATATTCCAAGTCGCTGAAAACGCAGCGAAATGTCTAGGTTTCCTTAATCGATGTAAAAAATACTTCACCCCTTCTGATCTGGCCACAATATATAAAGCGTTTATACGCCCTAAACATAAACAAACAAAACAAAAACAACATTGGAGGAGACATTAGAATATCAAACTCCTTAGTTTCGCTTGAACACCGTGGAAATATCTCCTGCCTTACATTGTTTTATCGCTATTTAACCAATTCAGCCGCAATACTCGTTACGCTATGAATGCAAATCTAGATTTCTTGCAGTAGTTACATGCTCAATATCTAACCCGTTAAGTTTAATTGGAGGTAAGCACGAAGTGTCTACTTTAGTCCTAGAAATGATAAGATATTTGGATTTGTTGGGAATTAGAGCAAGTCCGTTTGATTCTGCCCAAAAGAAAATTGATTGAAGATCTTCGTTAACTTCGCACGCAGCATTTTCAAGTTCGCGGCTGATATTGAAAAATTAAACTGTTCTACAAGCTTGCTACACAGTATGTCGTGGTTAACAGAGTCGAATGCTTTTGAAAAGTCTAGCAGAGTAAGAAATTTAATTTTGTTTTCATCTACGGCCTGCCTGATATCTTCCACTACTTTTAGTAACCCAACCTAATTAGATTTTGTGCTGCGAAAACGTTCGAGCACTTTGGTTTCGTCTGTTGCAGTAAAAGCGAAGATGTTTGAGCGGTGATCATTTTGATGAAGCGAAAGTTTATGTGAGTAGGATCTCGATGGGTCAGTGGGGTCAGTAGTGGGCACACATGTGAATTTTTTGTTTAGCTCATCGCAATCAAAAGCGTAATCTTGAATATTTCCCTGTTTTCCAATTCGGATTTCTTTTAGTTCCTCCAAAGTTTTTGTCCTTGTTCCTTAAAACTTTGTAAGCTATGTCCTTAACAGTCGTTGTTTAAAACTGTTGATTCCCTGGAATATGTATAATTATAATTATAAAAATACAAGTCATTGTTTGTAAACCAAAGACGATACCCAAAGGAAAGTACAATCAGTCTCCCGAAAGTTAACTCCCACATACAAAATGGAAAAACGCGAAAAGGCAACAGAACGGCACAATATAATGATAAATAGAATTTACAAACAATAATTAATAATATGTTAAAAGAGAATCGAAAAAAGTACAAAAATGAAATAACGTTAATTAATCAATGAATGAATGAAAAGAATGTAAATAGAAAGAAAGAGAATAAAAAACGGAAAAAAATTGTAAAGACAAGAAGAAAAAGAAAAAATAAATGTTACTGCTGAAGTTGTTGGTGGATGATTTGTTGTCATTGGTGATCTGGTGCCAAAATTTTCTAGGCATTTTGAGTTTTGAATATTAAATTTTTTTTAACATAAAAAATGCCACGCATGGTGAAAACAGAAAACAATTTGTTTTCTCGTTTATATTTGAAAGCCTGCTGCAAGAGCAAGCGATTTTTTATTGTTAGGCATTCATGTAGATAAACGGGAGAGTTGATGCAATCAAAACCAAGGTCACTTAATGGGAGTTGTTTACTTTTGTTCCTTCGATGATTAGCGATGGCCCGAATTGACTTTTATCGGTCGGTGAACAAAATGTTATTATTATAGGTGGATTAGGTGAGGTACTTGTTGAACAGAGACGAAAAATACTTTTTAGTGGCGGCATATTGGTGTCGATTAAGCGGATTATTAGTTATCACTCCATAAGTTGCGTTTCCTAATATAAGGCAATGCCTCCACATCCGGCACAAACAGTTCACACGCCAGAAAGCCAATCCACACGACACCGCAAGTTCAACGAATCAACCCAGACGCTGACGCTGCATTTCTCACAATCAACATTTGCCAACTCTGCACTAGTAATTAATAAATACACCTGTACTGTAGATTTAAGCTTGAGTTTGAATATCGCACCAGTAAAGTGGACATCGGTCCGATTAAAATATAAAAAATTGTTTTTTTTACATCTTCCAACACACGCGAAATTAGTTTATATTAGAGAAAATCAGGTGCAAATCTTCATTCGGAAGATAAGGTACGCCGTGAAGAAGTGCGTCGCTCATGGTCTGAAGTAATTCTTGTTGTATCATGAGTTTGAGCTCGTTGTTTTCGTGTTTGATTGATTCTATTTCAGCTTGTTTTGACTCAAGCAACAATAATCGCTGACTAACGTCATCAATTGAACTCTTTAGAGCTGCTATAACGAATTCGATTTTTTTTTTGTTATCCTCTCTTCCGACTCTGCGATTTTTGACGTGAGCAGAATAGACTGATTGTGAAGTGACTCTTCGATTTTTTTTTCCACTTATCTCCTTCGAGAAAGAGATATTTCGCTCGTTTACAACTGGAGATATTAACAGTTTTCGGCTGGTGGGAGAGTTTGTCGGCTTGTTGCGCTTTCCGGACATTATGTTCGTCTGCGTGGTAGTGGTTGTTAATGTGTTTGTGTACTGATATGAGAGAAAATAAGTGTGTTTTGTTTGTTTATGTGAGATTTGTTTTTGTGATTGAATGCGAATTTGCAGAATAATGTAATGGCGGGATGAGATGGGCTTTAATTGGTTTGTTTTTTTGCAAAATGTTCACTTAAAAGGGATGAAGCACTCAGAAATTTAGCGTCTGTTTAACGAAGATTCGAGATATCTAGTTTTAGGAAACTTTTGGAAACTTGGTAACACGGAAAAAGCGTTATAGTACGTAATTTAATAGACCACATGATCACACAATTTATTGAATTCCTTTTAAAGTCTGTTGCTGCCACACTAAATGATTTAAAAATAAAGCGACAATTGCAGACAGTTACATAGTACATAAATGCATCTAAACTGTGCCTAGCTACTTTTTTAGGAAAACTTGGCAGACAATTTTTTTGCGAATAAAGTGAACAATCGTTTACTGTCCTTGAAGTGCTTGAACCAGCAATATAATCTTGGGTTACCAATCGAAAGTGCTTGCACGTGCACGTCTTTGAGAAGCATAAACTATTACATCATTTATACCGACATCGAATCGTTTGAACATTAATGGCTGGATTTTGTTTGTATGCTTTTAATTGCTTACTTTTATAGTTAGTTGTTAAGCTAGAAACTATTTATATTATTATAAAAAAAATTAATATATTTGCTTAATAATGTTTTCAGCATTTCAATTTGGTTTATTTAATATACCTACTCACTCGTAAGTGAGAAGAACCTATGACGCAGAACCAGCACCAGATACGTCCAAATGTTTAAAACATTGAAAAAACATTTTTCGGTAAAATTTGAAGCATTTCGAAAAAAAATGTGGATGCAAAATTATTAGTTATGGTAATATAAACATATCTTCGACATATTGTTTTAACTCACGCCCACTTTTTGGAGGCGTTTTCATACAAAAAACATTTGTATACACTACGCCATTTTTTTTTCATTTTAATTTTACTTTATCTTAAAACTAACTTACATGCTGGACAAAAATTCATGAAAATCAACTAGCCTATGCGGGCGCCCTAAATTACACGATAACTTAATTCTAATACCTTTCGGCCTATTATCTAATCTATAAATCTAAAATTAACACAATGTTTACCAAGAAAACTTTGAAAAACTTGGTTTATTTTATTTAAACATACATGCTAATTAAAACCACTTATCGACTAACTTAAACTACTTAAAACTACCTAAAAATAACTTAAGAACTAAAACAGCCACAGCAAGCGTTTTCTGATTTTTTTTTCCTGTTTTTTCTTTTTTTTATTTATATAAGTATATAAATTTTTTTGTGCCACCATGACTGCTTTACACTTAAACCTAAGACTAAAACTATGTAAGTCGGCCATAAAATAACAATTTTAAGTCAACTATCTTTAACTAGTTTAACCACCACAACAGGTTCTCCTGTTGTAACCTACTCCGACGGTCCCAATCGGACACACTCCTGTTGAACCGCAGGCGCTCTCCTTCGCCCTGAGCGACGACGTTTCGGTCGTATAGGAATAAAGCCTCTTAAACGCGCACTTTCAAAATATTCATCATTGGGGTAGAAGGCCCCAAAGATGAGACTATTGTTCGAAGCCATCGCTCTTGCAGCGTGAAACCAAATGAGTTTCACCAGAAAATTGTCTATTCGGTTTATGTTGGCCATGTTGTATAGGACCTGGTTGGAATGGTATTTTGTGTAATCAGATACTGGTGTTCTGTAAATTCCAAGACAGCTCCTCAGATACATAGGCAATCATCCAGTTCTTTCTCGTTTCCCTAGAGGCCCTAGACACCGGTGTCCTAAACAGAATAGATTCCCGATATATGAAAGTTGATTTTCAACTTTCAGTCATCACAATATCTCTGGATCTTGTCGAAGTCCGCGCTGCGAAAGAGTTCGAATTTCTTCGTCAATAGGGGCTGTTCTGTACGCGATCAGATCGCCCTCATACGCAACTGCCTGAGTAAGACTACCTATCATATCACTGGTGTAAAATTCTGTGGTAGAAGTTACATTGCCACTTTTGACAACAAACGTTCTACCAGTCAGCATGTCATGAAGCATATATAGCAGTGGTTTACTTATGCCAAGTCTGGTCAGCTTTAGACAGAGGCCCTCTAACCATACGATGTCAAAAGCCTTCTCTAAATCAACCAGACATGCACCCGTGCACTGTTTTTTGGCTTTGTTCCATTGCATATCAGAGACGAGTTTGGAGGCGGCATGAATACAGTCAAGTCCAGCCTTGAAACAAAACTGGTTTTCCGGTATAATATTATTGTCCTCAGACCACTTGAAGAGTGCTCGGTTCAGAATACTTTCGAAAACCTTGCTGATACTCGGAAGGAGACTTATCGACCGGAAATTTGCCGGATTGGAGTTGTCCTTTCCCTTTTTCGGGAGAGGATGAACCACCGCCGTCTTCCAATGTACTGGATAATATGCATTATTCAGCGCGTTGTTGAACAGCGTGGCGTAAATGTCCACAGCTTCAGGGGGTAAGTGTCGCAGTACAATGTTAGATATACCATCGACTCCCGCTGACTTATTTTCTTTATGGAATCGAAGATGATCTGGAGTTCCACCCTCGAGATTAACAGGGGACTAGACCCACTTCGCTCGGCGACTATGGCCTTAGCCAAGTTTTCGTCATCGAAACGGGTGAAACCACGGTTCTCAAATAGCTATTGCGTTAGTCGTTTCGGAGATAGAAATTATGGAGCAGGGCATTGTTTTCCAGGATGCGGTTCGGGTGAATACTATCACCTAATACACTTCCTGAAAGACAGCACCCACTGCCTCCACTTTCTCCTGAGTATCTTCAATAGCATAGAAATCGTCGTCGAAGACGGCTTCCCCCGGATCAACTCCTGCTGTCGAAAGTATGTATGTATTGTCAGTTGTTCGTTGTAGCTTAATACACGGAAGGTCGTTATGACCTTTCCACCTAAAGATCTTATTAATTTGTGGAATCATACTCGGGTCGCTGGAATCAACTGTTATTCCAAAACAAATTAATGGACAACCGATAGTTCCCCTTGATCAATTGGTTGATGTTTTTGTTCGACGCCTTCAGTGTACTAATCTCCGGGTCGCTTGGGTTTGTCAGTCGTCTGTACAAGAGTTTAAGTCTTGTCAGAATTCCGCTTTTTTGTCTGTGGAGTGCGTCAATGGTCAATGGTATGCAGGAGAAAAATGTACTTTTTGTCGAACTATACAAGATTTTGAACAATTTGTTGCGGCAATGTCAACTTTAATATTTCCTTGCCATAAAGCCCACATTTTAGAGATATTGTTTTTAAGGATAGGATGGGATGGGGTATAAAACGATCCACCCAGTGGATTGTAGCCTCCTCGTATCTTTGTTTTTAACTTTCTATTACAAAGAGAAAGGTATTGTTTTCGTGAAAAATTTCAACCTCGAGATTTTGATTGATTCTAACATTTCGATGATAGCGGAAGACAAAAAAGTGGTTTTCGGAATTCCGTCCGTCGGTCCGTCTGTCCGTGCATGTCTATCCAGCCTAAACGACGTGACCCATTTTCTTCAAACTTCGTATCCAGTGTTACATTTTTTTTGGGTTAATTGTTGCTTTTAGACATGTTATTACCGGCACCTGCCATTAAAAAATTAAACATAACCTCATTTTACTCAAAAACAGCTCTACCGATTTTTAAACTTCATAGATACTATAATCATATTAGTTCCAACAAAACTGCATAGTTTTGTTTCGATAAAATCCATACAACTCATTTTTACATATAGACTATATAAGGAAAATTTTAAATTTATCGCATATTATTTGGCCAAATCGTATGAAATTTAATTTATAAACTGTTTTCATGAATTCCACATAATTTTGTTGGCCCAATTATAACTAAACGGAATTTTCAGTTTTAGGCAATAAATTATAATAAATCCTTTTAATTACGGAATAAACGTTCGTATGATCATATTTCGACATTATTTAACATCACTCTTAGCCAAATTATAAAAAACGTCAAATAAACTGTAAAAGAGAAAATTGCGTACGACCCAGTAGTGCACCCACCACTTGTTTCATTTTGTATCCTACTACTAGCTGAAAGTCCTAGCAGGAAGCGCTTTATATCTTTGTTAAATAATATTGAAAAAAAATTACATATTAATACAAATTTTATGGAAACACCATTATACATTCATAGTTTTGTTTCAAAAATAATTTACTTATGTACTAATCAAAGTAGAGCATCCAAGAATCAAGCAAATGTAGGTATGTTAATTTATGCGCAGAAGTATATTTCAGATTTTACAAATTTTCATATCAATGAATCTATCTGTCTGCAAAATAATTAACACAAAAATATTGGAAGCTCTTTCTCATAAAATGGAACAAATAACTAACACTAACACGACTTTGTAACTCGACTCTTGAGTCGACATTTGAAAAAATGTTGCTTCTTGGCAACACACATTTTTTTCTTGTTTTGTGAATGCGTTGCCGAGTAATACGAAACCGAATGTCAAAGTCAGTCATTCGTATAAATTAACACCTGAATACATTTCTCAGCACATCATTCGAAATCATATTTATTTGTTTCTTTTATTTCATTTATTTTATCTACTGAGTTTTAGCACTCTTACAGATTACAAATTTCAACTTACATTATTTAACAGCATTTTTTTTCAATTCAACTCTATTAAGACATAAATCACAATTATAAGAATAATATAAGTGGATCATCTTAACACATTAGGAAATTTATTCATTTGCACCATAACAATAAATGTGTAAAGGTATATAATATAACAAATTTCTTACTCGATTATGTCTTTCTGGTGCATATACAGGTGGACCAAAAGAAGCCAAAGTCACTGGAAAATTAGCCTTAGGGACGACCGGCTGCTGGAAATTTGCGAGGCACGGCGTCTTGTCGATGTTTCCGGCGAGAGCTCGACATCCTCCTCAACAGCGGCGATATTCTCGGCACAACGGGCGCTCCAAGGCCGGCAGCTCTTTGGAACGTCTCGTGTGGTTCCATACTCTTGGTGGCCAAACGGCGCAGTGTTTGCGCAGTCGGTGTCGAATGGCCGGGGAATTGGCGGGGAATTCGTGCTGCGCCAACACTACAGACGAATTGTTACGCAAAAAAAATTGGCATGACTATTCCGCGTTTTTGGGGAGTGTATCGCAACAAGGCTTGTTCACTTGTATTCTACAACTGTCTGGTCCACAAATGTCAAAACAAATTTTGCATTGGCGGCCAATAGGGTGATCTATTTTTGCCCACCTTGTATAAACGAGTGGTGGGTGCACAGCGAGTTAATATAACGTCTTTAATAATTTGGCTTAAATACACAGCAATTTTTATTTTGGTTGATGATGCTAACAATGATGACGAAATGTGATTATACGAACGGTTATTCCGTAATTGAAAGGAATCGGTGTCGATGGTAATAATAACGATTTACCGTTATCGGCTTAAACTGAAAATTCCGTTTAGGTATAATGGGCCAAAAACAATTATGTGAAATTTATTTCATTCAATTTGGCCAAATAGTTTGCGAGAAATTGACAATTTTATTTAAATGGCTTATATACAAAAATTCGTTGTATGGATTTTTCAAAAAAAAAAAAAACTGGGAATGCGGTTCTGTTGGAACTAACTACTATGCTTATGGTACAAATGAAGTTTAATCAAAATTGTTATAGCCGTTTTCGAGAAATAACATGGCTTAAAGCAAACAAAAATATCACCTACAATTATGACATTAAAAACGCTGGATACGAAGTTTGAAGAAAATCGGTTGTCGTTTAGGCTGGAGAGACCAGTACGGACAGGGGGACCGACGAACCGACGGACGGAATTCCAAAAATCACTTTTTTGGGTTCCGTTATAATCGTAATGTTAGAATCAATCAAAATCTCGAGTTCGAAAATTTTCACGAAAACAATATCTTTCTCTTTTAAAGGGAAAGTTAAAATTATTTTTATTTAAACACCCTACTGTCTACTGCAAGATGTTAACACAAAATGAATTTAAAATACATATACAACGATAGTCAATATTAGTATTCACACACAAAAATATAAACATGTACATCTTTTATAGTTTTTGTTGTTAGACATTCGTATACAAATAATATTTAATATTTTAAATAATTGAATTGAATTGAATTGACTCTGGTAAACTATCTTAATAGTCAAAACAATTTATTATACGATTGGAAAGCAGATACAATCAAATTAATTTTGAATTGTTAAAAAAACATATGAGAAGGCTAAAATCCGCTATGCGAATAAACAAAAGGTAATGATTTTCGCCTGGTTGTGATATGAAGTAGTGTATACAAATGGTTTTTGTATGAAAATGCCCCCAAAAAGTGGGCGTGGCATAAAACTTTGTATAGACGTAATACAGACATTAGGATTGCCTAGATATCTTGTTTAGACACTTTTTTCAAAATCTCGAATGGTTTGGGATATTACTATGTTTTTCTAAAAAAGGGGCGTGGTAGAAGGCGGATTTCAAAATTGTTTACACTTGTTCTGCTTCGTCGGATGGAGAGTCGATATAACAAATTTCAAAAATTGTATACCTTCGGACTATAAACAGCCAGGTCAGAATGGCACGGAATGAATACCCGTCCTGCTGTCCCAGGCGAACCTAGACAAGCTGCTATTCGGACAACAGGTTGCTTAGGAATTTCAAGGGTTAGTCAGGCCCCTTGAACAGAGATGGTGGCGGATGAACCGAAAGGCTAACGACAGCTCTCAATCCCGTAGTGGATACTGATGGCCCCGTGTCCTAGGGGTATTTATAAGATTGGAGCTGGCCCTCCAGGTTGGGGTTGTGCTTTGGGATAACTACCCAACCGTGGAAAAAACTAACGGTTACGAAGCAACCAAAACCTCGGAAAGGACGAATTTTATTGTTGACGAAAAAAGGACAACGACGTTCATTTCGTGAGAACATTAAACAGGAGAGGTGCAAGCGAACAACTAGCGGAAGCCCTAAACTGCTACATATCAGACATTACTGCCATCTAGGAAATACGATGGGATGGGCCGGGCAAAAAGTGGATAAAAAAGTGTTACAGTGAGCAGAAATAGCGACTACTAGGATGCGGATTTGTTATAAGTGCCAGACTTAGGCAAGAACTCTAATGTTTCCAAGACATAAGCGAAAGCATTGTAACAATCCGCATCAAGGCCAAATTCATCAACATAAGCCATATATGCGCTCACGCCCCAACGGGTAATTTTAATGCAATGGTTTGAAGAGAAGACATCTTTAGCAGTGTTGTCGAAAAACATAGCCTACACAACAACACGACAACACTTCTGGTAACGGACTTGGGCCAATTTAATTCGCTACAGAACGAAATGCCACTATAACCAGCACACGGTTTCCTCACCTCGATATCCAGAAGGGGACATGGCTGTCTCCAGATCAACGAAAGGTCAGCCAAATTGATCACATTGCGATAGACAAGAGGCACGCATCCAGAATTTGGGATGTCCGAACATTCCGAGTTGCTAACATCAACTCGGGCCACTACCTTGTTGCGCAAGAGACCGCCAAGACCTTCGCGCAACATCGAATATCGAAGAACAAGGCTCGAACAGTATCCTGTCGAGATGGACAAGGAAATGTCGTAGTTGATACACATTCGATGCTGAGGATATAGAAGAATCACTTCTGGAGACAAACGGCAATGATGAACAACATTCCGCTGTCAGGCAGAACCAAACATTCAATATTGGCAATGACAGCGATAACTGCCAACCACCCGGCCTGAGTGAAGTAAGGATAGCAATATCTTAGCTCAAGTTTAATAAGGCTGCCGGAAATGACGGCCTTCCCGCTGAGTTTTATAAAGCTGGCAGAGATGACTTGCTAAGAAACATCCAACAACTCATAAGCCAAATCTGGTCGGAAGAAAGTATGCCTGGTGAATGCAACCATAGCATCGTTTGCGGATCCTTAAAAAAGGAGACCCTATAAACTGCACCAACTACAGAGCCATAAGTCTCCACAACATCGCTAACAAGATCCTATCTGTCGTAATAGGTGAACGCCTGAAACCTCTTACCAACAACCTGATCGGCCCTTATCAGCGAGAATTAAGGCTAGGAAAGTCCACAACCGAACAATTTTCACCCTTCGGCAGATCCTGGAAAAATCCCAAGAAGTCCAAATCGATACCCATCACATATTCAATGATTTCAACGCAATTATAGAGACGAACTATACAGAGCCAAGACTAGTTTTGGTATCCCGCCCAAACACGTCCGTGTCCGTTTTGTAAGCAGAAGCGACCTCAGCAAAACATTCGATACCAAAAATGGATTTAGGCAAGGCGATGCGCTCTCATGTGACTTCTTCAATTTGATTCTCGCACCATTTTCCAAAAATCGGTACAACTACTTGCATACGATATTGACATCATTGGTAGGACCCAACGTAATGTCATAGCCACGTTTGCTTGTATAGAGAAGAAAGCAGCAAAAATGGGTTTAGCTGTAAATGAGGGCAAGACGAAGTTGACGAATTGGACAGAACATCACCATTGACAGATATAACTTTTGGGTAGTACGGGACTCTGTTTATCTCGGCTCCGCTATAAACTTTGACTTTACAACATCTCGTCAGAAATTAAAAGAAGAATTACTCTTGCCAAGCGCTGTTTCTTCGGGCTAAGAAGGCAATGCAGTAGTAAAGCCTTCACTCGAACTACTAAGGAGATCCTATATAAGACCCTGATTATCCCAGTCCTGCTCTACGGCGCTGAAGCATGGACTTTATCAAAATCGGATGAAGAAATCCCTAGTCGATATGAGAGGAAATTTCTTCGAAAAAATGTTCGGTCCCGTTTGCGTTGACGGGCTATGGAGTTGAAGATTCAACCACGAACTATACGAGCTGTACAGCGACATGCCCCTGGTCAAAAAACTCCTCATTGGACGTTTAAAATGGCTAGGACATAGAGAACGAACGGACACCAATACTCCGGTTCGCAGAATTTTCGATTCCCAGCCAGACGTCGGATGCCGTAGAGGAAGACCTCACCTTAATTGGCGCGCACAAGTAGCAACCGACATCAACCAACATTAAGTGCGCAACTGGAGGCACTTAATTAGCTAATTGGAGAGGAATGTGGGTTGAGGCCCACTTTCATTCCGGAATGTAGCGCCACTTAAATAAGTAAGTATATAAGAAGTTTAATCAAAATCGTTAGAGCCCTTTTCGAGAATATTGAGGTAATGTATGATTTTTATATGGCAGGTACCAGTACGAACATCTACGTTTGGAAATCAATTCATGCCAAAAAATTGTGCGCCTTATGCCTGGAAAACGGAGTGGATATACAACTGAATACGAGCTTATCGTGTTTCTCTATTGCATGGCGTATGGTTGCAGTTATAGAGTTTCTCGTGGAATCATGTGAATGAGTCGATTTACTGTTAAAAGCGCATAATATTGGCGCATAGGCATATTATAAGTCATTGTCGACCAGCGATATTCATTAAATAACATCGAAATTCTGCAGACGTTCCTGATCCAACATATTTCGATACGCGATTCTAGCTATTGATGGTACACATTTGAGAATACTGTGTCCGGAAAACATGACGAATATTTTTAACGATGTTTTCGTAGGATTACAAGATCTGTACAAAATACTCGAGTAAGTATGAATCAATATTTTATTTATGCGACTAATAATTACTATTCCACAAGGTTTTAAAGAACAGTCCGCTTTACAAAAGTGGTAGCTTCCCACCGCAACCTTATTTCCAGCTTGGAGATAGTGGATACCCCTGCCGATTGCACCCAATTCCCATCATAACACCACTCACAAACCCAAATTCCGAAGAGAAACAGTTTAACACTGTGCATAGCAAAGCGAGAAATATTGTTGAGTGTGCTTTTGGTATGATAAAAACAAGGTGGAAAAATATATTTAACAAAGGCCTTGAGCTTTAAGTTGAAAATGGCATTAAGACTATATTTTCTGCATGCTTTTTTGCACAATATATGTCTTCAAGGTGGTGATTCAGGTGTTGATGCGCTGTTATTGTATTCATAATACATTTTATTGTAATGCTATTGTCATCCAAAGATCCTCCAATAGATGATCCCATAGAACTCGATGACAGCACATCAGACTCCAAGGATATAACCGAAGAGGGTGATTCAAACGAAGCCCTTCAATTCCGCAATTCACTTCTCCAGAGTCTATTAACAAGACAAATGCTAATTAAGATAAATGCTAATTAAATGAAATGAAAAACCAAGTTTAGTTTATTTTTTCTTTTTTTGAGGTTATTTATTTTGATGTTAGTCTTGCTTCTATCTGTTGCTTCCTATCTATATAGTTTTTTCTCTCTTCACGTAATGCTTTTCGTAGTCCTTCTTTGAAGAGATTCGCATTGAACGCGATATGCGAGTATTTGATATGGTTGGACGACCAACGCCTGATGTTGATCAGATACTGGGAGAAAACCTGTTGTGGATGGGGTGAACAGACGGCCACGTTACGTGTTGTTGGTTGGACGTGTGAAGTTGATGGGGAACTGGGATGGAAAACATTATCTGTTGTGCTGGTGCTCATGACTTTACAAGGGTATTCAATAATTATCGAATGCACCCACTATCGAATGCACCAACCACCCAAAAGGGAATATCCCAAGGAGGGAATTTATGTCAACGAACCAGATGTCAGAATCATTGTTTACCTTTTAACAACTGATTACCAATAAAAATTACATACTTTTATAACGCAAAGCAAACGGTCGCATTTTCATTTATTTCAACTAGTACGGAGTTTTTTCTTTGTTTTAAAACATTGCAGTTTAGTGAAACAGTTAACTCTTTGTACTCAAAGCCGAACATTTAGGTCATTCGAACCGGTTTTTTAATAAGCACCCTAATTTTTTCAATTTCACTTACTGCAATCGTTTACACAGTACTCACACATAATTGTACATACAACAATTTGTTTAAATAAATACAATTTCATTACTTTCGCGAATTAATTTATTGCAATAAATTCTGCAAAATACAACAACAATACATATGGACAAATTCAATTCAACATTATGGAGATGAGCTGAGGCAATCTATTTTCTTGACATTGGACTTGGACCTGAAGCTGCTGAATATTGTGTGCTGTGTGTGCGTCTCAACTGGAAGTTGCTGTATACTTGGTATACGTCTCATCCGAAAGCTGCTGAAGATTGTGTGTGCTGCATTTGCGTCTTCATCAAGTAGGATATTCACGTGAGTACATATATTCGTACTATTGCATTCGCTGTAAGATATTAGAGTCGGTATAGATATATTTAGTTAAAATATGAAGCCAAATACATTAAATCGGCTACTTACACAGTTGGAGAAAGACATTTTAAATTTCGGCAAACGAGGTTTGGCTAACTAGAACGGCAAATTATTTGGCAGGCCTTTTGCAAATGTTGGAAGATTCCATAGAGTCAGCGGAAAATGCGTATGAAGTGTGTTTAGGTTGTTTGTCAGATGGTGAGGAGGACAAATGTTCTGATGTGAAGGAGGTTTTCGAAAAATTTCGGGAATTGTACTTCGAGTATAAGCAAATCTGCTTGATGCAATGGATAGGGTGCGGACAAAGGAAACCAAGGCCGACGCACCGAAACCCAGTTAAAAACGTATATTTCACATCACAACGCAGATATCCGTCTGAGACATATTCCTGTGGCAGTTTTCGCGGGTAAATATGAAACTTTTCGGTGTTTTCGAGATTTAATCATTTCTTAGGTCCATCATAACGTGTCTCTAACTGAAATTCAAAGTTTACATTATCTCGAGACTAGTGTCAGGCGAAGCCGAAAGAATTTTATCGCACTCAGATACCAATCGCTAACGGGAATTATACAGAGGCTTGAGCGACTTTATAGGATAGGTATGATCATGAAAGGTTTCTGGTCGATATCCAATTGAAGTTGTTCTTCAATCAACCGTCCATAAACCAAGAACGATCTAAAGCAAAAAAGGAGTTTTTGGATACATCTACCGAAATTTTTCACAGTGTTGATAGTTTTAAGGTGCCGGTCCAACACTGGGATGCGGTGCTTGGGTACGTGCTGCTACAAAAACTGCCGTCGTAAACGCAGCAGCTTTGGGAGCAGAAGCTTGGTTCAAAGGAAAACACAAAGGAACTGCTCACGTTTTCGGAATTCAAACGGTTTCTTGAATCAAGGCTTGGTACTTTGGAAGCAATTTATTATCAGCATGGTAAAACATCATTGAAATCTATTTCTATAGTTAGTGCAAGCTTTGTAATAAAGGCGTGCATCCTATTCGAAACTGCAGGCAGTTTCGAATATTAAGCATCCATGAACGCTGTGAAAGCATAGGTTTGTGTAGAAACTATCTTGCTTATAGTTTCCGAAAATTGTCCAATTACCCATAGATGTCAGTACTGTCAGCAGCCACACCTACACTCTTGCATCAGGATTCAAACGATGAGCTTCCAGATTAGCATTATTCTCTGGAAGCTCATCGTTTGAATCCCTCTTCCTGTAATAAAGTTACCTATAATCAAAATTTATCAAAACCAAAGTCACACATGAATTTCCTTACATCAGCTGTAAATCCAAATGCTCCAAGCTTCAAGGCTCCTAATCTGGAATAGCCTTCAACTATTTCGTATCGTGTTCCCAATAGTCAACCGTCGGACGGAGAAATGACTAGCTCGAAATCTCCACACAGGCTCTTTCGTATAAGTCGTTATCTGGGCATATCCTATCCTGGAACCTGCAAGTTGTTGATTGGAGTCACCTCAATGGCTTGAGCTTAGCCGACCCCTCCTCTTTTAAGCCAACTAAGGTTGATTTACTGTTAGGCAGCGACATATTAGGTGACATTCACATGCCAGAAATGGTCAGACGCAACGATGCCAATTTGACTTGGCACAAAGGACCAAACTCAGCTGGATTCTTTTTGGACGTGCACCCTAATAGTCTCAAAGTGTGAAGAACTTCCACCAAACTTTCGATGACTCTTCAATCATTTCGATTGAAGTACATGTACTAGATTGGGGACTAGTTAGGAAAATACACTGCGATGGTATTGAAGTTTGTTTGGTGATGATGACATTGAGTATGCACCCAATGAACTGATGGTAGTTATCCTTGGATACTGCATACTCATGTAACATCTTAAGGAATGGCCAGTTCTAATTATTTTCCTGAAACTCTGGTGCATCATCTCCAGCCCCATCCCCAGTGCGATAGTCGAAAAATGTCTGTAATTAATAGTTAATTATTTTATAGTCTACAAAATGACATCAAAAAGGGACCTTATATTTTTGCGTTAAATTTGCCCATTGTTGTCGACATGCTTATAATCGCCAAGTAGATCCACAACGCGTCTGCAAAATATTGAACGAAACATTAGAATTGGACGCAATAATAATAATAGTATAACAAACCTACATCCATCGCTAATGTAAGCATTTTCCGAGGAAAACATCTTGTCGCAGCTAACGCCAGTTTCAATTAATTTGACTTTGTCATCATAAGACCCTATAACAATATATTTTAATATAAAAATTCCTTTAATTTGTTTGACGATTTTGAACTTACATTTTGTATAAGGCTTTCTTATCTTCCTTCCTCTTTTTTTGCTGCTATACACAACCGTTGTAATCAAATATCCAAAAAAAAAATATTAAAATTGAAATTGTAGCAACATATTGTTTCGACAGTTTGTCAAAAACTTGTATGGTTCGACCAAAAACAACGTTTTTTTGTAATTTCATAATTATTTGAACTCCTCTTAAAACTAACTTACATGTTAGACGAAAATGCATGGAAAGAGTAGCCTACTTATCAACTACTTAATTAACTTACTAATTTAAAATAAGTAACATATTGTTTTTTTACCAAGAAAAGTTTGTTTTGTAAAAAAAACTTGGTATCTTTTTATTTTATTTTATTCAAACTTACATCCTAGCTAAAACTACTTACAACAGCCACAGCAAGCATTTTTTTGGTGCAACACTCACTGTTGTACCTAGCCTAGACTTCAAAACCTTAAACTATGGAAGTCGGCCATAAAATTTATAAGTCAACTCTCTGTATTTACTTTAGCCACCACAACAGGTTTTCATGTTGCAACCTACTCCGTCGGTCCTAATCGGACACACTCCTGATGAACCGCAAGTGCTCTCCTCTGCACTGAGTGACCACGTCTCGGTCGTCGGAAGACGTGGTAGATTAGCGGAACCACCGATCTATCCTGTATCAGCCCTAGACTATCCAAATATAGGAAAGCTTCGGGTGGAATAGCCGCTTAAACGCGCACTTTCAAAATATTCATCATTGGGGTAGAAGGTCCGTTTGGTCCAACAATCACCAGCTTTCGCCAGTTCTTTCTCGTATCCCTAGAGGTCCTAGTCAACGGTGTCCTAAACAGAATAGATTCCGATTTATGAAAGTTGATTTTCAACTTCCAGTCATCACAATATATGTGGATCTTGTCGAAGTCCCCGCTGCAAAAGAGTTCGAATTACTTCGACAGTAGGGGCTGCTCTGTACGCGATCAGATCGTCCGAATACGCAATTGCCTGAGTAAGACTACCTATCATATCACTGGTGTAAATGCTTAAGAGAATCGGCGAGTATACCGCTCCCTGTTGCAGACCATTCTTAATGAAAAATTCTGTGGTAGTAGTTACATTGCCACTTTTGACAACAAAAGTTCTACCAGTCAGCATGTCATGAAGCATATATAGCAGTGGTTTACTTATGCCAAGTCTTTTCAGCTTTAGATAGAGGCTTTCTAACCATACGGTTTCAAAGGCCCTCTCTAAATCAACCAGACATGACCCCGTGCACTGTATTTTTGGCTTTGTTCCATTGTATATCAGAGACGAGTTTGGAGGTAGCATGAATACAGTCATGTCCTGCCTTGAAACCGAACTGGTTCTCTGGTATAATATTTTTGTCCTCAGACCACTTGAACAGAGCTCGGTTGAGAATCCTGATACTCGGAAGGTAACTTATCGACCGGAAAATCGCTGGATTGTCCTTTCCCTTTTTCGGGAGAGGATGAACCACCGCCGTTTTCCAACGTACTGGATAATATGCATTATTCAGCGCGTTGTTGAACAGCGTGGCGTAAATGTCCACAGCTTCAGGTGGTAAGTGTCGCAGTGCAATGTAAGTCGAATGTGAATCGAAGATGATGTGGAGTTCCACCCTCAAGACTAACAGGAGACTAGACCCACTTCGCTCGGCGACTATGGCGTTTGCCAAGTTTTCGTCATCAAACCGGGTGAAACTACGGTTCTCAGATCGCCATTGCGTTATGTCGTTTCGGAGATAAAAATGAAGGAGCAGGCATTGTTTTCCAGGACGCGGTTCGGGTGAATTCGGATCAATTCCTGCTGTCAAAAGTACGTTTGTATTGTCAGTTGTTCGTTGGACCTTAATACACGGAAGATCGTTATGACCTTTCCTCCTAAATATCTTATTAATTTGTGGAAACATACTCGGGTCGCTGGAATTTACGGCCCGAATTCTGTTATTCCAAAACAAGTTAATGGACAACCGATAGTTCTCCTTGATCAAATGGTTGATATTTTTGATCGGCGCCTTCAGTGTACTAATCTCCGGGTCGTGCGGGTCTGTCAGTCGTCCGTACAAGATTTTAAGTCTTGTCAGAAGTCCGCTTTTTTGTCTGTGTAGTGCGTCAATGGTCGCGTTTCTGTACGTTATGTCATGTTCTTTGTATTTCGGTATCGTCCTGTTCATTGTTCATTGAATCGCTTCGTCCATTTGTTGTAAGTATTCGTCGATTTCGTTGTTTGTTAGGTTTCTGTTGTTTGGTGATGAAATGGCCCTCGAACGTAGTTCTCTTGATAAGGCATTGGTGAAGCGAGGCCAGCGCAACTTACCGTAGTTGTAAGCATGCACAGGCACATACTCCTCCAATGCCACAAGCTCGATCGGAAGCTGTATTACGGCGGCGAGTCCGCAGTGATCACTGTCGTACTCGATCGTCCGTAAACAGTTTCGCGGTTGTTGACCTACTCTGTTGGTAACTGTCTTGTATCTCCGCCGAAAAGATAAAAGTTCTCCAGTGAGTTCAGTCTAAGATATTCGAAAAGTTTTCCGAGCTCTGTTGTAAAATGTGTCACATTCAGCCGCTTCCCCTGTTGGAGAGGAATGCATATGATGTAGGCTTCCAGCAGCCGGAATCGGCGCACTTCACCACTATATATAACTTTATAACTAATGCCTTTTCGTATAAAGATAGCGAACCCACCTCCTTAAGTGGAGTTGGGCCGGTCTCTTCTAACGACATTGTAATTGCTATTAGTCAATTTATCCTTCTGATTTAGCTTAGTTTCGCTAGCCTAAAGCACATCGGGACTTTGATCTTTAAGCAACTGGAAGAGATCGAACGTAGAGCTAGTTCTATCTTAATCATTACGATCTAAGTTGCGTTAAGCTTGGCAACAAGGAGTAGATATAATCTACCGTTGACGCCTGCTCCCGTAACTGGTTTTGAAGACCGGTTAGCTGACCTTGAATGGCCCGCAACGCAGTCAACAAATCCGCATCCACTGCTGGAGCCTGAGGCACGGGGGCCTGCATGGCTTCCTTTGGTGTATGCTGTACCGTTTTTCCCTTTCCTGACGCCATTTGAGCGTAAGAAATTTGGGGGGGTTAACGGGAGGGCGAACGGTTGTTTCGCCACTGCCGTTTGCTTCGCTTTTTTATTAATTTTAATTTGCTGAAACTTTGGACAGGCCCGATAGTTTGCTGGGTGCCCGTCTCCACCGCATAGTGCACATTTAAGTAGGGTCATATCATCGACCCGCTCCTTTCCAAAACTACACTCTCCTATGTTGGGGTTCTCTCCACACTTAACACAGCGTGACCGCATTTCGCAGTTGGCTGAGGCGTGACCGAACCTATGGCAACACATGCATTGAAGCATGCTGTCACCTGTTTTTAATTTTTCCCATCGTACAACCTGGAAGTTGAGGACTGAGATACTCCTCAACTTTTCAATCTTTCTTTGGGACGATAGCTGTACTAGGAAGATCGGCAGTTTCCGATTCTCCCGTCCTACGAATTCGAGCTCGTCAGTCGCTACTTGGCGGAGCTCATTTAAAAGCGCCTGCGGGTCCGTCAAGGAATTAAGCCGTCTGGCATTTTTCTACTTTCGGAGTATATGTGAAAAACTCCGTTCTGTCTGCTAGTAATTGCTATATAATTTTGTACTGCTCTACTGTTAAGCAGTGGATAGCATGCCTATCTTGACCTAATTTTTTTATTGTAAAATTGTTGCCTATGGCCAACTTACATATTTCAATGGTCTCCTTGAGGTCCATTTTGTACGTGTTGATGGGTGGCAGTTTTTCCTTTTTCGGCGGCTGAGGCTGTTGCCGCTGTTCCTGGTCCTGTTGTTGTGGCTGCTTCTGTTGCTCTTGTTGTTGGTGTTGTTGTTGTTGTTGTTGTTGTTGTTGTTGTTGTTGTTGTTGTTGTTATTGTTTATGATGGTGGCGTTGTTGTTGTTGTTGTTATTTTTATTTGTGGCTGTGTTTGTGGTTGCTTTTGTTGCATTTTTTGTTGCTTCTGTGGCTGTTGCCGTATTTGTTTTTGCTTTTTTGTTAGCTGTGGTCCCTGGGCATTGGGCTTTGTCTCAGTTCTACTGCTTGTTTTTGCCAATACGTTTTGTGTTTTTTTTGCTATTGTATTTTCGTCGTGGCTTTTTTGTTCGTTCTCGCGACGCTCTTGTTTTTGTCTGAGGGCTCTAACCAGCGGTTCTAATTGAGATTTTAATGTGTTAATGTGACAAATGAACTTATTTGCTTGGTTAGAAGCTCCTCCTCCTACTATTCAAAATCGTCATCATCCGTTGACAGCACCGCAAACCTGTAGCTATCCTTGGTAGTGTAGTGTCCTTCCCCTTCATCAGAGACGTACGATACCTCTGCATCATCTGACGAAGAGGCAAATTGTTTTGCAATTTAGCTGCCGCTGATGTCCAAGACGGCATCGCTCCAGCAGGCAGCGTGGCTGAAGCTGTTTTTGTACGCCGCTTGACCAAATTCGGCGTACCATTTTTTCTTTTCCTTTTTGATATTATCGGTCCCGTATTTGCTGGGATATCCCCCGTTAGCTTTTTTAGCTCCATTTGGCGGTTTTCCACTCGACGAAATTAGTAATTTCTCGATTGTGGAAAAACAGCCTCCAACAATTCCTTACTCGGACGGGATTTGAACTCGAACTTTTGCGCTTGCCCGCCTGTCGCCACTACTTTTTTTTATTTACTTAAAATATTGAAATATTAACTTACTACTAGACAAAAATGATTAAATCTAACTTATCAATAACTGGTTTACTTAATCTAACTTATCGGCCCTTAGTGGGCGCTGTAAACCTGTCGCCACTACTAGTTTGGCCGCGGACCACTTAACAAAACACTTGTTATTTATTTAGATTTTTTTGTAAAAAAAAATGCTGTACCGTTTTTCCCTTTCCTGACGCCATTTGAGCGTAAGAAATTTGGGGGGGTTAACGGGAGGGCGAACGGTTGTTTCGCCACTGCCGTTTGCTTCGCTTTTTTATTAATTTTAATTTGCTGAAACTTTGGACAGGCCCGATAGTTTGCTGGGTGCCCGTCTCCACCGCATAGTGCACATTTAAGTAGGGTCATATCATCGACCCGCTCCTTTCCAAAACTACACTCTCCTATGTTGGGGTTCTCTCCACACTTAACACAGCGTGACCGCATTTCGCAGTTGGCTGAGGCGTGGCCGAACCTATGGCAACACATGCATTGAAGCATGCTGTCACCTGTTTTTAATTTTTCCCATCGTACAACCTGGAAGTTGAGGACTGAGATACTCCTCAACTTTTCAATCTTTCTTTGGGACGATAGCTGTACTAGGAAGATCGGCAGTTTCCGATTCTCCCGTCCTACGAATTCGAGCTCGTCAGTCGCTACTTGGCGGAGCTCATTTAAAAGCGCCTGCGGGTCCGTCAAGGAATTAAGCCGTCTGGCATTTTTCTACTTTCGGAGTATATGTGAAAAACTCCGTTCTGTCTGCTAGTAATTGCTATATAATTTTGTACTGCTCTACTGTTAAGCAGTGGATAGCATGCCTATCTTGACCTAATTTTTTTATTGTAAAATTGTTGCCTATGGCCAACTTACATATTTCAATGGTCTCCTTGAGGTCCATTTTGTACGTGTTGATGGGTGGCACTTTTTCCTTTTTCGGCGGCTGAGGCTGTTGCCGCTGTTCCTGGTCCTGTTGTTGTGGCTGCTTCTGTTGCTCTTGTTGTTGGTGTTGTTGTTGTTGTTGTTGTTGTTGTTGTTGTTGTTGTTGTTGTTGTGGCTGCTTCTGTTGCTCTTGTTGTTGGTGTTGTTGTTGTTGTTGTTGTTGTTGTTGTTGTTGTTGTTGTTGTTGTTGTTGTTGTTGTTGTTGTTGTTGTTGTTGTTGTTGTTGCTGTTGTTGTTGTTGTTGTTGTTGTTGTTGTTGTTGTTGTTGTTGTTATTGTTTATGATGGTGGCGTTGTTGTTGTTGTTGTTATTTTTATTTGTGGCTGTGTTTGTGGTTGCTTTTGTTGCATTTTTTGTTGCTTCTGTGGCTGTTGCCGTATTTGTTTTTGCTTTTTTGTTAGCTGTGGTCCCTGGGCATTGGGCTTTGTCTCAGTTCTACTGCTTGTTTTTGCCAATACGTTTTGTGTTTTTTTTGCTATTGTATTTTCGTCGTGGCTTTTTTGTTCGTTCTCGCGACGCTCTTGTTTTTGTCTGAGGGCTCTAACCAGCGGTTCTAATTGAGATTTTAATGTGTTAATGTGACAAATGAACTTATTTGCTTGGTTAGAAGCTCCTCCTCCTACTATTCAAAATCGTCATCATCCGTTGACAGCACCGCAAACCTGTAGCTATCCTTGGTAGTGTAGTGTCCTTCCCCTTCATCAGAGACGTACGATACCTCTGCATCATCTGACGAAGAGGCAAATTATTTTGCAATTTAGCTGCCGCTGATGTCCAAGACGGCATCGCTCCAGCAGGCAGCGTGGCTGAAGCTGTTTTTGTACGCCGCTTGACCAAATTCGGCGTACCATTTTTTCTTTTCCTTTTTGATATTATCGGTCCCGTATTTGCTGGGATATCCCCCGTTAGCTTTTTTAGCTTCATTTGGCGGTTTTCCACTCGACGAAATTAGTAATTTCTCGATTGTGGAAAAACAGCCTCCAACAATTCCTTACTCGGACGGGATTTGAACTCGAACTTTTGCGCTTGCCCGCCTGTCGCCACTACTTTTTTTTATTTACTTAAAATATTGAAATATTAACTTACTACTAGACAAAAATGATTAAATCTAACTTATCAATAACTGGTTTACTTAATCTAACTTATCGGCCCTTAGTGGGCGCTGTAAACCTGTCGCCACTACTAGTTTGGCCGCGGACCACTTAACAAAACACTTGTTATTTATTTAGATTTTTTTGTAAAAAAAAAAATAAATAAATAAAAAAAGCATACGCCTGGTTGGGAATCAAACCAGGGTAGCTCGGAATGCCAGTCGAGTGCATTTTTTAACTTTCAAGTTATTTTTTAATCAGTCGCTCTCCAACTCCCGAAGAGGTTAGACGGCTTAGTTAGCGGAAGTGATTTAAAATCTAAAAATTAAAGCAAATAGTTTCAACTGGCAAGTTGGCCAGCCAGAAATTTGTAAGCCATTGGTGCAGTGCGTGTAGCATTCGACTGGTCAGTCGCTCTCCAACTCTCGTAGTGGTCAGTCGGCTAGTTAAGTGCGGAAGTATATTTCCAAAGTGAAGTAGTAAATAAGTGGCAAGTTAGCGAAGGAATATTTATCGTCCACGTCGTGGAGTAGTGGTGCTATCACCTGACTCAGGAGTGGGAGTCGTGGGTTCGAGTCCGAGGCGATGCCTGCATCGCCATCTACAGCAACAACATCATCGGCATCTGCGACGGCAGGTAGCCAACAAAGCTGGTACCAGCGACAATGAAAGAGGCGGCACCAACAACAACAGCAGCAGCAGAAAGTGCAAGGGCAACAACCCAAATGGGGAGGCGGAGGAAGCTTAATCCCGTACCTAATCTCAACGTGCGGCGATGTATGCAGGTAGCGGAAAAATACACCGCTGCCAACAACAATGGAAGAAGAGGAGGAGTGCAACTCTGACCTCGAGGAATACGAGTTTGATGATGGGGAACCCCGCTAACGTTGGTGAGGGAAACCCATTCAGAGTACTAGCGGAGATTGAGGATGTTCAGCCAGCTTTAAACGATGACGAGACCAAATTAAAGCTCCTCATCGCAGAATTAACTGCTAAGCTGGAAAAGATTCGAGAGGCAAGGGAACAACAAGCCCTCGAAGAAAAAAGAAGGCGACAAGAGCAGAAACAGCGATACGAGCTGAAAGCGCAGCAAATGCTTCAGCAACAACGTTTCAATTTGCAACAGAAGCAGCAACAACAACAACAACAGAAGCAGAGGAGGCGACAACAGCCGCAACAGCAACAGCAGCAGCGATATAAGCAGCTGCAACAACAGCAGCAGCATCAACAACAACAACAAAGGCAGCTGCAACAACAACAGAGGCAGCAGCAACAATCGCAGCAGCAGCAACCCCAGCAGCAACGACAACAGGAAAAGAGGGAAGATGTACCCCGATTAATGTAAGTGACTTGCCTACAAGCGACAGTATAAAATTATGTAAGCAAATATTTATTAAGGACTTCATGGTCAAACATATTTCGGCCACGCAGCATAAAAATATATGCTATAATATGGAGGACTATAAAAAAGTCCGCAAAGAACTAGAGGGGCTAAAGGCAGAATACTTTACGTATACGCCGAAAGCAGAAAAATTAAAAACGCTGATCCTTAAAGGAATCGATCCCAGGGTTGATGCAGAGGAGCTCCTAAACGAGCTCAAGTATTTTGAGAGCGACGATGTAAAGTTCATCGGCGTAAAGCCGTTTACCGCGGTCAATGGTAGAGGTGGTAACCGAAGGCTACCATTTTTCCTTGTTCAAATAACCCCCAATAGCAAAATCGATAGTGTACGCAGAATTAATCGCGTATACCATCATGCTGTACATTGCGAAAAATTAAAAAGGACAGATCGCATACTGCAATGTATGCGCTGCCAGAGGTTCGGGCACGCCGCTTCTAACTACAACATGCGGATTAGATGCGTTAAGTGCGACAAGAACCACATTATAAATGAGTGTCCTCTAGGTAGGGAAAGGGTTAAAGACATGAGCAAGCTCACATGTGTTCTTTGTGGAAACGCGGGACACCCTGCTAATTATAAGGGATGTCCTGTATTCCAACAGAAGAGAAAGAGTATGCTAGCTCGCAAACAGGCTGCCGAAGAAGAAAAGAGATCTAAACCTCGCTCTTTTACAAATAGGGTAGATCCCAACGTGTCCTTTGCCCAAATAGCAGCTGGACCGAGTAAACCCCAGACATCAAAAATGCCTACGGTTGCTGAGAAAGCACCTGAAGCAGATTTGGATTTGAAAAAGTTCTTGCTGTCGTTGAATAGCAAGATCGAACAGTTCCAAAAACAATTAAACGACCAAGTAGCACGAATAGATTATATCTATTCGATGTTTGCCCAGTCTAGTGCGCCATGAACATGATGAGTACGTTGGATGAGGTAAACTTTAGGATCCTAGCTGTGAATGTTAATTCATTAGTCTACATTAGCAACTATAATGTAGTAAGAAGAGACCGACCCCACTCCTCCCAAGGGGGTGGGGTCGCTGTCTTATTACGCAAAGGCTTACGCCATAGCATCATATATAGCGGGGAAGTACGTAGGTTCCAGGTGCTGGAAGCATGCATCGTATGCATTCCTCTCCATAGTCGGAGGAGATTGTATGTGGTGTCGCTTTATGCACCTGAAGCAACACAACAAACTCAATTTATTGCAGAGCAGTGGATATCTTCACCACCC
Organism: Rhingia rostrata; assembly: GCA_949824845.1. Classification (NCBI taxonomy): domain Eukaryota; kingdom Metazoa; phylum Arthropoda; class Insecta; order Diptera; family Syrphidae; genus Rhingia; species Rhingia rostrata. The sequence goes on from OX463755.1 coordinate 77,095,046, forward strand.
TGTTTAACAATGCACTGAATAATGCACATTATCCGGTGCACTGGAAAACGGCGGTGGTACATCCTATCCCCAAAAAGGACAAGGACAAAACAAACCCTGCAAATCTTCGGTCAATAAGCCTTCTGCCGAATGTAAGCAAGGTATTCGAGAAGATAGTCAATAGAGCTCTGCTTAAGTGGGTTGAGGAAAACAAAATTATTCCGGATAATAAGTTTGGTTTTCGAGCGAGGCAGGATACCATTCATGCAGCGTTGAAACTAGTGTCCGACATCCAATGGAATAAGTCCAAAAAACAATGCACAGGGGCCTGTCTGGTTGACTTTGAGAAGGCCTTCGACACCGTATGGTTAGAGGGGCTTTTCTACAAGATGACCAGACTGGGCATGCGTAAACCCATGCTAAATGCTTATGGGAAAGAAGTTCGTTGTCAAATGTGGCAACGTAACTTCGAGTAAAGTCTTTGAAATTAAAAACGGTTTACAACAGGGGGCGGTGAACTCCCCGATATTGTTTAACATTTATACAAGTGCTCTTGTAGGTTCTCTCAGACACGCTATAGCGTACGCAGATGATTTAGTGGCGTACAGATCAGGTCCGAAAATCGAGGTCATCAACACACTTTTGCAACGTGACTTCGATCACATTAAGGGATATTGCGATGATTGGAAATTGAGGATCAATTTCCAAAAACCCGAAACAATTCTGTTCAGGACCCCAGTGCAGAGGGCTTCTTACGATACCAGAAAAAACTGGAAAAAATTTAGTATCATGCGACAGCATGGACGGCCGTTGGCGGTGAGAAGTGAAGTCAAATACCTTGGCATCTGGCTTGACAAGTTTCTATATTTTAATAAAAATGTGGATGCTTGTCTGGCCAGGGCTAGGGGGGCTTATGCTCTGACAAGAAGATTGTTTCAACGCAGTCAACTTGACTCAAGGGTGAAAGTCATTTGCTACATGGCCCTCATAAGGCCGATCATCGCTTACGGTTGTCCCGTGTGGTTCAATGTATCGCCATCCTACATGGAAAGGATACGGCTGTTTGAGAGACGTTGTCTCCGATCCTGCTTAGGATTGTACCGAACGCCAGACTCCGAGTACGTAAAATATTATCGCAACGAGGTTCTATACAATGGGGCTCAGTTGAATAGAATTGACAATTTCCTAATTAAGGTGACTCGAAGGCACGCTGCAAGGGCGATTGCTAGCGACAACAGCCTGATCTTTGGGGCTTATTATCCCAATGATTTTTACATGGAGAGCACGCTCATATCGGGCTTTATTCCACCAGAGGCATTCATTTACATCGATTCGTTAGGGTTAGTACAAGACAGGAACGGTATCCCGGTTTTATACCACCGCTATCGTGACGCGCGGGACAAACGGCTAATCCGCGACGGGTACGTCGACAATGCTCCGGAGCTCCTCCGCTTTAGCTTTAGCTTTAGTCCAACTCCATAGGTAAGATTTTAAAATTAGGAACTAGGTAAGATTTTAAAATTAGGAACTAGGTCTGGGGCGGGGCTTGTGCACCATATTGGCGTACAATATGGTTGAACGCAGGCTGCCGTGGGACCGAAAGACGCAATCAGGATGGCGACCCCTCGGGGCATGCGCAACGAGGGCACGCCACCCCGATTATAATTTAGTTAGATTTAAGTAGTTAAGTAGTCTTAAGTTAGGATTAAGTAGTCTTAAGTTAGGCTTAAGTAGTTTAAGTAGTCTTAAGTTATATATAATCTAGAATAAGCTTTTATATAAAACAAAAAAAAGTCACTAAACAAAGTTTTCAATTTTTTCTTTGTAAATTAAAATTAAATATAAAACCAAAAACCGACAAATCTAAGGCTAAAGGCAAAATAAAACAACTAAATATAAGCTTACAGCGCCCACTAAGGGCCGATAAGTTAGATTAAGTAAGTTAATATTTTAAGTAAATAAAAAATGAGTTTGAAAGTAAGCATTCGACTGGCATTCGAGCTATCCCTGGTTCAATCCGCAACCAGGCGAATGATTATTTTTTTTTGTGTTTTAACAAAAAATTATAATAAAAAAATAACAAATGTTTTGTAAGTCGTCCGTGGCGAAACGTGTAGTGGCGTCGGACGGGCAGGCGACGGGTCAAGGGTTTAAACCCAGGCAAAGTCAACAATTATTGGAGGCGTTTTTCCACAATCGCGAAATAACTAATTTCATCGAGTGGGAAAACCGCCAGATGGAGAAACAAAAAATAGCGGGCTTACCCGCTAATACGGGACCGATGATGTGTACGCCGAATTTAGTGAAACGGCGTACAAACACAGCTTCAGCCCCGCTGCCCGCTGAAGTGAAGGGGACGTAAGGGCCTACGACGTCAGCGGCAGCAAAAAAAATACAAAACCTTGCCTTATCAGTGGATGATGCTGTAGAGGAAGTGGGATATGTATCCGACGAAGGGGAAGGTCGGTACACTACAGACGACAGCAACAGGTTTGCGGTACTGTCGACTGATGATGACGATGAAGAAGAGGAGGATTTTCTTATATCAAAGATCGATAATCTAAAATCCCAACTAGAGCCACTCATTATGGCTCTAAAACAAAAGCAGCAGGAACGTCGCGATAAGGAAAAAAGCCAGCGACGAAAAAATGCGAGAAACTAAACTGCAACAACAACAACAAACACAAACAACAGCGGCACAAACCAGTGGTAAAACTGCGGCAAAACCAAAAGCCCAACAACCACAGCCAATGCCAGCAAAACAACCACAGCAACCGTAATCCCAGCTTAAACAACAACAAAAACAGCAAGCTGAGCAGCAGCAACAACAACAGCAGCAATAACAACAGCAGAAGAAGCAACTGCAGCAGCGACAACAACAACGGCAACAGAAGCAGCAGCAGCAGCCGCAGCGATGACACCAGCACCAATAAATACCTATAAAATGGACCTCAAGGAGACTATTGAAATATGTAAGTCGGCCATCGGCTCCAATTTTACAATTAAACGATTGAGTCAAGATAGGCATGCTATCCACTGCCTAACAGTGGAGCAGTATAAAATAGTTAAGCAATTGCTTACAGACACCACAACGGAGTTCTTCACATTTACTCCGAAAGTAGAAAAGTGCCAGACGGTTGTCTTAAAGGGCCTAGATTCCTCAACGGATCCGCAGGCGCTGTTAAGTGAGCTCCGCCAAGTAACGACGGACGAGCTCGAAGTCGTAGGTGTAAAGCCATTCACCACAGTGAAGGCCAGACGGGAGAATCGGAAACTACCGATCTTCCTAGTACAGCTATCGCCCCAAAGCAAGATGGAAAAGTTGAAGAGTATCTCAGTCCTCAACTTCCAGGTTGTACGACGGGAAAAATTAAAAAGAGGTGACAGCATGCTTCAATGCATGCGTTGCCAAAGGTTCGGCCACACCTCAGCCAACTGCGAAATGCGGTCACGCTGTGTTAAGTGGGGAGAGAACCACAACATAGGAGAGCGTAGTTTAGGAAAGGAGCGGGTTGACGACATGACCCTACTTAAATGTGCACTATGCGGTGGCGGCGGGCACCCCACAAACTATCGGGGCTGTCCAAACTTTCAGCAAATTAAAATTAATAAAAAAGCGAAGCAAACGGCTGTGTCGAATCAACCAGCCGTTCGCCCTCCCTCAATGGCCGTCAATCCCCAAATTTCCTACGCCCAAATGGCGTCAGGAAAGGGAAAAACGGTACAGCATCCACCTAAGGAAGCCAGACAGGCCCCTGTGCCTCAGGCTCCAGCAGTGGATGCGGATTTGTTGACTGCGTTGCGGGCCATTCAAGTTCAGCTAACCGGTCATCAAAACCAGTTACGGGAGCAGGCGTCAAGAGTAGACTATATCTACTCCTTGTTGCCGAGCTTAACGCAAATTAGATCGTAATGGGCGCGCTGTCAGAGAGAACCTTAAAGATCCTGGCTGTGAATGTAAATTCACTGATTAGGATCGAACGTAGAGCTAATCTATTCCAGTTGCTTACAGACCAAAGTCCCGATGTGCTTATGGCTAGCAAAACTAAGCTAAACCAGAAGCATAAATTGACTAATAGTAATTACAATATCGTAAGAAGGGACCGACCCAACTCCACTCAAGGAGGCGGGGTCGCTATCTTTATACGAAAAGGCATTAGTTATAAGGTCATATATAGTTGTGAAGTGCGCCGATTCCGGCAGCTGGAAGCCTGCGTCATATGCATTCCTCTCCAACAAGGCAAGCGACTGTATGTGATAGCGGCCTACGCACCGGAAGCACCTCAGCCTACACTTTTTACAACAGAGCTCGGAAAACTTTTCGAATCTCTAAGACTGAACTCAGTGGAGAACTTTTATCTTTTGGCCGGAGATTTAAATGCCAAACACGAAGATTGGCTAATTTAATTACAAAATCCTCGGGGTAACCATCTTTACAATTGGATGGTCCACTACAGTGTTGAATATTGGATCGACATTCTCGCCACAGATAGGAAATCGTTTCCGATAAGCCGTGCTTTCCTGGACCTTTTGCTGTGAGACACAAGACTGACAGTAACTAACAGAGTAGGTCAACACCCGCGAAACTGTTTACGGACGATTGAGTACGACAGTGATCACTGCGGACTCGCCGCCGTAATACAGCTTCCGAACGAGCTTGTGGCGCTGGAGGAGTATGTGCCTGTGCATTCTTACAACTACGGTAAGATGCGCTGGCCTCGCTTCACCAACGCCTTATCAAAAGAACTACGTTCGAGGGCCATTTCACCACCGAACAACAGAAACCTAACAAACAACGAAACCGACGAATACTTACAACAAATGGACGAAGCGATTCAACGAACAATGAACAGGACGATACCGAAATACAAAGAACATGACATAACATCTACGTACAGAAACGCGACCATTGACGCACTACACAGACAAAAAAGCAGACTTCTGACAAGACTTAAATTCTTGTACAGACGACTGACAGACCCACGCGACCCGGAGATTAAAACACTGAAGGCGTCGACTATTCGTGCTGCTTGGTCGTTCAATTGTTTTTGGAACTGTTCGATCTTGCTATTCAATTACAGCAAGAACTTTTTCAGATCCAAATCTGCTTCAGGTGCTTTCTCAGCAACCGTAGGCATTTTTGATGTCTGGGGTTTACCCGGTCCAGCTGCCATTTGGGCAAAGGACACGTTTGGATCCACCCTATTTGTGAAAAAGCGACTTTTAGATCTCTTTTCTTCTTCAACAGCCTGTTTGCGAGCTCCTCTGCATCAACCCTGGGATCGATTCCCTTAAGGATGAGCGGTTTTATTATTATTCCACTATATTAATCGCCGACCCAATTTCTTTCAGAACATATTTACCCTATTTAATGAAGTAAAATTGCATTTTTTTTTTACCAAATTGAAGCGTACAGCTCATAGATCGGTCGAAAAGAATTATAATTTCAAAAAAGTTATTGCAAAATTGGTAAAATAATGTTTTTAAATTACCTTGGTTACAACAACAACATTGTAAATATACAAAGAAAGATAGCTTTATAACTTAGCTATCTGTGCGGCGAGTGTCACGTTTGAATGATGGGAGTTAAGCAAAGAAAGAGAGAAAAGTATATGCGCAGGGGTGGGTTGGGTATGGGTAATTGGATAAGTCACATTTTTCTTTCGCTCAGTCGGAGTCCTGTGACTGTCTCCTTCTATTGTATGAATCAGAAATTAAAAAAAGAGAATCATACACAGAGAACTTTTCTATATGTGTATGCGTATAACTCTAATGTAGCTTTAACATAGTGTGGGGTGAATGGTGTGCGTTAAGCGAATTAAGAAGAGAAGGGAATATGCGCACGCGTATTGGTGATTGGATTGGATACGTATACCTACTCTGTCTTTTATAAGTTATAGGTTATCATAATGTTGCCCGAATATTGTACAAAATTGTATTTTCTGTGGTTGCGTTTGGCTATTATTATTGACCTTATTTGTATAGTGTAGCACTAGAGCAGCCACTGAGCCACCTCACCGAAACGAAAGTGTTTGGTGTGTGGGGGCGTGGCGGATGAATGTGTGTCGTGTTCGTTTGTGTTAAGCGAATGAGGGAGAGAAGTTATCCGCAGGTGTGGTTGCATTAGTCTGATGAACGGAAGTACATTTGGCTTCCGGTCATTCGAAGTCGTTTGTGTCCTACACGAATTATTAGATAGCCATCCTACAATAATTGTGGTTTCACTGTGCTCTGATCCTGGTTTTGGCCAATTATTACCTATTCTTTGTTAAGTCATTTTGATTTCTTTTTTTTCGACGGAATATTAGGTAGACATGCCTCGGCAAAGAACTTTGACGGGTAGGCGTGAGAGGGAAAGAAATAGAGTTGATTATTTGTTACGTCGCGAAGCCGTACCATACGTACCATTCCGTACCATTTTAGTGCCAATATCTTTCTCTCTTTCCTTCTCATTGCCTTGCCCAGCAAGTTTATCGTAGCGGTGAACTACGCTGGATAATTTGAAGAAGGGCGGTAACTTCGGACCGTTCCTTGCAATCGTTCGAAATTTCAAATCGGAAAGGGATGGCCTTCGTAGGAATGTTTTAGCAGTGAGCAGTGGCATGAAGATATTTTGTTTTCAAATTTAAAAATTATTTTTTACTCTTTTTGGTCGCAGGTACCTTACCTTTTCTGCCACATCTGGACTGGACTGGAAGAAGAATGCTATTATTTTATTACTCTTCTATTGTGCGCATTTTGTTATCTCATAGCAAAAAATTAAAAATATTATTGAATAAGAAATATAAAAGTACAGCATGAAAAAAAATGTAATGCAATCTTTTTCATTTCAGTGCTATTTTTGTTTTTTCAACGTTATAGAAGTTAAGAACAATATTAGTTAGTTACTATCTATTCCAGAACTGACACGAATACCTACCTACGATCAGTAATTTTTAAGATTTCTTTATTTAAAGACAGATATTCAAATTCGCTTCAAATCAAACAGAGCTACACCAATTTTATTTATCTATATAGTAGATAATGATATAAAAAAAATGTGTGGTCGATTTTCGAGCACTGGGCGAACCTAGTTATTATTATTATTATTATTTATTAACAGGTAATTAAATTTACAAGGTAATATTAAAACTAATGAGCCTAGCTGCGAAGACTATTGGCTCTGAGCGGTTTTAATTTTTCTGCTTTCTGCGCACTTTGCGGACTTTTTTATAGTCCTCCATATTGTAGCATATAATCTTATGCTGTTTGGCCGAAATATGTTTGACCGCGAAGTCCTTAATGAATATCTGCTTACATAACTTAATACTATCGCTTGTAGGCAAGTCACTTACGTTAATCGGGGGTAAATCTTCCCTCTTTTCCTGTTGTCGTTGCTGCTGGGGTTGCATCTGCTGCGACTGTTGCTGCTGCCGTTGTTTTTGATGCTGCTGCTGTTGTTGCGGCTGCTTATATCGCTGCTTCTGTTGCTGTTGCGATTGGTGTCGCTTCCTCTGCTTCTGTTGTTGTTGTTGTTGTTGTTGTTGCTGCTTCTGTTGCATATTAGAAAACCGTTGCTGCTGAAGCATTTGCTGCACTTTCAGCTCAAATTGTTGTCTCTGCTGTTCTCGCCTTCTTTTTTTTTGAGGGCTTCTTTACCCTTTGTTCTCGAATTTTTTCAAGCTTAGCAGTTAACTCTGCGATGGCGTAGGGCATACAAATGGTTGTTGTATGAAAACGTCTGGGCGTGGGTCAAAATGATATATGGAAGAAAAACCAATTATTTATTATTATATCTTTTTTCAAAATTTTTAATATTTTACCGAAAAAAGTTTTTTATTAAAAACGCCCCCAACAAGTGGGCGTGACAAAAAAATCAGTATGATTGAGGATTGTCTATATATCTTGTTCAGATTTTATATGGTTTGTGGGCGGATTTCAAGATGGGCGTATTTCAATATTTACATTTTCTTGAACAGTACGTACAAGGATCACATGAACCAAATTTCATTATCCTATCTCGAAATTTAAGGCCCGAAATCCGGTTACCTACAGACGGACGGACGGACGGACAGACATGGCTTCATCGACTCAGCTAGCGATTCTGATTCACTTTTTTTTTTGTTATGTGTAACACTTTTTAACTTTTCACTACTTTTATTTAAAAAAAGCTCGAAGAACCATGTTCCGTATTGAGGCGAATATGAAAAATGTATGATGTCTTGGGAAAGTTGTTCCACAAAAAAAATGAAATTCAGCCTAGGTGAACTGATTCCTTTCAAAAAATGATACGTGATAAGGTATTAAATAAAACTCTCGACTTTAAATTACTTAACGAAATAGTTTTAATTCATCTTTTTACTTACAGAGATGATCGCAGAGTGGTTGAACTTTGTTCATTTGCCTACTAAGAAATCTTCTGGCTTATATTGAACAGTCGTTTAAAATTTGGGTCGTTGACCGATACCGTTTTTTGTGTTAAAATTTTATTTGTTTGGTTTATTTTTCGGTTTTCGTGCTTTTTTTTTTAATGCGTGGTTTTGAGTGCATTTCACGTTCCACAGTTTGTGTAATGAGTCTGGTTTGCTGACAATGATGAATTTTGAATTTGTTCCAGCAATGAGGCCATTCTTCAGACATGCGGTTTTCACCAAGTCTTTCGTGTGTCATATTGTTGGATACGCAACACTACACCTATACGCAGGCAAATTGTGTAGATCATCCCGTTGAACTGCTTCAATTCTATTTGAATGAACTACATAGAATGGCGTCCAAACTTGTGAGGCATACTCCAAGTGGGGGCGAACTAGACACTTACATAGGGATAGAGTGACATAAGGGTCATTAAAATCTTTTGACCACCTTTTTATAAGTCCCAACATAGAGTTGAATTTATTGAATGGTAGAGCTCTTTAGATCGGTTTGTAGTAAAAGCGAATCGTTTAGATCTCGTACATTTGAAAATTTGCATGTCATCAGCATATATCAATATTTTGCTATCTCGAATACAAGATCTTACATCGTTAGTTGCAAGTATAAATAAAATTAGTCCTAAATGGCTTCGTTGAGATACTCCAGATTGAGCAACGAAAGGTTTGGATTTGGAATCTCAAAATTTTACTTGGTAAGTTCTCAATGAGAGTATGAGTTAACCCATTTTATGAATCCTGGAGGAAAACCATATGCCTTAAGTTTAAAAGTATGATGTTATGTGATAACTGCTCAAAACCCTTTGAGAAGTCGGTGTATATTCAATCGACCTCTTTTCTATTTTGTAGACTATTGGAACAACGGTGCATAAAAGTCAAGAGATTCGTGTCTGTTGATCTTTGTTTTACAAAACCATGTTCTTCTTCACATATGATGTTTCGACAAAGAAAGACCGATTTATCATAAATAATATGTTCGAACAACTTAGGAATGCAAGAAAGTTTTGAGATTGGTCTATAATTAGAGATGCCTCCTCGCTCACCGCTCGCTCATAAGAACAGGTGTTATAAATGCATTTTTCCATTGAGTTTTGAATACTCCTTTGGCAAGGGAGCTATCAAACATATACATAAGGTATGGCAAAAGAGAGCAACTTTGCATTGCTTTACGACTATTGTTGGGATTCCATCGGGCCCCGCAGAATAATCATTATTCATTGAATATATATATTTCAGTAGTGTCTCATCGTCAAATGAGACATTGCTGAAATTTACTTGATGACAGTCATTGAAATAACTGAAATAATGTTCATCGAAGGGTTTAGGGCAGGATATCGATCCATTTTTTTTCGAATTGACAAATCTCTAAAAGCGTTTAGGGTCATTTTAAAAAGCATTCTTCATATTGACTGTATAGTCATTATATAGACTACTAGACATCGCAGAGAATTCATTAAACAAATTTAGGTACTTATCATAGTCGTAATGATTCTGGCTTCTTACAAATGTATTCCAAGCCCGGTTATGTCTTTTTCGAAGAGATTTAAGCTCTTTCTGGAACCAAGGATGCTGGATTTGTGCCACTAGTAATAGTGGTACTATATTCCAGTACTGCAGTATTAACAGAGTTCCGAGCGGTAAGCCATGTCTCAGTTAAGGAAATAATGTCATGAGGGATTGCTTGCGATAAATATTTTGTGCTGACTTTATTAGATATCATAACACGCTTTTGGCCCGCTGCAATAACTTTCATTAAATCAAAATAATATATCAACAACTTCGCTTTGCACAGATTTGTTATTCACATAATCATATACAATACGTTCATACGACATGCATGTTTGCATGCAATTTGCACTTACAAGCCTTTGAATAAAATTGTAATCACGGAACCTAATAAAGTGGCGCTGCTGACACATTTCGAAGCATCCACATTAAAAACAATGTGAATAATGTTGTCTGTATTTAAATGCATTCACTGCACAATCTATCAATTAAATTTAAAAACTTCAATTTATGTGTACATATTATTTTATTTGATGGCATTTTCTTTGAATCTTATTCATCATTTCATCATTAAACTAAGGAGCAAGCTCTAAACTAATTCTAAATTTAAAAAAAACATGTTTAAACAAAAAAAAAAATAACATGAGAAATAATACAAACAGTTAAATAAAACAAAAAATAATGTGCATAATATGAACTGCAGAAACGTCAAACTAGATGTATGTCAGGCTTCGATACGTCTTCAATATTGATATCCACTTCCATCGTTTTCACCATTTTGGCCACCGGCTCCAAATCCATTTCCATTGCTGCCATGGCCATTTCGGGATCCATTACCTTGTCCATTACGTTTACCATTTCCATTGCCATTTGGTCGTCCGCTTGAGTAACCGTTGCCATTATTATCTTGCCCATTGGAATATCCTTCTTCACTGCTGTCACCTGGTTGTCCATTGGAGTAACCATTCGCTCCTAAATTTTGGCCATTCGGTTGTCCACTGGAGTAACCATTGCCTCCTAAGTTTTGTCCATTGGATCCACCTCCATTTCCATTGCCATGTCCGTTGCCATTTCCATGCCCGTTGCCGTTTCCATGCCCATTTCCGTTGCCATGTCCGTTTCCGTTACCGTTACCATGCCCATGACCATTGCCGTTGCCGTTGCCGTTGCCGTTTCCATTACGTCGACCATTTCCATTTCCATTGGTATATCCCTGAGATCCCAATACTTGAGTCGATGAAGAGTATCCATCTCCATTATTTCCGTTGTGACTTCCACCAGCTTGATTGTAATCATAGCCATCAGCGCCACCATTTCCTCGGCCTCCACCATTTGCACCATCACCGCCGTTTGCGTCGCCTTCGTAACGAATTTGTGGTCGGTATCCACCCTGGTCAGCTTCATATTCTACAATCTAGGGAAAGATAAGGAAACAAAAACACAAGTTTTTCATGTTATATTATTATCCTGAGCCATCAGATTTGCACCATCTTGTCTTACTTGCTTCCTTCCATCTGGTAATAAAACATTGTATTGACCAGTTGTAAAATCACCATCACGCATCTCCGAATGCCCAAACAATAAACCACTTGGAGCATCTTCAACCTCATAGCTAAACTCGTATTTAGCCGGTTCCTATATAGAAAACGGTATGACGGTTGATTTTTTTTTTTTTTGATTTGATTTTTGTAAGATTGCCAAAAATGCATTGTTGTTAATTGGATTTGTTTAGTTGAGTAAATGTGTATCATAGATGTACTGTTCTGTTTCTGAAGCATGAGAGTGGAAGGAGCCAAGTAAGATAGACTTGTGAGTATAAGAATTGTTTTTCTATGTTCTTCAATGTTAACTACCCTAAAAGAGAGATAGGCGTAAAGAATTAAATAACAAAATCTTACGTTGTTGCCATCATCATCACCACCACCGCGACCGCCATTGCCACCTTGAGAATAATCGTAGCCATCATCTCCGCCACCTGCACCGTTTACACCATTGTGGCCATTGCCTCCGCCATTGCGACCCTCATATTCGGAGCTGTGTCCAGCGCCTGGCGCACCATATGCTTCAGATGGTCGACCAGATCCATTTCGTCCATTTCCATTACCGCCGTTTCGACCTCCGTTTCCAGATGCTGGTGGTCCGTAGCTATCAGATGGAGGTCCATAGCTGCTTGATGGACGCTTTTCACCGCCGTTTCCATTTGAAGGGGGCCCATACGAGTCCGAAGGTCGACCGCCGGCAGCACCTCCATTTCCTGATTGACCAGGAGCACCGTATGTGGATGAAGGTCTGCCTCCATTACCATTGCCATTACCATTTCCGTGCCCATTTTTGCCATTCTGGCTGGGAGCTCCGTACGTTGAAGATGGTTTTCCTCCATTACCATTTCCACCATTTTGGCCAGGTGCTCCATAAGTTGATGATGGTTTTCCTCCTCCATTACCATTGCCGCCATTTTGACCAGGAGCTCCATATGTTGAGGATGGTCGCTTTCCGTTTCCGTTTCCGTTTCCGTTTCCATTTCCATTTCCATTTCCATTTTGTCCTGGTGCTCCATAGGTATCGGATGGAACTCCTCCACTATTCGAATGACCACCATTTCCCCCAAATCCTGGAGCTCCATAACTAGACGAAGGCCGCTGACTTGCACCATTACCGTGGCCGTTACCATTGCCGTTGCCGTTCCCATTGCTACCTTTTCCAGGCGGTCCATACGAATCTGATGGTGGGAGGTATGAGCTTACTGGCGGTTCAGGGCGAGCTAACACCGTTGACACTATTAGTATAAGGCACACAATCTGTAACCGAAAGACAATATAAATCTTCACTTAATACATTCCCAAATCCCTACAAACCTTTAGCATTGTAAACCAGGATTCGAATTGATATTGAGAACAAAACTGGTATCCTCTTGGTTTTGGTATGAGTATATGGTAGGCTTGTTAGTAAATTTTACTTCACAAGATTTATTTCTAAATAATATAAGAAGCGTTTTTTTATACAAAGACCAAGATAGAAATCCAAATTCTGACTGATTTTTAGATTCAAAATGTACTGCTATTTATACGACACCTAGATGTCTTTTCTGGCCATTAAATGTATCTTATAACTCGCGCAGTTGCTTCTTTTTTTTATTCATATTTACTTTTCACGATTCTTGTGAAGATGGTAGCGCACACGTTCGTTAGAGAGAGGCAAGATGACACGTTGCTTCGAACCGAATTTAACTTCAGTTTCGGCTTGCTTCACGACGACGAAGGTAACCCAAACGAACGAATTGAACATTGTGTGTACTTATGTGTGGGGAGAAAGACAATTTCAAAAAATCGTGCACATCTGGGATGTTGCTGACTACTTCGCAATAGAGTTCCATGGGTAAATGTACTACCATACTGCATCTAATATAGAGACTATCATAACATCATTATCATCGTGGTTATAGTCATCATGTTCTCACCTTCACTACCCATCCGTCAATTCTGTGTGTTGCTCTCTATGGCACACAGCTCATTATACTCCACATTAAAGTTACGAATTCATCTATAGCTGTAGACATGCCGATGATTACAAAAACACTACAGAAATTTAATTTGTACGTATGCACATAATTCTTATTAAGAAATGATACACACATTCCAGTGATGTTGCCGAAAATTTCATTGACCACGAGATGTTTCTACAACGTCGAACAGTATCGCGCTGACTGGTGTTTATCAGAAGTGCCTCTGAAAGTTTCCATCCTAGTTGACCTAAATAATATCGTCCTACTTTGAATTGTGTTTGATGTGCTTGATGCATTTATTTTCTTTACCCGGAATCGAAAAGTTTTTTTAACATCCTGTGTGGGCATAACATTTAGTTGACATACTTTTTGATTTTTGTCGCAATGTATGGTTACATTTTTAGTAAATTATGCCAAAAAATTAAAAACTTTTTACAATTTTCACTTTTCTGTTGACCTCAAAATCCTCCGTTTGTTATGAACATCCATATTTACTTCACTGACCTTGTTCGGGCAGAAGCGCAGATCAGCTACGCGAAAGTGAAGTGCTTTGTTGCATCAGACTTCACAGAGGAAGTAAATAGACGATGGTTTGAAAAATGTGCAGGGACACCATATAAGTGAATCTATTCAATTAAACTATTAATGGAAAACGGAATGGTTGGTGTTTCAAATACATATATGTACGTATCGCTATCTGTGTAAGTGCCTACGTGCCCATTTAGAATAACCTAAAACGCAACTATCTACGTAACCGATCCTTATGATCTATTAAACGATGTAATCGACATTTAGCTATATTTTTATTTATTTATTTATTTTAACGTTAGATTAGATTATATTAGATTACGGAGTTGAAAGCAAGTTACCATATCACTGCGTCATAGTTTGGGTTTATTGTGATTTACTCCAGTTAGAGCTCACTCATGAGATCGGACTTTGTGATGAATTCTAGTAAATCTTTGATTGGGCTGTCAGATATGCCTTCTGCCTCAAGGTAGTGTTGACCTAGATGGCGTTGACGTAATCTGATTAGGCAGTTACAGTAACACAGGATGTGTTCAGCTGATTCTTCGTTTTCGTTGCATACTCTGCCAGTGTTGTCTTGAATTATTCCCATAGTCATGAGGTGTTTTTTGACTTGACCTGTGACAGTTTGAATAAGACTCCTAGTTAGATGTAGGAGTTGTTTCGTTTTTTTTGGTAAGTGTTGCATGAACATTTCGGCTTGTATGTTACCTTCAGTATTTACTTACTTACTTAAGTGGCGCTACAGTCTGGAATGAATCTGGGATACAACGAACATGCCTCTCCAATTAGCCCGGTCCTTAGCTAACTGTCTTCAGTTGCACACTCTAAGTTGGTTGAGGTCGGTTTCTACTTGTGCACGAAACTTAAGGCGAGGTCTTCCTCTACTGCGTCCGACGTCTGGCTGGGAATCGAAGACGCTGCGAGCCGGATTATTGTTGTCTATTCATTCTACATGTCCTAGCCATCTTAAAAGTTCAATGCGGATATGTTTGACCAGGGGCATGTCGCTGTACAGCTCGTATAGTTCTTGGTTGAATCTTAGTCTCAATAGCCCGTCAACGCAAACGGGACCGAAGATTTTTCGAAGAATTTTCCTCTCAAATCGACCAAGGATATTTCAGCACCGTAGAGCAAGACTGGAATTATCAAGTTCTTATATAGGATCTCCTTAGTAGTTCGAGTGAGGGCCTTACTACTGAATTGAATTGTGTCGGTGAGTTCGTTTCCAACTCTGATGGAGCAACAAGAATTCTCCATCGCCTTCCTACAAAAACAGACGATTTTTGCGCTATACCAAAACTAGACATGGCTCTGTATAGTTCGTCTCTATAACTGCTGTCGTATGCGGCTGTGAAATCGATGAATAATTGGTAGGTATCGATTTGGACTTCTTGGATTTTTTCCTGGTTGCAGATCCAGATCGAAGTGTGAAAATTTGATCGGTTGCGGACTTCCCTGGCCTAAAATCACACTGATAAGGGCCAATCAGGTTGTTGGTAAACGGTTTCAGGCGTTCACATATTACGGCAGATAGGATCTTGAAGGAGATGTTGAGGAGACTTATGCCTCTGTAGTTGGCGCAGTTTAGAGGGTCTTCTTTTTTGTGGATTGGGCCAACGATTCTGAGATTCCATTCTTCAGACATACTTTCTTCCCACCAGATTTGGCTTATGAGTTGGTGGATGTTACTTGCCAAGTCATCTCGGCCGGCGTATCGTTTAATATCCTATCCCATCTCATCATTATCTAAAACCGTTTGTTATTAAACAAAAAAAACGCCCACAAAAGAGGGCTGTACATATTCATATTCTATAAATGTCTTGTTCAGAAAGTTTTTTTTTCTCAACCGTTTGACCAAAAAGAATGTTTTTATCAAAGTGGGCGTGGCAGTGGGAGGATTTTAAAAATTTGTACACTTGTTTTGTAGCCTCGGACAAGAATCCAAGCAAATTTCTTTATCCTAGCTCAAAATTAAAGGCGTAAGAATCAGTGACACACAAACGGACGGACAGACTGACAAAGCTCAATCGACTCAGCTAGCGATTCTGAGTCGACCCACATACTTTGAGGTATATCTACCCAATTTATTTCTCTATGTTACAAACTATGTATCAAAACTAATACACCCCTCTATTATAGGGTATAAAAAGTTAAGATTCGTATTGAGTTACTCTATCATCAGCAGCATTGAGAAGAGCGCCAGTAACATCACTATCAGCTCTTCTTACAACAGCAGTACATATGTATCTGTTGTCCATAAGAGAGCATAATGTCTCCAATGTTGGTATGTCTTTAATGCAGATCGGCCGCTTATCAGTAGTTTCCCTAAGAAATACTTTTTCATTTCGTGTGAAAACAGCGTGTATGCATTACGACGATATTCATTTGCTCTCAGAAAAAGTTATGGTTTTGTGTAGTGAGTTGCAACCAAGGTCATTCAATGTAACCAACTTACAGTTCTCCGATACGTTAGACAGTAGATTTGTTTTGTTTTGAGTATGCTGTAATTTTACGTTGATCGCGCTACAAAAAGAATTTCATTCCTGGTTTTGTGCGTACAATTAAACTTGGTTTCAACGGAGTTTGATTAATCGTTGTGCAGAATTTCTCAAATATATCGTGCGAATTCTCGTTATCCGCGGTTAGTATGCCATGTAAAACAGGGTCCCAAACAATATTTTTTTCGGTCAAGTGCATCAATATGATATTTCACTTGAGTGTAATCCTCCACATTCCACATCTCAGTCGATCAGTTTCTGATGAGTTCTTCTTCTAGTGTTTGAATTTGTGTGCTTAGATCATTTTTAAAAGCATTGATGCGCTCGGATATGCTGTTGTACATAGCATTTATTTCAATTTTTACTTATGATAGATTCGGTTAAACTCTTCGAAAGTGTGTCTAAAGGAGCCTCGATTTTGTCCTATCATTTGGTGATGGATGAAGATGTTAGATGAAGGGCTCAGTGGCGCGATGGTTAGTTAGTCTAAATTGTGACCTGAACGTCAATCGAATGGATTTGACTGAGTGAATAACCATGCTATGTACGTCGTGTACGTCGTAGTGTAATAAGTGTTGACGACTTAAGTAAATCGTTTCTTTCCATAACAAACTTCATCAAATTCAAATTTAAATGTATCGACAAGCAAATATCCAGCTTGGCCGAGATGACAATAACTAGGTCAACGAAACTCGAATAGACCTTGAATCAATTAAATGCATCGACAAAAAATCGAAAGCCCAGCGCAAACAATTTCTAACAAACAGATTCTCGATTCAATCATCTCCTTACGTGAAGATTTCGACGTCCTTCTCCAGTCCAACTCAAAAAAAACAGCATTCCCCAAGCAGCCCGATCGAAAGGATGAATTGTTATCACCACGCTTGATTTTAGTTGATATTGAAAATCTCACCGGAAAGATTAGCAACAAAATTGACGACCTACCCATAATAAACCAACAAAATCGAAATGTCAACTACAACTTTCGACGAAATGCTTGAAACTAAAGTTGACTCAGCCCCATTTCCCAGTCTAAAGCAGACGGTTGACCATGTCTCTCCAATCCAAAAGTCGGAATCTGTATACCAGCTTGTCATACATTTTGGAACAACATGGACACCTTCCGAGTAGCAGCGAAGGCTGGACAAACTACGATCAGCAAACGATCAGGTTACAACCCTCATCATCAAAGGTGTCACTAGAAACGCTAATGCTTCTTGGATTAAGAAATTCTTTGAAAACAAATGAGGTACCTATCTCCATCAGTCAGTGCTAAATGTTTCCCGTACCCCACTTCAAAGGTAACCCAATCCTTAAATTTGACAGTCCAAATATGAATGGCTATTCAGAAATCTGTCCAGTAAGAATTTCAACATTGAAAAGATGCGTATTTACAATGGACAGACAGATATAACAACGAGCTGGATAAAAATAATCCTAAAATGGAGAAAATAACCTTAGCTCTAAGACGATCTCTAAACCAAATTAGAACACTAATTGACTGTTGACTCGATGGTTGGGTGTTGTAGAACAAGTGTAGACTCTGATTGGTTCTGACTAAAGACCAAGTGCTTATTTTTAACTTCCAAGTGGTAACCATCGGGTGCTGGTCTCATCCAACCGGATTTGACTTGCTAAACGATAAGCGCGAGTGTTGATAACACGACGAAAAACAGAAACACTTTAAACAGCCAGGTCGGAATGGCACGGAAAAAATACCCGTCCTGCTGTCCCAGGCGAACCTAGACATGCTGCTTCGACATATTCGGACAACAGGATGTGTAGGAATTTTAAGGGTTAGTAAGGCCCCTTGAACAGAGATGCTGGCGGATGAGCCGAAAGGCCAACGGCAGCGCTCAATCCCGTAGTGGATACTTATAAATTGGAACTGGTCCTCCAGGTTGTGGGTTATGTTTGGGTTAGCTACCAAGCCATGGAAAAAAACTCTATGTTACGAGCAACCATTAGTCTCGGAAAGGACGAACGACGTTCGTATCTGTAATGTAAGAACATTAACCAGGAGAGCTGCCAGCGAACAACTAGCGGAAGCAGTAAACTGCTACAAAGCAGACATAACTGCCATACATGAAATACGATGGGATGGGTCGGGCAAAAAGGGGATGAAAATCTGTGACATCTACTACGGACCGTGTTATAGTGAGCAGAAACAGCGACTATTCGGATACGGATTTGTTGTAAGACTTAGACAAGAAGTCTTATGTTTCCAAGACATTAGCGAACGCATTGTTACAATCCACATCAAGGCCAAATTCGCCAACATAAGCCTTATATGCACTCACGCCCCAACGGAGGAAAAAGATGATATAGCTAAGGATTGCTTCTAGCGATTACCGAAATATGCACAATTTTCCAAAAATCGGTGCAACTATTAGCATACGCCGACGATATTGACATCATTGGTAGGACTCAACGTGATGTCATAGACACGCTTGCTAGTATAGAGAAGGAAGCGCCAAAAATGAGGGCAAGACAAAGTATATGCCGTCAATACGAAAGGACACACAATATCGAGGAATTGGACAGAACCATTGACAGATATAACTTTGGGGTAATACGGGACTTTGTCTATCTCGGCTCCGCTTTTAAATCTGCCAACAACATCTCGCCAGAAATTAAACTTTGCCAACTGCGGTATCTTCGGGCTAAGAAAGCAATTCAGTGGTAAAGCCCTCACTCGAACTACTAAGGAGATACTATACACGACCCTGATCATCCCAGTCCTGCTCTACGGCGCTGAAGCATGGACCGTCTCAGCAGCGGATGAAGAAATCCTTGGTAGATTTGAGAGGAAAATTCTTCGAAAAATCTTCGGTCCCATTTGCGTTGACGGGCTATGGAGACATGTGGAATAGGACACGAATGGCCACCAATATCCGGCACGCAGAGTTTCCGATTCCCAGCCAGACGTCGGACGCAGTAGAGGAAAACCTCGACTTAAGTGGCGGGCACAAGTAGCAACCGACCTCAACCAACTTGGAGTGCGCAACTTGAGGCAGTTAGCTAAGGACCGGGCTAATTGGAGAGGCATGTTGGTTGAGGGCCAGGTTCATTCCGGACTGTATCGCCACTTTAGTAAGTAAGTAAGAATGTGTTGACTCGAACGACGGTGTCCGACATTCAATGAAATGAATCGGGAAAACAGTAGCCCTCAACTGTTGTTATTTATTATTTGGTAATCTTAAATCATTATGGTTTCTTAATGAATATGGTTCGATATCACTTCTATATTGCAAATAGTTTACTTAATATTTTGGCTTTAAATTATACTTCTCTCTATGCAAAAACACTATGACATTCATCACAACTCTTTACCTTGCAATAACCATTTAAACGATGGTAATATCGGGTTTCTTAACAGGGACGCTACAAAAGCTGAGCGACAGGGACAGCAAACGACTTCATATTTCTTGCCGCTCTTTTGACATTTCTCTTCAGTAAGGTTTGCCATTTCATGGTTGAAAGATATACGATCCAACAACGAGTCGAAATTATAAAAATTTACAACCGAAATTTGGAGGCAGTGGTCTCAACGTTATAAGCGCTACGTCCAATTTATGCTTGTCATAATCGTCCTAGCAGATCAACAACTGAGCGTCTAGTGGAAAAATTTGAATCCACAGGCACAATACAAAATGTTCCCGTGCCAGTGAGGCAAATAAGTGCCCGTAGTGTCGATAATATTGCTGGCGCTGAGGCTTCAGTTGAAGAAAGCCCAAATGTGTCTCTCACACGTCGTTCTCAAGCGTTGGGCATCTCTGTGACGTCGTTGTGGCAAATTTTGCGAAAAGATCTTGGCCTACATCCTTACAAGATTAAATTGACGCAAGAACTGAAGCCGCTTGACCACCAGAAGCGTCGTATATTCGTGAACTGGCCTGAGCAACAACTTGAAAATGATTCGGATTTTCATCGAAAAATCATCTGCAGCGATGAGGCTCATTTCGGGCTGAATGGCTTCGTCAATAAACAAAATATGCGGTATTGGTCAGGCAGCAATCCACACGTACTCCATGAGTCATCATTGCATCCCGAAAAAATTACGGTTTGGTATGTTTTATGGGCCGGCGGGGTCATTGGGCCGTACTTCTTCCGTGATGATCAAGACCGGCACGTTACTGTGAATGGGAATCGCTAACGTTCAATGATAACCGAATATTTTTGGCCACAATTGGATGATATGGAATTGGAGGACATGTGGTTCCAACAGGACGGCGCCACAAGCCACACAGCGAATGCCACAATCAATTTATTGGAAACCAACTTTGGAGAACGTGTTATCTCACGAAATGGTCCAGTCGCTTGGCCGCCTCGGTCGTGCGATTTGACGCCGTTAGACTATTTCCTGTGGGGCTACGTCAAGTCTATGGTCTATGCCAACAAACCAGCGACGATTGATGAACTTCGTACGAATATCGAACGTGAAATTGCAGCAGTATCGGCCGATTTATGCTTGAAAACCGTCGCAAATTGGGTTCAGCGTCTGGACTTCTGCAAGCGTGCACGTGATGGCCATGCAAAAAAAAATCGAGTTCCATACATAATGGCATCGAACGTACTTTCACAGGAATAAAGAATTTCATTGATACCCAAAACCGTTTTTGTTTTATTTAAAAAAAAACTTTAAAGCGCTCTTATTCAAAAACCCTTTATAATTTAAATATGTACAAATCTGTTACATTTAAGAATATAAGTTTGATTTGTTAAAGTTGGGACCTCTTAATTACGTTATCACTACATAAAAACAAAATAATGGCACAATACTCAAAATGTGGTTTGACAACTAGGTTATATATATATATACATTTATTGTTCTTAATGTTGCTTCGTATTCCCCTTATAACGCTTATTTTTTAACACTTTTTTTACATATGTAAACAACGTGTTTTGTAAAGAGCAAATTGCTTTCAATAATACTGATTAAATACTTTATTTGCTCAACTTTTGTATTGTTTCTCCATCAATACCCAGTCTTATGTCTTCTCCTATGATGTTGGCTCAGGAGTTTTGCACAATCCTCTCAAGGATCAAATTAGAGAAGTCAATTGACTGCGCTTCGCCTTGCCAAAATCCTCTTTTGGTATCGATTGTGGCGGTGAGGTATTTCCGACCGTGATGGAGCAGCGAGAATTCTCCTGTTACATCACGGAGCAGGAGAATGATAAGGCCAAATCAGGTTGTTGGTGAATGGTTTCAGGCGTTCACATATTACTGCAGATAGGATCTTGTAGGCGATATTGAGGAGACTTATGCCTCAGTTGTTGGCGCAGTTCAGAAGGCTTCCCTTTTTTTGATCGGGCAAACGATGCTGAGGTTCAATTCTTTAGGCATACTTTCTTCCGACCAGATTTGGCTTATGATTTGGTGGATGTTACTTACCAAGTCATCTCCCTCGGCTTTAAAAAGCTCATCGGGAAGTCAATTAATTCCGGCAGCCTTGTTATGCTTGATTTTAAATATTGCTATCCTCACTTCACTCAGGACGGGTAGTTGGCAGTTTTCGCTGTTGTTGCCAATATTGAATGGTTCAATCTGCCTGACAGCGGAATGTTGTTCGTCATCGCCGCTTAACAGTCAGCTGAAGTGGTCTTCCATATCCTCAGAATCGACTGTGTCTCTACTTGCTTGTTGGCATCGACATTCGATGCTGGTGGTATAGTGTGAATCGTGAGATTAAGGGATATGCGTTGCGCAAAGTTCTTGGCGGTCTCTTGCGATGCAGTCTTTCGACATAGAATGTTATCACAGTATTTCTGAATTTTATATTTCATTTGCACATTTATCTTCATCTTTGATAGCGTTCTCAATATTGACTATATAGCCATTATAAAAATGACTAGACGTTGCAGAGATTTCATTAAAATAATTCAGTTAATTATTGACTTTCGGAAATCAAGCTTTCAATGGATATCTGGAGAAATTAAAGAAAATATCCAGAAGAGGTTAATTTTTGTCTGCCTTTGTAATGGTGGTACAGATTCTAATACTACAGCACTTTCAGAGTCAACTGAAAAAACTAAATCGGGGATTCTATTATTATAGATAATAGCTCTTGTTATGCAATGACTTCAGATGATATAAAATAAGGTTTTCCCTCGGAAGGCACCCAGTCTATATATGCCAAGTTAAAATCGCCAAGCAATAAAATAGTAGTGTCACAATGAGATAAGTCAAAGATGATTCTTAATTATTTGATAGCTCAGAGTACAGAGTGCATAGACTAATCTCTGTGGTAATGGAAATGCGGTTTGCAGTAGGAACACCCCACCAAGTACTTTTAAGTCATTTTCATTTGACGATTATTCCTAAATACTGAGAACTCGTGATTTAAGATTTCCGAGTCAATTTTACTCGCGATAAGCCATGTTTCAGTTAAGGAAATGATGTCGTAAAAATAAAATTTTGTTTTGTTTTTGCACCTTAACTTTTGGTAGTAGAGGGATAGTCTGCGTAGTTCTTTGAGGTACATATTACTGTTTTCTTTGCGATTCACGGGGACTTGACTCTTTAACAAATGTATTAGAAGGCCATGAGCGGCTGTTGCATACTAATGCAAAGAGACAAGTATTTTAAATGACGAAACAAAGCTATCAGGTTCGCTGGATTTAGTGCATTGAATGATGGGCCTGTGGGAACGAGCTTTGTTGACACCAAGTGATTTATGACATCTTCAACCGTGAAATGCAAATCGATTTCGATTTAGAAATCAATTCAACAATGTGAATTGTATCAGATGTTGGGCAAACGGTAACAGTAGAAGGATCAGCCGAAAAGTACTTGATCGACAAATTAGGAACGTCATTAGTTCTGTTTTGATTTTGGCTTCTAATTTTGTGCGTTTAGCCTCGGATTTGCCAATGATGAACTGTTGAAACGTTTCTAGGTGGACTGGACAGAATGGACGTGGTTACAGAACCATTCATAATTTTTTTCATTCCTACGATGTCGAACTTCGTGCTTATGCCAAGTCTATATACCAAGAAGAAACAACAGGCAGTTAACCATCCAATCCACAATTTATTAGTTTAAGACATTTTCTTTAATCGTAATAATAAATTATATAAATTATATAATTAATAAATGAAGTTATTTTTAAGCAACTCGACGGAAGAATCTGAATCAAGTCAGGCGAATTCGTATAAAAATAAATCACTGTTTCGAAGAGTACGATTTTTTTAAATAACTTTTTTATGATGTACATGTAATACGTAAAAAAAATAACACCAAAAAATTAATAATCTTTGCATCTTAATGTGCAAATATCCTGACACCTTCGAAAAAAGTGTATTTGAGTATTTCTCTACTATTTGGAAACAGGTTTAAAAAAAAGTGTTCAAACAAATTTTATTAAATGCTGAAAAAATATTTTTATATAATGTAGGGCGACAGCAAATTTTATACGTTTTATTATTGTTTTACGAGTTGTAGACTGTAGATGAGTTTTTTCAAGAAACTTGACGGAACAAAAAGCGATTTTTTTTTTTTTTAAATCGAAGTTTTTATTATTCATTAATCCTTACAAAAATAAAACAGTCTTTTACCATTACAATTCAGGTTTCTTACATAAACTTATATCTCAAAGACCTCAAAGACCCTCTAATACAAAAAAGTAGAAATATATTCTGCCTTTAAGGGTTGGGTTTGGTTATGGTAGATCTGGAAATGGAACACTCCAGAGGACTGTGATTTGAGGTGTTTAAAGTTCATTTAAATAGGGATTACAATTTTAAATCGCTAAATTGTTAAACCTATCATTGTTGTTCGATGATTAAACAATACATTGTTATGTATATAAACAAATTTCGATGCCAATCACTTTTTTTCACTTTTTTTTAACTTTCTCTTACAAAGAACGCTTAAGATGTTATAAATGGCTTAAGTTGCCATCAAAATGAATAACACGCAAAGGGGTCATTCCACTGTTAGAACTTTTATTAATATGGTCTTCAAACAAAAATCCGGTATAAACATTGGTCATTTAAGCACACAAAGTCATAAAATCAATAATTTGCGATTTATTTTTGAAAACAGTTTGGTTGATATTTTATGTATATCTGAAACTTGGTTGAAGCCGGAAATGTGTAGTGACCTGTTCAAGCTGAACAATTTTAATCTTTTTCGCGCTGACAGAGAGGGCAAATCAGGTGGACGGGTAGCTATTTACATTAGGAATTGTTTCAAGTTTCGAAGCTTAGGCAAATTTCTAGTTAGATGTAAGTTTGTCCTCAAGCAACAAATCATACTGTCGTTAGGAATTTAATCGAAAAAATAAATCCGCTTTATACAGATATTGTGCTCTGTGGTGATTTCAATCATAACATTCTAGGGAATAAAAACAAAGGTTTTGAAGTCATGATAGACTCGTCCAATTTTGTACTTCCCAATTGTAACCAACCAAACCATTTTATGTCAAATAAATCACCTTCTCTTCTCGACCTTTTTCTTGTATCATACCCTAATTTGATTATGCATTACGACCAACTTCTTGCACTTACCTCTTCCCATCATGATTAATTGCTTTGACACTAAATTTGTTACCGTCAGATACAGCTGAAAAAGAGACAGTGACATTCAATGACTTTTAAAGATTAATTTTAAAAATATGTTCAGTGAATGCGTCAGCCTAAATTGGAAACCATTATACACAATGAACGAAACATTAGTCAGATCGAATACTTCAACTCAACTATTGTTTATCTTTTTAGTAAGTGTGTTCCACGATAAACAAAAATGATACGCAAAAGAAAACTGCCATGGTTTACTCAAGAAGTCTGCGAACTTATCAAAGCTAGAAATCTGTTATTTTCCAGATGGAGAAGGTAAAAGTGTGCAAGCATCTATGATGATCTATGATGAGTTTAAACGCACCCGCAACATGGTAACTGCCTAAATTCGCAAAAACAAATTGTTTGCTATATATTTGAATTTGTTTTATGAAAACAAATTCAAACATAGTATTTCCAGCTCTCAATTCTGGAAAAATATTTACCAAATAGAAATAAATAAAGAAAAACATGTCCCTCCAGATTATGTAAATCTTAAATACACTAAATACACAATTTATTAAACCAATTAACGCCACTTCTGTTATAGATATTAGTGTCCCTATTAGAAATATAGATAGAGTTTTTTCATTGTCAGGTGTTGATGAAACATGTGTAGGTGTAGCAATTTTAAAAATCAAATCTCACCCAGATCTAATGAAAATATTACTTCCTTTCATTTCGCCCCAAATCACTCATATATTTAATACAATAGGAGAGATTTTCGTCCAATTGCTATCCTTCTCTTCCGCAGCAAAGTCTTCGAGGCTGTTATTAGTCGACAAATTAAGACTTACCTGACTGATAAAAAACTAATCACGAATGTTCAATCGCGCTTCCGTGAAAAACATAACTGCAACACAGCTTTGCTAAAAATAACCGAAGATATCCGCGACGGTTTGGACAAAAACATGATGGGTTGTATTGTCTTTTTAGATTTCTCTAAAGCTTTTGATTGCGTGGATCATAGTGTTTTGTTGAACAAACTTAAGGTTCAATTTGGTTTTGAGGATACTCTGTCCAAGTTACTGGCATCATGTCTTTCCAATCGAAATCAGTACATAATATATAAAAATGAATGTTCTTCACCTCTCCCCCTTTACTCTGGTGTTCCCAAGGCTCTGTCCTTGGGCCGCTTTTATTCACCTGTTTTATTAGAGATATTGCAGGCAGTTGTACCATATGCAAATATTTGATGTTTCCTGAGTCCCAAAAATATAGTTCCATAAAAAAGGTAAATCACCAGCTCGATAAAGTTTTGTTTTTGGTCCAAACACAACAAACTTCAAACTAAACCCAACAAAATCGAGACCCATGATAATAAGCAGAACCAATCAATTTTCCGATATGCATCAACTATATCTAAGGAACTCACCAATTGAGTGCGTTGACAATATTAAAAATTTAGGAGTCCATATTGCCCAAAACCTCACATGGAAATTCCATATAAATAAGATAGCAGCAAAAGGCTATGGAGCGCTCCATGGTCTTAGTCAAACTAAAAAATATCTTTCGACAAATGTTAAACTTAAACTAGTTAAGACCTGTATTCTGCCTATCGTTTTGTGTAGAAGCGAGATTTATTAACTTTCTCTTATAAAATTGCTTACGTAGAAATTTTCGACCTCGAGATTTTTGATTGATTCTAACGTTACGATGATAGCGGAACTCAAAAAAGGGGTTTTTGGAATTCCGTCCGTCGGTTCGTCGGTCTGTCTGTCCGTACACGGCTCTACAGCCTAAACGACTTGACCGATTTTCTTCAAAATTCGTATCCAGCGTTTTTTTGGTCATAGTTCTAGGCCAATTTCTTTTTGTTTGCTTTAAACCATGTACCTGCCATATAAAAATCATACATAACCTCAATTTTCTCGAAAATGGCTTTAACAAATTTGATTAATCTTCACGTATACTGTAAGCATATTAGTACAAACAAAAGTGCATACCCAGTTTTTTCGAGAAAATCCATATAACGGATTTTTGCATTTAGGCCGTATAAAGAAAATTGACAATTTCTCACAAACTATTTGGCCAAATTGAATGAAATTTTACTTGTATACTACTATTACTGTTTTCATGAGTTCCACATAATTGGTTTTGGCATATTTATCTCTAAACGGAATTTTCAGTTTTGGCAAATAACGGATAATCATGATTATTATTAACATTGACACCGATTACATTTCGACGTTGTATATATCAGTCTTAGCATGATTATGGAAAATTAATATTATCGTGTATTTTGCCTAAATTAATAAAATCGTCAAATTAACTTGCTTAGAAAGAGAAAGTGCGACCCGTTCGTGAACCCGCCACTCGTTCTAATTCCACTCATTAAATCAAACTAAAAATTGAGCAATTTCTTAAATTGAGTGATAATTGATAAATAAGAAGAAAAACATTCCAGTCTAGCATTGCCAGATAAAAAATTAAACACTAGGTAAATATTTCCAAAAATGTTAAAATGTTAAATGTTAAAAAAAAATGATTGATTAATAATTAAAATTACTAAATATCTTAACATGCATTTAAATTAATTTCATAAGATTAAACACTATTATTTTATTATATTGTAGCCTTTCAGATTTCCATGAGCATTATAAAGTAAGTAACAATGTCGTATATAATATGGTTATGTATGATATGTGATAGTTAAAATAACGGTTCTTTTCGTTCAAGGGACCGTTTGCCTTCGATTGCAACTTGCTACAAATATACAGAAGTGCGTTTTGTGTTAAAGTTAAAATTAAAAGAAATTGAAAAACATTATTAAAATCAAATGAATCAACTAAAAATATGTAAGCTGTTTTATGCAAAAGAAGGGGCTATTACAAAGCTGAGGCGTAATAGATCAAAATGGCGAAATAAAGTGCAATAACAATCGTATTATGGTGCTGCGACCCAAAACAAATTTTGTTGATGGGTATACGCTTGGAGTTGTGACTGCGGTTTTCAAAATATGCATAAAATAAGGGTGAGATGCAAATCAACGAAGTCAATAAGACACAATAAATTTTTTCACAATTCCGATCTCAACCTCTACCAAATTATAATTTTTACGCTTTTATAGACAAAAAACGACAAAATGTCATTCTTAGTGACTGTAATTGAAATCACTCAAAGGACTATCACAGACTGGACATCAATTCACAGGGAAGTGGTACATGATGCCACGCTAAAAATCCATACTAGCATAGGTAAGCAAGCTTTATAATTATAATAAAAAGTTATTAATAATAATATTTATGAATTATTATTAACAGGTTGAGATAGACAAATCCAAATTTGGTAAAAGAAAATACAACTGGCGGCACCATGTTGAAGGACAATGGATTTTCGGCGGTGTGGTGAGGGGTTCGGGTGAATATTTCCTTGTTTATATTGAGAAACGGGACAAGGGAACTTAAAATTATAAAAGAGTGTATTCAACCACGTGTATTATGGATTGTTGAAAGGTATATTAGGGCATATATTAATATCAAATAAGAATAACCATTTAAATTTTATATTTCAGAGCTACTACTGCTTAAAATCTATAAAACTTGAATCTATAAAAATAATGTCTTTAGTATTAACATTAAATGTTAGATGGTATTTTCCGAGCGTTTCATAATTTTCCCCAAAATATCCCCATTTTCCTGACTTGCAATGCTAAAGGAGTTTGTATAACCCCAAACCGCAGATACTTATTCCCAACTCTCTTCCCTTTGACTTTTATTCCTTTCGAACTTCACCAAATTGTGCCCTGCAATTGGCGATATCAAAAATATAACCTGGGCCTCAATCAACATGCTTCTCCAATTCGCCTGTTCATTAGTAAACTGCTTCCAGTTGCACACTCCAAGTTGGTTGAAGTCGGTTTCTACTTGTGCGCGCCACTTAAGGCGAGGTCATCCACTCCTGCGTGCGACTACTGGCTGGGAATCGACGAGTGAGCGAGCCGCAATATTGGTGTCCATTCGTTGTCCACATGTCCTAGCCATCTTAAGCGTCCAACGTAGAGTTTTTCGACTAGGGGCATGTTGTTGTACAGCTTATTTAGTTCTTGGTTGAATCTTAGTCTTCATAGCCCATCAACGCAAACAGAA
Organism: Rhingia rostrata; assembly: GCA_949824845.1. NCBI lineage: Eukaryota > Metazoa > Arthropoda > Insecta > Diptera > Syrphidae > Rhingia > Rhingia rostrata. The sequence continues at coordinate 77,124,119 of OX463755.1, forward strand.
CCGAAGATCTTTCGAAGACAATTTTTTCTCTCAAATCGACCAAGGATTTCTTCATCCACTTTTGATACGTTTCATGCTGCAGCACCTAAGAGCAGGACTGGGATGTGAACGGTCTTATATTGGATCTCGTAAGTAGTTCGAGTTAGGGATTTACTGCCTTTTTAGCCCGAAGAAATAGCGGTGACCAAGAGTAATTCTTCGTTTAATTTCTGACGAGATGTTTTTGTCAGAGTTAATAGGTGTTACGAGGTAGACAAGGTCGCGTACTACGTCAAAGTTATATCTGTCTATGGTGACGTTTTGTCCAATTCATCGATGTTGTGTATCCTTTCGTGTAGACAGCATATACTTAGTCTTACCTTCATTTACTGTTAAACCAATTTTTGCCGCTTCCTTCTCTATACTAATAAACGTGGCTATGAGTCCAAGAGTTTTGCACATTGCTCTCAACAATCAAATTGAAGAAGTCACATGACAGCGCATCGTCTTGCCAAAATCCTATTTTGGTGTCGAATGTGCTGGTGAGGTCGTTTCCTACACTGATCGAACAAAGAGAATTTTCCAACGTCATCCTACACAAACGGAAGTGTTTTGCGGTATACCAAAACTAGACATGACTCTTTACAGCTCGGGTCTATAAATGCTGTCGTATACCGATTTGGACTTTTTGGGTTTTTTTTCCAGGATCTGTCAAAGTGTGAAAATTTGATCGGTTGTGGACTTTCCTGGCTTAAAACCACACTTATAAGGGTCGATCAGGTTGTTGACCCCTTCGGGTTAGGGTCAGAATATATCCGAGGTAAGGCATGCCTGTCGTAGAAGGCGACTGAAATCCACTCCCCGTATACCGAGTGTAATGAGTATAAAAAACAAAAATGCAATGAGTAAAACAACCACTGGAAAATCCACCCTCTTCGGAGGTCGGCTCTACGAATTCTGGGGAGAGACAATTATTGCAATTATGTAACCCTTTCGGGAAAAGCTTAAGGGTAACTAGGTCACCCACATCTCAATCTCGAAAAATGTGTGTGCCTCAAGGAGCTCGACAACACCAGAAGTGTCACCCCAAGAAAAGCGAGATTCAGTGAAAAATAAGAGCCTTAAGGACGAAAACGACGTTCTTCGAACAAGGCTTAACAATGTCGAACTGCTCTACGAAGAGCTTCGTTAAGAAATTCTCCATCTTATGGAAGAAAACAGGACTCCAAAGAGTACATTGAAAACATCTTATGAGCCAAAACCATGTACAAACTGCCCCATGAATTCCGTATACCATACGGATGAAGAAGAAGTCAGTCGGAAAGCTGTATCATCTCCTGAAATTATAAACCGAGGCAAAGAGATTGCTAAAAAAGCAAAACAGCAGAAACAACGGCCCGCACCGCCAATTAATGTGATCGGTATTGACGACTTTAACAAATTACATACCTTGATAGAATCGTTGGCATTGTTGGACTACCAAGTAACTTCGCTCAAACAAAATACATGGAAAGTCTGCGTAAAAGACCCGGAAAGCTAACGTCTGTTATCCCTAAGCTAAGTACCGAAAAAATTGAACGGTATTCATTTGAAAATAAATCTGAAAGGCCTTTACGCGTTGTAGCTAGAGGGTAACATGCGTCGTGCTTAAAGGATGACATTATTAACGATCTGAAAAACAGGCATTATAAAGTTATAGATGCCGTTAACATGGTAAAGCGAGAAAAACAGCAAAAAGATGGCGAAGAAAATGTTATAAAACAAGGACTGCCTTTATTTATTGTCACTTTCGATAAAGAAAAAAAATTGAATAAAATTTATGAAATAAAAACAAAACTTAATATTGTTGTAAAAATTCAACCCATGCGTAAGGATTTCAAATTAGTTCCTCAGTACAAGCGCTGCCAAGGATATAATCATACGCAAACCTATTGTCAAAAATAACCGAGGTGTGTAAAATGTGCCGGAAATCCTATGACAGTAGATTGTAGGTCAGATAAGAAAACTCCTCCTATCTGCATCAACTGTAAAGGTGATCATCCTGCAAATTATCGTGGCTGCGAAGTAGCTTAGGAGTTGCAAAAAAAGATGGGCAAAATTTACGAGTATTAATTCACAGAAATTGAATTTAAAGAAGAAAATGCCTAAAACTCCGATTAAAAATGTGTCGAAGCCAAAGCAAGCTATAATTGAAAAACCCAAATTTTCACAAACCACACGGCCATCAGAAATCCGTTCGGATCCTGGACATCCAAAACCAAATGTACAAACGTATGCCCAGACTATAGTATCCAATAAAGATCAAAAAAATATCTCACCTGACCCAGTTACAAACGTATTTTCGATTATTCTTTCAAAACTTGGGGAACAAAGTAAAACGAATAAACTTATTTTTGACAGGGTAGTTAAGCTCGAAAAAAAATTTGCAACTAACGTACTCCACATTCGACAAAAATACCGGATTTGATCCTTCCAATCAAATCAAAGTTGATGAATGCTTTGATCTTTGCTCTGATCATTCTTCGGTCATTCTTACAACGAGCGAGTCAATCATTAGAAATGAAAACCCACCAAGACAAACAGAAGGAAAACCAACTGGGAAAGCTTCAAAAACGATATTTAAAATAATATTCGACTGGGTGTATCGCTCAGATCCCCATTGGAACTTGAAGTCGCGGTTGACTCCTTTATCGATACCGTTCAAAAAGCAGCGTGGAATAATACTCCTCAGCAACGCAAAATAGAGAGCTATAGTAATTTCAAGTACCCATGGTAAATAAAAGAATTGGCTAGACAAAAAAGAAAAGCTCGAAAAAGATGGCACCAAACTCGTGCCCCGCAAGATAAAACACATCTCAAACGGTTGAGTAATATGCTATCAAACTCTATTAAAAACTTTAAAAACTTATCTGCAAAGCTTGACCGCTGGAAAAGTATCGAATTACTCACTTTGGAAATCAATAAAAGTGATAAAACGGCCAAAAAACGTTGTGCCACCAATTAGATTAACGCAAGACGTTTGGGCAAAAAGCGATAAAGAAAAGGCCGACGTTTTTGCCGCACATTTTGAGGAAACATTTAAACCATTTGATGGTCCAGAAAACATTAATTTATTCGAAACTACAACCGATAGTAATCTAGTTTGATATACAAGTATTGCCAAGCTTAACTGGAAATACGGAAATTAAAGCCTCAAAAAGTTCCGAGCTATGACCCAGTTCCAGGAGAACTTCTTAAAATGTTGATCCGAAAAGCATTAACTAAACTCCTCTACATTGTAAATGCAGCAATTAGATTAGAATACATTCCAAGACAGTGGAAAGTCGCGGAAGTGATTATGGTTCTCCAACCAGGAAAATCACCGAATGAAATAAAATCTTACAGACCAAATTTCACTTCTTCCAATAATTTCAAAAGTTTTTAAAAGGATATTACTCGGTCAGAAACGGTCAGATCATCAATTTGGTTTTAGAAGTAAACATTCGACTGTGGACCAATATCATCGAATTACTGATGTGATTGAGAAAGCTTTTGAAGAAAAGAAAATTTGCTCAGCCGTATTTCATGACGTGTCGCAAGCTTTTGACAGAGTTTGGCATAGAGGCCTTCAATGCAAGCTCAGACAAGTTCTGCCTGAGAAATTATAAAAAATCCTCGTACCGTATCTTGAGCGTAGGCTATTCCGCGTGAAACTTGGAAACGAATATTCGGATTTCCATGAAATATTGGCAGGAGAACTCCAAGGAAGCGTCCTTGGACCACTCTTGTACCTCCTATTTACACGTGGTATCCCACAAACAAACGATACAATAGTTGCCACGTTTGCTGACGATACAGCTATACTAGCAGTTGGCACAACAATTGAAGAAACAAATATAAAAGTACAAAGCGCTCTTAACGAGGTTGATAAATGGACAAAGTCCTGGCGGATTGCACTTAACGATAGCAAATCGATTAATGTTGATTTTTCGTATAACAATTTGCCAGTATTTTTAAACACGGTTCGAGTCCCTTTTGCAAATGAAGCGAAATATCTCGGAATGACACTCGATGCAAAATTAAAATGGAAGTCGCATGTAAAAAAGAAAAGCGAATAACTTAAAAATAAATACAGAGAACTGCACTGGTAACTCGGAAAATATTCGAAGCTTAACTTTGATAACAAGCTGCTATTATACAAGCAAGTGCTAAAGCCGGTCTGGACATATGGTATACAACTATGGGGTTGTACCAGTGAAACGGATCTAAATATTTTACGAACTTTTGAAAATGTTAAGATCATTCGTCAATGTGCCGTGGTATATAAGGAATGAAGATCTACGCAGAGATCTGGGTATTCCCGCGGTTAAAGATGAAACGAAAAATTTTGCACGCTAAAATAAAAAACGTTAACACAACGGTTCTCCAAATTCTTGACGAAACAGATTTATTTCGGCGTGTTCAAAGAACTAAGGCCTAAGATTTGGCCCAATAAGAACAAACTGCGCTATAAATTGCGGAAAAAGCAGCAACTCTCAGAGGAAAGTTACCTGCAAACATTCATTACTCGTAATAAAAAAATTGCTAGATAAGTCACATACTTAGTTGCAATTAAAAAAGTACAAAAAGGGTGGTGGTTTTAGTGGTGTTAAAGTCTCACACTTACTTTGGAAACGCCCTCACCGTGTATTTCGAAATTTCCACCACCCACGAAAAAAAAAGAAGACACTTATGACTCTGTAGTTGGCGCAGTTTAGAGGGTCTCTTTTTTTGTGGTTCGGGCAAAAGATGCTGAGGTTTCATTCTTCAGGCATACTTTCATCCCACCAGATTTGACTTATGAGTTGGTGGATTTTACATACCAAGTCATATACGTCGGCTTGATAAAGCTCAGCGGGAAGGCCGTCATTTTCGGAAGCCTTAGATACTGCTATCCTCACTTCACTCAGGTCAGCAGACAGTTTTCGCTGTCGTTGCCAATATTGAATCTTTCCTTATGCCTGACAGAGGAATGTTGTGCGTCATCGCCGTTTATCATTCAGTTGCACTGGTCTTCCATATCCTCAGCATCGACTGTGTCTCAACTAGGATTCTGTTAGAGACTTGTACCCTTGGCTTTGACGTTTTACACTTTGGTAAAACTTGCGAACATCGTTCCTGGAGTGTCATCTCTCTGTATCCTCGATCGCGCGCTTTTCTTCTGTTTTTTCTGAAATGCCGGTGTTCTTCCTTTCTTCTTTGTCCATAAAGCGCAATGTTAGCTCTCGTCTTCACCTGAATCTAAACCTTGTAGGGCTTGTTCTTGGTTGCGAACATCTGTCGGCATTCCGTAGCGAAGTCTATATTACAATACTGCTAAAGATGTCTTCTATTTCTAAACCAGTATGATTTTAACATAGCACTACGGGTGTCGTTCATAGATTTTGTCAAGGAGCTCGTAGAAGCAATCCTTAGCTATATCATATTTTTCATCCGTTGGGGCGTGAGCTTATATATAGCTTATGTATAACGTATAATTTTTCTATGGGTGGGAGTGAACCCAGAGCACAACCTTAACCTGGAGGGTCAGTTCATCCGTCACCATCTCACCCTTGAAATTTCTAGACAACCTGTTGTCCGAATATGTCAAAGCAGCTTGTCAAGGTTCGGCTGGGATAACAGACCGTGTGTTCACTCTGTGCCGTTCTGAGCTGGCTGTTTATTGTGGTGTTCTTTTTGGCTTGTTATCAACACTCGCACTTATCATTTAGCAAGTCAAATCCGGTTGGATGAGACCAATACACGATGGTTACCACTTGGAGGTTAAAAAAAGGCACTGCATGAGTAGTCAGAGTTATGAATACCGGGCATTGCCAAGTTAAAGCCTATCAGAGTATACCCTCGTTCTACAACAGCCATCTATTCATGTTCTATTTGCTTGAGCTACGGATATAATCGTCCAATAAAACTGCATGAATATTATCACCACTATCTCTTTCTATTTGGAGAACGTCGATTGGTTTAACAAATGGTGTGTTAACGTCGGAACAATCAGGTGGATTCTCTTAAGTTATATTGTGTAGAATCGGCGTTGCAACAATAAAATTTTGGAGAGTTTCTGCTTTAACTCTTATTTGATGTGCTAAAATTGGACATCGTCTTTCTCATACACCGTACTACCGCTCGACAACATTCCGAGTTCTTTCAATTGACTCGTTACATAGCTGTTCTCCTGAATTAATGCATCTAAGCAATGGCGTCGCCATGTATGAGGTGTTAGATTATCCGGATTCAGCAACAAGTAGTTGTATAGTTTCGTTCCAATTTCAAACAGAATTATAGAAAATTGTTTGATCAAGGGATGACCCAGCCCATTGTGCAACATTGTTCAAAATTTAAATCTAGCCAAGATGAGTTGAGTGAAAAGAAACCTTTTCTGTTTTGAAAATTCTCCGCATTATCTCACCTTAAGAAAAAAAAACAATTTATTTGTAAGTAAATTTGAAGTGATTTAGGATTTATTTATTATATTCCATAATAAAACATACCTTTGACCTTTATCTTGCAATGTTGACCGTATTAAATCTAAAATGTTTGCAACAGTTTCCATCCAGGTTGCGGAAGAAGAATTTGTCAATATCGGTGATACTACCGCGCGCTGTTCAACCACCAATTGGTAGTTGAACATTTCTAAATGAACTAATATAGCTATATGTAATTAATACATAAATATTGGGTTTGAATACACAAAAATACAAATTTGCTCACTCCATTTTGCGCAGTAAATACCTATTATAATTTATTTGGTTTTGTTGGTAGCACACGAATAAATATAGAGAACTTTACCGGCTTGGACATATGGTAAGCATTTATGGGGTTATACCAGTGAAACGAATCTAAATTATTACAAACTTTTGATAACTGAATGTTAAGGTCATTCATCAATGCGCGGTGGTACATAAGGAACGAAAATCTACGCAGAGATCTGTGTTAAAGATGAAACGAAAAATTTTGCACGAAAACATAAAAAAAAACGTTTATTAGGACACGTCCTTCAAATTCTTGACGAAACAAATTTGTTGAGGCGCTTACAAAGAACTGCTTCTGCTTCTTCTGTATAAGCAAGTGCTAAAACCTTGTTGGACATACGGTATACAGCTTTGGGGTTGTACCAAACCAAGCAATATTGCTATATTGCAAACATTCCAAAACAAAACCCTAAGAGCAATAGTGAATGCTCCATGGTATATTAGGAATAGTGATATTCACAGAGATTTAGGAATTGCTACCGTGAGTAACGAAGCAAGAAACTTTGCTCGCAAACTTCGTACAGGTGTATATTTTCATTGTAATAACGAAATTATCCGTACTCTGGACGTGACAAACCTTGAGCGCCGGCTACAAAGAACAAGACCGTTCGACCTAGCGCCATAAGGAAAAACCGCATGTAATGACGGTATTAGTAGGTGCGTTCACTGGAACGCTACCTACCAAACGCGATTAACACTACAAAAGCGTAAACTACTTGTTAAGGATATTTAGTCGTAGTCACCACAAAAAAAAAAAAAACAAAGAACTAAACCCTTGGATTTGGTCCGTAATCACAAACCGTGCTATAAATTGCAAATAAAGTATGCGCTTAAGGAAAGTTACCTGCAAATCATTTATATAGTCGCAATAAAAAAAATGTATAGATAAGTCGCATCAGCTAGAGATTCTGAGTCTATCCATATACTTTAAGCCATATCTAGCTTAATTATTTCTCTATGTTACAAACTATGAAGGTATCACAACTACGGGATAGGGTATAAAAAGGGTGGTGGTTTTAGTGAGTAGAAATCTCACACTACTGTGAGCACGTTCTTTCATAGTGCCTTCCACCAGCCCACGGAAAAAAATAGCTTAAAATATAAAATTTGATGCTAAATTATATTCAAACTAACTAACTAAACACAAGTTTAATTATTTAGTTCATATCCACCGACTGAAACAGATATTTGCTCTACTAAATAATTTGTGGTGTTTAATAAATGACAAAAAATCATTTCTAACAGCTATTAAAACGCCATCACCCTGACGCATACCAGTTGCAGCGGATCTGCCCTTACGAAATACAATGTATTCTTGTTGTTGACAGTTTCAAACAATAAATAGTTAACCATGTTTCCATCAACATGAAGTTTTTAGTTTTTTTATGTAAAAACGAAAAGTGTAAAAATACTAATTGTTCATAGAGGAGGCCTTAGCCGCTCCTTCATTTGTCGGTGCGGTATCGTTTCGTTCGGTATGCTCGGTATTCATGCGGTACCAAATGTATACCTATACCGAATACATGTATTTGAATGCGTTCCTCCTGATTCGCTCGATATGTGCCGAGCCGCGAAACGGAGAATCAGTAAACAATTGGTATGTAACGCGTGGCGCGAATTATATATTTCGAGAAGCCCCTGTCCAAAGCAAGGCTCCACTTCTCAATAAAACAACATTATATTATTATAATATTATTAATTTATTATTATTTTATTTATTTTATAAGAACATTCAAGGGAGCCGCTGTTCAAAGCGAGGCTGCACTCTCCTGAAGGTTGATGAAGAACTAACATACAAAAATAATGATTTGGAATCATTCCGTAGAATGAATAACAAAGGTGTGCAGTTTGCATTTCTTAATCTAATGTGGTGTACTATTACGCCACAGGTTTTACATCGAATTTCGTCTAAGAATTCGATGGTAATATAACTCCTCCTTCCTTTAATTCAAAACTCTCCTGAGTTTTTGCATCTTTGAAGTGAGTTTGACGATCTTGTATTGGATTTCGGATTACATTATTAATTCTTATTTTAATTTTTTTGTTTTTACAATATAAAATGCTTACAATAATTGATATTGTTAAGATTAAAGCGAACAAGTTTGGGGTAATAAAGTATCTATTAATTGTATGATATTCAAGTTCAGTAATTTGATTAATGTTTTCCATACTCTCTAGGTTAATATTTTCAAAACTTATTTTATTTTCGAGTAATGATTCCTGTTGCGAGTTATAACTAAATTTATAAACAAATTCAACATGTTTTGCATTTATTTGTTGGTCTTTAATTTGAATTGAGCAGTTTTCAATTTGCACTAAATAATGATTAGTTACAGTAATACTTCTGTCATCACAATAGTTCTTAATTACAACATTTTCGGCATTTTTTATTACATATGTATTTTCATCTATATTATCTATTTGGAATTCTTTATTAATTTTATATGGACATACATTTTTGATCAGACAATCATTTCTAGGCTTTAGTTTATTTATATTAAACTCGTTTATATCAAAATCATATTCTGTGTTGTTTAGTTCAACAAAAGTATCTTTATTAATTATAATTTCTAGTTTTACATTGTTCGGTATTGATATTATTTTTTCACTTGAACATTTACATAATTGATTGGTATTTAAATAGCTATTACCATTTTATTGTTTTGGTAATGCATTACACCTATTTTACTTAATTTTATTTTATTTAAATCTAGTTTCATATCTATGAATTCCTGAAAGAATACTAGGATGAAGGATTTCTAATCTGGCTATAGCAATTGAATTTAGAATGTCATCTATTTTATTTTCTAGAATTTTAAGTTTTACTAAGAGTTCTACTTTTTGTTGTCTTTTCAGCAAGGTTTTTTGTACAAAATTAAGGCTACCTTTTAGAGACGTTGCAGTATTTCTATCTTTCTCTATTAACTTCTTCAGGTTTATTATATTGTCTGCAAATTTCTGGACATTGTTTAATGTTTGTATTGTGTTTTTATTGTTTTGGGTTATAGTATTCAAATGTATTCCGATGTCTTGTCGGTCATCGTCATCCATAGTTCCGAAAAACCATTTGTTTAATTTCCCTACCAGGTTTACTAGTCCCCCTTTTCTTCTGTTTATTGGTGATGGGAGAATTGCACGAATTTTTGTTCTTATTAGATCTATTTCATTACATATTTCTAGATCTTCTTCTGGATTTATTTGTTGTTGAAGAAGTGATGCAATCTGTTGGAGCGAATCTAAATCGATAATATACACTATTGTTTGCGTTCGGTTTACAAGCTGGATTGAGCCCATGTTGACCAATGAGAAACCATTATTGGATTCAATCGCCTGTGGATGTTGCTGCCGGTAAAACTGTTAATATTACTAACATTAGGATCCAGACATGGAATTTTAGGTTTTCGTTTAATATTTGAAACATGTACGTTTCTTAGTCTATATTTTCTAAAATATGGTTCATCCTTATGCCGGACATGTTTATAATTTTTAACAAAACCTTCTGATCTTGTTTCGTCATGATTTTCCGGTTTTTTATTTCTCTTTTTTTATTTGCTCCGTTTGATGTTTCTAAGTCTATTTACTAATATGGTTTAGTCAATATTTTCAGTTTTATTAGGTGAAGTTCCTATAGCGTTATGATACCTATTGTTGTAAAGACTAAAAGCTCTAAATATTTTTGTGGTTGTAGAAATAATTTTATCTTTAATCGTATGTAAAATTTCTAAAATAGTGGAGTGTAACCGTTCTACGTCGCAGTTTCCGGTGTGAGAGTTAGGCTTGGTAAAATGTATATCGATTTCATGTTCTCGAAGGAATTCTAAAATATTTGCTGATTTAAACTCATTATCAGTAATTATTTTTTTTGATTTGCTGACATGTTCTTCTCTCTCTATTTTGTGGACGTAATTTTTACTTGCAAGCCTATAACCATATGCTTGTTTTTTTAACTTGTCTACGAAAGTCATCAAAATGTGTTTATTGAAATGAAAAACATCCATATGTATTATATCATTTTTATCCAAAGGTGTCTCTGTTAGATGAAATTTCGCTTTAATAGGTCTTCAATCATATTTGCTTGCTTGGTTATAATTTTAAGCTTATTCCCCCAAAGATATGGTCTGAAATATGAAGTTGCCCATACAATAGCCATAAACTCCTTATCGGTTGTGGAATAGTTAAGCTCGTGTTCGTTTATTATACGTGATGCATAGCAAACAGGTTGACTGTTTTGTGTCAAGACAGCTCCGATCGCATAATTGCTGGCATCAGTAAAAAGTGTGATTGGTAAATTGAAATCAGGATATTTTAGGTTAGGATGGTTTGTTAGGTTGGTTATTAGTGTCTCAAAAGCCTGTATATATTCTCGATCATGTATATTTATTTTGTTATCTTTTTTTAAGTATCTTATCATGGGGAAATCAATATTAGAATAGTCTTTAATGAATTTTCAATAATACCCACGTGCACCCCGAAATGATTTTAATTGTTTTTGTGTTGCAGGAAGATGGATTTCTTGGATAGTTCTTACCTTATTTGGGCTAGGTTTCATACTATCTTTTGTTAAGATGTGGCCTAAAAATTCAGTTTTTTTTTTTTTTGAACGGACACTTGCTAATCTGAATTTTTAGATTGTGCTTGGCTAACGTTTTAAAAATGTTCTTAATAGCCACGATATGTTCTTGCAAAGATGCGGAAAAAATCAAAATATCGTCTAAATAAACAATGCATGTTTGGCCAATGTATTCTCTTAAAACATCGTTCATTAACCGCTGAAACGTAGCGGGAGCATTTTTAAGCCCGAATGGCATTCTAACATATTCATAAAGGCCAGTAACGAAGGCAGTTTTTGTGTATGTCTTCCGGATGAACAAGGATTTGGTGATATCCTTTGGCTAGGTCCAAGTTAGAAAAATACTGTGCTCTTCCCAGCTTATTTAGTACATTCTCAATATGAGGTAAAGGAAATCGATCTGGAATTGTAAATTCATTTAATTTCCGATAATCGACGCACAATCTGTACTCTATTCCCTCTTTGTCCGGTTTTTTTGCTACTACCACTACAGGAGAGTCGTAACGGCTGTTTGATTTCCTAATAATGCCCTGCTTTTCCATTTTGGTAACCTGCATTTAAACTTCTTCCTCATGTTCTGGAGGAAGTCTGTATAGTTTGGAGTATATATTTTGGTCACTAGACAGAACAATTTTATGCATAATACTTCGAGTATTCGTTAACTGTTGACCTTCCTAATATTAAAGTATTTTGTACTGTTTAATAAGTTTTGCTAGCATGTTTCGTTCCTCTTGGTTAAGATGACCCAAGTAAATTGAGGTTTCACTTTCTAATTCGTAGCAAGCAATAAAGGGTTGTATATCATCTACTATTTTCAGTAACGTACCATTTTGCATTGTAATTACTTTGTTATTAAAGTCTATGCTTCAAATTATTTTTTCAATCGCATCCATACCCAACAATAAACTATAGTTTTTATCTTGCATTTTCCTACCATAAACTTTAAGATATGCTTTAGCATATCCAAACTCTTCAGGCACTGAAAAACTATATAACTTTAAAATTTCAGTGGTTTTTGTATTTATTGTTTTTATTTCTATTTGTTTTCTATCAACAAGCGTATATTTGAGGGGACTTATTTTGGAAGAATTTAATATGGTCATAGTACTGCCTGTGTCAATTAAACTAATATGTTGCTCGTTTTCAATATTAAATGTTACAAAAAGCTTTCTCCCACCGAGGCTTCGTTTAGAAAATCCGGCGGATGCCCTACATTACTAACTTCTTCTAGCAATACTCTTTGCGATATATTATCAGTATCAGTGGGCTCTACGTTTTGCCTCCAATTATGCTGATTAGCATTGTACGTCTGTCTTATTTGTCCGGAATTACGTTGATAATAATTGTTATTTCTAAACCCGTCATTTGTTTGTCTACGTTGTCCTGAGTTTTGTGTATAGTTATTTCGTTGACGTCCATTATTAAACAATTGAGGATTTCGGTAATTAAAAGCTTGTACCTGGTTAGAACTAGTATTCTGTTTTAAATTATCTCTCTTAAATGAGCTAGACGACTTTAAATTACCATCGTCAAAACCAATATATTTAATCAAAACTTTTTTATTTCACTTATTTTGTAATTGTCTTTCAACTCCACAGCCAAGTTACCTGCTACTCCTGTTTCAATTTTTGCAACAAGAATCATAATTAACTGATTTCGGAATAATTCCTTCTTTTTTTGATATATGGCTAAAGTAATAATTTCACATACACAGTAATCTACTTTATAACATAAGTCTTGTATAGAACTTACATTGAAATTATTAATTTTCTTCAACAGCTCTCCTTTATCTCCAGGTGGTCTGAAGTTTAGTTTGAATGACTCCCGTACTTCTGCCCATGTTTCCTATTCGTGAATTGTGATAAGTTCCAGCGCCTTTCCGTTAATTTTCCGCTGCCGAATTTCTCCCAAAACTGTTCCTCTGTTCGTTTCTGGAACCTTTGCTAGAGCTTCATTTACATCGCAAATAAATTTGAAGAGTTCTGATTTCTCTCCACTAAACTCTTTTATATGGGTCGTCTCTTTTGTTGACTTGTCACTGCATAAATACATTAATAAGCATTCAAATCTATTATTTGCAGAGTCGACTGCTCCGTCAGTTGCCATTGTAATTATTTTATTGGTACACACTACACACACGTAACCGGTTCGTTCTCGATGGATTGTGACAATTTGTCTACATCCTACCGACTGTGCCAATTATATATTTCGAAAAGCCGCTGTCCAAAGCAAGGCTGCACTTCTCAATGAAACAACATTATGTTATTATAATATTATTAATTTATTATTATTTTATTTATTTTGTAAGACCATTCAAGGGAGCCGCTGTCCAAAGCGAGGCTGCACTCTCCAAGAAGGTTGATGAAGAACTTACATACAAAAAAATGATTTGGAATCATTCAGTAGAATGAATAACAAAAGTGTGCAGTTTGCATTTCTTAATCTAATGTGGTGTACTATTACGCCACAGGTTTTACATCGAATTTCGTCTGAGAATTCGATGTTAATATAACTCGCGTGTGTTGTCAAAAGTGTTGTCTGCAGAAAGTGATATTTACGTGTATGTAGTTCTTGAAAATGCGAGTTGTTGGTACAAATATAAATTAGTGTAGATGATAGTTTGTAAATAATTTGTTTATTATTATTTAATCAAATGCAATTATTATACTGCGTCGGATGCTCTTGGCAGAATAAAATAGTTTGTCAAATATTTTCGAACGGTTGCTCCCGAAGATTCTGCAAAGTTTAAGTTTAAATACCGACAAGTGAGCAGATAAATTGGGTATCGCTATCCTCTCGGTAAGTTAAGAAATATCATATGACTGCGTAAAGCAACAACTATCTCTAAATGGAATTTTCAATTTAATTATTTTAATTTTACTATAACAATGAAGAGAAAGTAGCGTACGACCCAGTCGTGCACCCACAACTCGTTTAGAATGAAGATCCTAAATGGAATTAAATATTTTCTTGCCTAAACGCATGAATAAATAAACATTTTTTTTACTTTTCCTTTTCTTTGAATTATTTTTTCCCTTCAAAACTAATTTCAATAAAGTTTTTATTTTTGGATACACTCTGCAAAGAAAACAAAGCCTAAGGCGGATCTTCTTTAGAATGGTGATCCTCTGATAAAGTTATGCTATTACATGAAGAGACTAGAAATTAACAAGTTAATTGGGAGTCTTAAGTTCGAAAAGCGCATTTAGAAAAAAAGGTTAGCCAAACAAATTATTGTTCAACAACATTTTATTTTTTATTATTTTAATTATCAATTAGATATGAACAAAATAAAAAGAAATGATCGAAGAAGAAACTTTTAATGAAGATTTCCATATGAATTTATTTATTTCTTTGCTGGAGAAGAGGTCGCGGCACGCTTGCGATTGCTCGGCTTAACTCGTCGGGTGGGGATAGTTCTTGCCCCTTTCCCAAAACATCACAGCTCAACAAACATTTTGCCTCGTGATAGATTCAAATAAAAATAATAGCATGAGAAGGCTTTAATCCGATGTGCGGATCGTTCTATCACATCCCATCCTTAAAAACATAAATTTTGTTATGTACCCCCCGTAGAATGTTTTTATTTCGACAATACTGTGAGAGAGATGCATTTGAATGTCGCCACATACTATCAACATTGTTGGTGTGGGCACGAGTATCAGGATCTTCAAAATGAATGGAGTGGTTCACTGTTAAGTGTTATAAGCTTTCATCTTTTAAGCATTCGTAGCTCTGGAATATAATATTTAAATGGTTTTTCATATTTGATAAAAATGTATGCCTTAAAATACCTTCCAACAATCACTTATAATCTTGGTTCCAGGTTGAGTCCACTCCTTTATAATTTTGAGTTGTGTTTCCTTGTACCGTTTTCAATAGGAACAAGGAAACATTTATCCGAACACCACCGAAAATCCTTTGTCCTTCAACATGGTGCTGCCTGTGTTATTTTTTTTTTTTTTTTTGCCAAATTTGGATTCGTCAATCTCAGCTTTGCCTATACCACCTGTTAATCGTAATACATATGCTTATATTATTATTAATAACTTTTTATTATATTTGTAAAACTTGCTTACCTATGGTAGTATGGCATTTTATCATGGCATTACATACCATTTCCTTGAGAAATGATGCCCAGTCTGTGGCAGTTCTTTGAATGATTTCTATTTCACTCATTAAGAATGACCTTTTGGCGTTTTTCGTCCATAAATGCGTAAAAATTTTAATTCGGTAAAAGTGTGAGATGGGAATTATGAAAAAATGTATTGTGTCTTATTGACTTACCTGATTTGCATCTCACCGTTTTTATGCATATTTTTAAAATAGCAGTCACAATTTCAGGCGTACACATCTACAAAATTTGTTTGGGGGCGCAGCACCATTATGTGATTGTTTTTTTCACTTTATTTCGCCATTTTGAGCTATTACGCCCCAAGTTTCCGTTTTGCCAACATTCATATCAGCGCCATCGACATCGACACTGCTTTCACCGCTGTTCACAACGCACTGATCGTGATTAAACGCTAATATTCTTGCAGATTTGTCTTATATCAGCTGGTACATAGAAAGTCTCCATCTGTTCTGTTGGCATGAGAATTGTGGGGTTAAGGGAGTCACAGTAGATAGTGTAGTGACCGACACCACTAGTATACCCCAGTATAAGAGAATGTTATTACGAATAAGATCGCTAAAGTCATTATAGAGATTAAGTAAGGAGTAAGTTGATCTGGTTAAGCTGTCGCGTGCGGTCATGTAAAGAACAAGCTAGAATAAGTGCTTGGATTGATAAACACTTATCATTGTCATACTGTGAAGCTCTAGTGTTTCAATTGTGTGCTACAATCAATCAACGAAGTGACTTACAAAAGGAAAGTAAATGCTTGTTGGTGTAAGTATTTCGACTCTAACAAGGCAGTAGCTCCGATCTTAAAAATTTAAGTAAGGTGCGAAAGCCACATTGGAGATGCTCTTGGAGGGAGGGGTTACCATGCCTCATATGTACATTGTAGAATAACCTTGAATTGTTGTGAAGTTGGGTAATTTGGTCTGAATGCTTACGGGGCCTTATAGTATACCCCAGTATAAGAGAATGTTAGTACGAATAAGATATAAGTTTTTTTTTTTTTTCTCTGATTCCAGAATTTGCTTTAGAGCCAAATGATAATTACAAAACTTTCCACGCTCTAATGGATCTGCTTGAAATTTGACTTATACAGAATAAACTTGAATCCCAGTTCAGAAAGTATATATTGGCATAAAGGTATAAAAGCGCTTACAAATTGCCGTAACGCAGAAATGGTTTCGGGTGTTAATTTATTGGGATGGGTGGATCTATGAAAATATACAGGAACTTTTTCCCAATGTTCAAGCCAATCGAAAAATTGTCTTAAATGTAAAAACCTTCTGCATGTTTCTGACCTTATAGTTTCTTGGACTTCGTTCTTTTTGTGTATCCTTTTTTCGAAACTTTTAACATTCACAACCGACCACCAATTGTTTTTATAATGGCTAGAAACTCGAAAGTTCAAACCAATTTTTCTGCGAGTCTTTCTAAATTTGGGACATATGAAAGGAGTGCCTGAACATTTTTTTCATCAAAAAATTTAATAGCATGATAAACATTTTGCCTCTCGAAATTCGAAGAAAAAAAACTTAACGAGGCAAGGCTGGTGCCATTTTTAGATTTCTTTTCTTCTCCAATTCGCACACTCCCTTCATACTTCGAATCGATGCTGTAAATATTTCTGAAAAGTTATCAATATTTGAAACTTTAAATATTTGGCACCGCTCTGACAGCCAATTATTTCTAGCACATATTAATAAGTGAACTGTAACAAATCATAAGAAATTTTGTTTGGAAATGTCAAATGGATTTGGAAAAGATGGTTTATATTGATCGGAGGCACTGAGCATTTCAAATAATTTTCGATTTACTTGATTATTGCCACTTATTATAGATACTACAAACTTGGTTAACATATCTGAAATTTCCAAAGTCTTTCCTCCCTATTCATAAGAATTGACTAAATTGCATCTCAATGATTGTATAGTTATGCAGTGTATAAGTATTTATTCAACCTCTATTCAAGGTGAAACAAATTGCTATTCATAAAATATTTTCCCAGCAATAATAGTTACACAGGGTTTGTGTCAATAAAAGTACAAAAAATGTAAAATCTACTACAATATACAGTTTGAAAACATAAACAAAACTCAGCTGTTCATAACAAATAAAACTTGTGGTGGGTGCACGACTGGGTCGTACGCAACTTTCTCTTGTACAGCGAGTTAATTTGACGTTTTTAACAATTTGGCCATAATACACAATAATATTTATTATGATTAATGATGCTAAAAATCATTTAAATAATGTCGAAATGTGATTATACGAACTTTTATTCCGTAATTGAAAGCAATCAGTGACCATGCGAATAATAATGATTTTCCGTTATTGGCCAAAACTGAAAACTCCGTTTAGAGATAATTGGTCCAAAATTAATTATGTGGAACTCATGAAAACAGTAATAGTAGTACACAAATTAAATTTTATTTAATTTGTCCAAATAGTTTGCGAGAAGTTGACAATTTTCTTAATATGGCCTATTTGCAAAAATCCGTTAGATGCATATCACAGAAAGGTGGGATGATTTTTGAAGTAGGTAGAAAGTACACTATCGAATTTCATTGTACGGGTAAACCAACTGACTGGCCAAGTGATGTTACAAAAATACTGGATTTGATCAATTTTTTCATCGTAAAAGGTATGCCGTCCAATCGAATAAAAGTTGGGGAATGTTTTGATCTTTTCTCTGATCATTCTTCGGTCATTCTAACAACGAGCGAGTCAATCATTAGAAATGAAAATCCACCCAGACTAACAAACGGGAAAACCAACTGGAAAGGCTACAAAAACGATATTGAAAATAATATTCGACTGGGTGTATCGCTTTGATCCCCATTGGAACTTGGAGTTGCGGTTGACTCCTTTGTCGATACCGTTCAAAAAGCAGCATGGAATAATATTCCTCAACATCGCAAAACAGTAAGTTATATCAAGTATCAACAGGAAATAAAAGATTTGGTTAGACAAAAAAGAAAAGCTCGAAAAAATTTGCGGCACATCTTGAGGAAACATTTGACCCATTTGATGGTCCAGAAAACATTGATTTATTCGAGACTATAACCGTTAGTTAGATATGCAAGTATGGCTGAGCTTAAACGGGAAATACAGAAACTAAAGCTAAAAAAAGATCCGGGTTACTACCTAATTACAGGAGAACTTCTTAAAATGCTTCCCGTAAAAACATTAACTAAACTCGTCTACATTGTAAATGCAGCAATAAGATTAGAACACATACCAAAACAGTGGAAAGTCGCGGAAGTGATTATTTTTCTCAAATCAGGAAATTCACCGAATGAAATAAAATCTTACAGAAATATTTCACTTCTTCCAATAATTTCAAAACTTTTGGAAGGATATTACTCGGTCGCTTTCATCCCATTATTAATCAGAAACGAGTTTTTGTGTTTAGAAGTAAACATTCGTCTGTGGACCAAGAAGAAAAGAAAATTTGCTCAGCTGTATTTCTTGACGTGTCGCAAGCTTTTGACAAAGTTTGGCATAGAGACCTTCAAAGCAAGCTTAGCTGCCTGAAAATTTATATAAAATCCTCGTGTCGTGAAGTGAAATATCTCGGAATGACCCTCGATGCAAAATTAAAATGGAAGTAGCATGTAAAAAAGGAATGCGAAGAACTTAAAGATAAATACAGAGAGTTGTACTGGTTACTCGAAAATATTTGAAGCTTAATTTATTGAGGCGTCTTCAATGAACTAAGCCCTTAGATTTGGCTCGATAATATCAAACCAGGCTTTAAATTGGGGAAAAAGCAGGAACTCTTAAAAGAAAGTTACCTGCCAAATATCCATTACTCGTGATAAAAAAATTGCTAGATAAGTTACATACTAAGTTGCAATACAAATACAAACATATGAGAAGGCTACAATCCGCTGCGCGGATCGTTTAGTACCCTATCCCATCCCATTATTAAAATAAATATTCCCAAAATGTCGGCTTTATGGCGACGAAATATAGAAAATGTCATTGCCATAACAAATTGTTCAGACAGTTTATCAAAATCGACAAAACACAATGATTTTCACCTGGTTATTATATGAGGTACTGCATAGAAATGGTTTCTGTATGAAAACGCCGCCAAAAAGTGGGCGTGGGTTAAAATGATATATGAAAGAAATGTTTAAATTAACAGAACCAATGATTTTGCATCAAAAATTTCAAAATTTTTTAAATGTTTGAAATTTTACCGAAAAACGTTTTTTTACTGAAAACGCCCCTAAAAAGTGGGTGTGGCAAAAAACTTTGTATAAAAGAAATATAGATACTAGAATTGTCTCGACATCTTGTTCAGACACATTTTCAATATCTCCAATGGTTTGGCCTAAAAGTACAGTTTTCTACAAAGAGGGCGTGGCAGTGGGCGGGTTTAAAAAACGTTTACACTTGTTCTGCTTCGTTGGATAGAGAGTCTACATACCAAGTTTCAAAACTCTAGCTCAATATTTAAGGCCCAAAAATCAGTGACACACATCCTTAAAATTAATATCCCTGAAATGTGGGCTTTATGGCAACTTAATAATGAAATATTGTCACACTGTCACAACATAGTGTTCAGACAGTTTATCAAAATCTTTCGTGGCTCGACTAAAAAGCAACGTATTTCTATAGCTAGTGCACGCCCAAAAAGTAGGCGTGGATGAAAAAAATCTGTGCACGAAACATTCATATTACCACTACGGAAGTATTTGATAAGTTTTTCAAATTTCTTAAAATTTTGGACAAAAATACATTTTTTTTATATGTCCTTATAGGACAGGGTATAAAAGGTATCCTCTGCAGTATTGCTTGATACCTATATCACAAGCTTTTACTAGTGTAT
Organism: Rhingia rostrata; assembly: GCA_949824845.1. Taxonomy (NCBI): domain Eukaryota; kingdom Metazoa; phylum Arthropoda; class Insecta; order Diptera; family Syrphidae; genus Rhingia; species Rhingia rostrata. The sequence continues at coordinate 77,144,395 of OX463755.1, forward strand.
CACTAGTGATCTACCAGAAAGTGACAAAATCACTCTAGCTAAGTTTGCAGATAATACTGCCTATAGGAGACACTTTCTAAATTGTTACAAAAGTTGCTTCAAAAGGCAGTAAAAAATTTTACGGAATGGAAATGTAATGAAAAAAATGGCGAATTAGATTAAATGACCTCTTGTCAGTCTATATAAATTTTACGTAAGAAAATGTACCACAAACTACAGTATACATAAACAGTAATGTTGTGGAATATTCAAATACAGCAAAATATGAAGGAATGACTCTAGACGCCAAACTGCGCTGGAAAGCACATGTTAATAAAAAAAGAGATTCATTAAACATCGGCTACGGTAAAATGTATTGGCTTATTGAGAGATACTCATCTTATAATATAAAAAAAACATATAAAAAATAAATTGCTAATTGTGATTAGTATAACGACTAGTATAAGACATGATTAGTATAAGACATCCAAAAGTCAGTCTTCGGGAGGTTTTTTAGATCAGGTTAAGGTCCCTCGCTATTGCAGGAGGCAATAGTCATTTGATCAATAGTCAATAAAAGAAATCGATGCCAATTTTTCTATTTCTTCTTTAAGCATTGTAATACTTGCCGAACAGTCTTCCTAATAGGTTTTCTTTTTATCCTTTTGGGGGAGGACTAAAATACATATTCAATTTAAAATAATACATTTCTTTACAATATATTCCAGCCTATAGAGCATTACTCGCAGTCGTTGCTGACACCAGTCCAAGAGAAACGAACCGTTGCGTTGACGGCCTTGGATTATGACGCCGACGGCAATAAAAATACCTTTTAGGGTGACGTTTTAATGAAATCAAAAATAAGACTTACAGTGTCAACACCCACTTCTTAAATGTTGTAGTTGTTTTCTTTAGTTGTTTTTTTTAACAATTCATTCAATAGCTTTTAACTTCTATTTATATTTCTTTTTCTCGTTATTGTTTTTGTTTTAATTTTTTATTATTTTTTACTTTTCACTTTTGATATTTTCTATTCATGCTATATTTTCTATTCACGCTAATTGCATTCACACTCATCAAAGAAAAATGAACTAATAAAACAGAAAACGCGCAGAATAAGCACATGCGAGGAGTTATTTGTTGTTGGCCGAGCAAGAAAAGTATAAAATTGAACATGTTCGTGATAATTTAACTATGTTTGTGTTTCTTCTAAAGTTAAACATTGATAGACAAGAATGTCCGTAATTATTTAACAGTTTTTGCGTTCATTTTACAGCTTTTGTAAAAATCTGCAACAAATGAATAAAATTGAAGTGTCTGATTGTAATGTCAAAAATGGACATAGTTAGACTCAGGAAGCAAACAGAGTAAACGCACTTAAGTAACAGCTGTGGATACCCATAGGTGTAACAATGAAAGCTTTGTTGATTTGAATGTAAATTTTAAATTAAACACGTTAATTGTTGATTAAGTATAAAATCAACAATGACATTGTTGCTTGAAATAAGAAAATAGATATTAAAATCAACTTCAAACATGATTAATTTTAAAATGTTTATAATGTTTATAATACTTTCGGCATAATTTACTTCTGCTGCCTTTTACTTATTGCACGTTAGTTTTCATATCTACATATTTTGTATCATAGAGTAATAATTTAGCTAGATATACCTCAAAGCATATGGATCGACTCAGAATCCATAGCTGAGTCGATTAAGCCATGTCTGTCCGTCCGTACGTCACCAGCTTTTGGGCCTTAAATTTTGAGCTAGAATGATGAAGAATGAAGAATGACTTGCTAGTTGTTGCTCCCAGCAGAACAGATCTGAAATATGAATCCGAACAACATATCTAGACAATCATAATGTCTATATTTCTTATGTACACAGTTTTTTGACAGGCCCACTTTTTGGGGGCACTTTCTATAAAAAAAAACGTTTTCGGTAAAATTTAAAATATTCGAGAAAATGTTTGATGCAAAATTATTGGTTATGATATTATAAACATTTCGTCCATACATAATTTTAAACCACTCCCATTTTTTGGAGGCGTTTTCACTCAAAAACCGTTTGTATACCCTACCCCATAGCATGACCAGGCGAAAAACGTCGTTTTTTTCGGACCATAAAATATTGGTAAACGTTCGAATATGTATTGGGTCATATAACTTCTGCAAACTTCATGATTTAGTTCGAATTTGGATTTGGAGATGCGAAAAATGGATACAAATAAATAAAAGCAGTGAGTCCAGGAGTATGGAATTTCGGATTTGAAGTTCTGAAACATGGATATAAGCACAAAAACATTTTTAATCTTTTTAAAATTGTTATTTGTAAAATTAAATTATCAATTGAGTCATCAGAATTATTAGAACATGGTTCTGGAATTGTTTTTTCGTTGTATAATTTTCCCGCACATTTAAAAAAATCTACGTGTGGGTTTAAACTTTCGGAACGGCATTTGCCATGTACCCCACGTAGAATGTTTTTTTTTCCGACTGTATTGTGAGAGAGATGCCTTTTAGGTCGCCACATACTCTCAATATTATTTGTGTGGGCGACATAATCAGGATCTTTAAAATTAATTGAGTGGTTCACTGTTATGTGTTCATCTCTTAAGCAGTCTATGGCTATGTAATCTAATATTTAAATGATTATTAATATTCGATATAAATATGTGTCTTACCGTTTTTCCACAGGTACAAGGAAATTTATACAACATGGTGCCTATAGTACTTTTGTTTACCGAATTTGGATTCGTCTATCTCAACAATTATGCCAATACCACATGTTAATCATACTAACGGGTGATTTTTTAAGCGTAGTTTTTTTTAAATCGAAATATGCACTCAAATTTGCATCAAATTTTCAAAATTATTTTTGTAATCGATAAATAGGTCTTGCCATTTACGTTTTAAAAACAACTTCATGTTAATATTGTCCGGGGCTCCGTTTCAAATGGTCCATTCATTTTGTGCCACTTTTTCGAGCATTTCGGGCTGTATTCCATGTTATCCTGTAAAGCTTCAATCGTGTTCGGCTTCTCCACATAGACTACCGACTTTACATAACACCACAAGATATTATCAAAGGCGTTAAATCGCATGATCTTGGTGGCCAACTCACAGGACCATTTCGAGAGATAAGCTGCTCACCAAATTCATCCTTAAACATTTCCATTGTTTCACGAGCTGTATGGCATGTGGAACCGTCTTGATGAAAACACATGTCAACCAAGTTCAACTCACCCAACTGGGGCAAAAAAAGTCGCGTATCATGGCTCTATATCGTTCGCCGTTGGCGTAACGTTTCTTCCACGGTCGTCCTTGGAGAAAAATGGACCGATGATGCCATCAACCACACGAAACTGACATTTTTTTCGGGATGCATCGGTAATTCTTGTATGGCATGTGGCTGTTCATCACTGAAGATGCGATAGTTTTGCTTATTTCCTAAATCAAACCTAAATCGACACGTAAAATTTTCCATGTGGTTGAGTAACACATGCCCAAATTGCTGATAACGGTGACGAATTGGCAATTCACGATCTTCATTAACATTGGACACTTCGACTGCAATATTCTCTTCGGTTTAATGTCCAACAAAGTAAATTTGGTGATAACAGTACTCACATTGTCACAACATATTGTTCCAAATCTTTTATGGTTCGACAAAAAAACAACGTTTTTCTCGTGCATACGGTATGGCCTAGGGTATAGTTTTATAGAAAAACGCCTCCAGAAAATGGGCGTGGCTTAAATGATGTATGGGCGAAATCTTTGTTGTATCAAACCCAACGATTTAGCATCAAAAGTTTTTTCGAATATTTTAAAATTTTACCGAAAAACGTTTTTACTGAAAACGCGGCGTTTTTAATAAGTGGCATTGGGCAGGTTTACAATGTTTACAGTTGCTTGAACAGCACGTACAAGGATCACATGTACCTTTACTATACTATCTCAAAACTTAAAGCATAAAGACCGGTGACCTACAGACGAAAGGACAGGCAGACATGGCTTAATAGAATCAGCTATCCATTCTGAGTCAATCCACATACTTTGAGGTATATCTATCTATATATTGCTCCATGTTACAAACTATGTATCAAAACTAATATACCCCGATGCGTTAGGTTATAAAAACAATTTACAAATCATGAAACACTGGTGCTAACAAAAATTGTGTACCATGTTTATCTAGATATTAGGAAAAACACACAATACAAATACCAAACACATAAACTAACAAACATATTTATTTTGCGCTGGTGAAGGCCACCCTTAATCATTTTAAGCTGGAATGTGCTAAAATCGGGCAGGTGAGCCACAAGAAAAAGCTTCAGACGATTCACAATCACAAAACTTGAACATGAAAAATGAAAAGAGCACGCTCTATTATTTCTTCGTCGCTCGTCTAATTGTTATTGTCGTTTCGCTAATGACACTATCTTCACTGTTAAAACTCGCTCTTGTTTTTCGTTATGACCAAGTGACAATCATTTTGTTGTTGTTTATTACTCCTAGTCCCAACAAATTTTCTCTTTCTATTTGATTTATCTAAACAGTATCATCAATTTTTGCATGTAAATGTGGTTTACTTAATTAATTACTATTCCTGTTTTAGAGACTGATGTTATAGATTTATTTTTTACTTAGCAATTAAAATATTCATTGAGTCATAGCCGGCGTGGTGTATTCCAAAGTTGTGTAACGATTCCAATATTGTTAATCCAAACGTTTATTACTTATTTTTGCAAAACCAAAAATATATACGTGTAGACATATGCAAGTCTTATGACGACCTAAAAAAATACGAAAACTCATAGTCAACGAATTGTAGTCAAACGTCATTAACTTATTTTGACAGCCAGACTTCAATTATTTAGCTCCAAGTAGAAAACTATTAAGTAGCGTTTATCGTAAGGCAAGCAACTCGAAACTTCCAATACATATTACCATTTAAGAAATTAATATATTTTTTAGAGAGCAAAAGTCGACTGCAAGCTTGTCGCTAAAAATGATATTGCGGCGAAGTCTTAGTCTTAGCACCGTTCGAGTTTTGCGGTTTCGTGATCCATTGCCAAGGCCGTTCAGCTGGAGCAGTGCAAATGTAAGCCTACGTTTAACTTAATTTTGCTTTTTTATAATCAACATTTTTGTTTACCATAGGCGCAGAGACTTTTAACATTACTATCGCCCCGTTCGTACAAAGGATGTAGTGACGCAAGTCTGTTGTGTTCTATTAGAACAAATGGATTTAAAGTAAGCAACCCGAAGCCTTCCTTTCGTAAGTAATCATGCTTACAAATATATTTGACTTCTTTTATTTTCATTTCAGACCATACCACCTGCATGTACAAAAGATAACGAATCAGGTACTAAAAATCCGGATGAAGGTTCGACTGAAAGTGAAAAGACGTCTAAAACTACTCAAATAACAAAATTAGAAGTTACAACTAAAAAGGGTATTTTATCGGTAACAACCACGATTGAAGATTCAAAGTTAAACGATGTGGTATTTGAAAAGGAAGTGTCGAAGCGAGAAGTATCGCCAAAAGAATCTACAAAAGTGGCTATAAAATCGGTTGCAGATGCCGTCGCAAATGTAGTTGTAAAAGTAGTTCCCGAAGAAAATATTAAAATAAAGGTTAGTCAACACATGAATATTTGGCAATATTTGCTAGCAATTTTATTGCAACGAAAGCTAGTTATAACTCACGTTATGTAGGTTTTGTATAAAGAGATAAAAAAAAAAGTAACAACCGTCGTAGGTGATATATATATTGCTCACAATAAATGTACATAATGACATCACTAATTTTTGATTGCATCCATTATTAGGTACATATTTTAGCTTTTTTGTTTTTGTTTTCCATATGATAGTAGCTGCTAAAAGCAGCTTTGATTTACCAGCTTTGATCCTATTTGTTTCTCTCAACTAAAGTAACATAAATTTTCAAGAATAATCTTCAACGTGTCTCCATAAAGATATCATACATGGGATCATGCTGTCTCCGTGGTAGTTGAACCTCCTAACTACTTCAAAGTGCCATTTTAACCAAGGTTGTGAAACGAAAATAATTTGTTAATGTGTTTCGCTTGTACGAAAATTGCCGTAAAAAAGATCTATATAACTGCACAATCAAGTATCTGAACAACTTTTTTAAATGCAGTGCCTACCGTGTTCCAACTCGAGGTTAAAAAAATTAAGAAAAAAAAGCTTATCTCGGAATCCAGTGCATATATGCAAAAGTTCAGATGAGCTACACCCAGACTGAACATTGCACCGCGTGTCATCCAGTGTTAAGCGACGAGGATTGTCGCAGATTTTGCACTGATAGCAAAGCCCCCTGTTGAATTTATGAGTTGAAGGGCCGCTTTATATAGTTAGATCGGCAGAAAGGTCGGCATTTGCGGCAGCCTGTGTATTCCGAAAATACTGTTAAAGATGTCCCCTCTTCCTATATTTGCATTGAAATCTCCTAGCTATCTTTATTTTTTTCTTCTGTCGGTGCTTGGGCACATATAAGGCTTCAGTTGGCGTTACCTAAGAAATAACTAGCAAAAGTTCTTCGCTGATAACAGACACAAATCCGAATAATCGCTGTTTCTCCTCGCTATAATATGGACCATAGTAAATGTCAACATTTTTGTTATATTTGTCGGCTTTATAGCAGCTTAGTGCTTCCGCTATTTCTAATATGTGTTCTACCACTTAAAGAGCTGATACTAACATTCCTTTTTGTTCCTTTCGTCGTCAACAGTGTGAGTGAGGTTTTTGGTTGCTTCGTAGCAATAGCAACATCAGTGGCATTTGTAATTGATGGATCAATCTTATGACACAAAAAATATCGGAGCCTCCTAGAAAATTTTCTTCAATTATAATTTGCCTGTTTTATTTAAAAACAAAATTCTTATTTACTTATTCAAAAACCCTGTACATATGTATTTATTTATATTTCTATTTTTCAGAAACGGACAAAGTTTGATAGTAACCGTTCATCACTGGAAAGGAACTTTATCACACCTGCTCGAGCCATGACAGACTTTCTTCTTAAGCCTAGTGATCTGGAAACGTTATCTAAAATCAAACGTCGTTCTCCATATGAACAAGAACCCCCAATTACCGTGTATTGGCGAAAAGATGTTGAAGCAAAATCAATCGAAGTTTGGGGTTCAAAGGAAAAACTTTTGCACGAGAGTCTTAAAAGAGAAATTGAACGAAAAAAGTATCAACAAAGTATAAAAATTACACGGTTTTCGCAATCATCATCAGAAATACGAACCTACTTCTATTGCAGATATATTCACGGTTAAAAGAAGGCTTAGAGACTATCGGAGGGAAATCGGAAGTAGAACTGTAGTTATGGAAGATGAACCTGGATTGAAGGGAAAATCCGCACGTGTGGTATTGATTGCTATTGGAATGTAAATATGTCATTCACTCATTTTTTTTTATCAGAAAACATTAATTTAATATAACTTAGAAATACTACAAATTTTATAGTCAAAACTTTCGCGTGGCTCTCCACTGGATCGCATAGTATGTTCGCAGAAGCAATACATTCTTTGGCAGATACAATCAATCAGTTAATTCTTGCATATGGCATACACAAATCCACACAGGTAAAGTATGCAAAATTGTACCCAAAAGAATAGATCAATTCGATAGCATTACATTAAAAGGCAAGTCAATTCGCATTCGACTCATTTTACAACAAAAGCAAAATACGAAAACAGTGTATTTGACACTTTTAATGTTTCGATTGTAAAAATTTAGAAAAAAATTATAGATATGGTTTTAGACATGATATTTGCTATTATACGAAATAACATAATTAATTCATGAATGTCAGTTTATCCAGCTGAGTACTGTAAACTGGTTGCGGTCCATTAGTACACTTCAGATATTAACTAATATTAACTAATTAACTTTACTTCCTTTATCTCTGCACTCCGCTTCAACTGAATAGACACAACATTTTTGAAGGTTTGGAATTCATTAATACCAAATATTGTACGTCTTTCATTTCTTACTGCTAACTGTTTGTCTATGATGTTGTGAAAATAAAATTAATAATTTAAAAAGCACCTTTTTTTTCCTCTGGGTCTTTGTAATGTAATTGTGTTTTAAGTAATTTTAATCGATAAATTCCTTCACAATGTTCAAAAGGCCAAAATCGACTTACTAGAGGTGCAAAAACAATGCATGCTATTGTTTTAAAAACTTTAATGTGATTTAATCCAACTTGGGGAATATCTTACAAATATGGAAATAAATTTTCTAAGATTTTGCAATATTTTTAGACATATAAATTGGACTTTCGAGCAGGACAACGCATCCATTCATAAAGCGAAATTGGGTAATAGAGCCAAATGCTTCAGTGGCCACCGCGCTCCCGGTACTGAACCTTATTGAAAACAACGTATAGGGGTTGGTCCGAAAAATGTTCGAGTTTGCCCATCAATTTGAAGACAGATCAAGATTAAGACAGATTGAAGTCATTAAATAAGCCTGGAGACAAATATCACTGGGTTTCTTAAAGACACTTTACGATTCCATGCCGTACCGAATTTGTGAAGTAATAATGAATAAAGGAGGTATTTCACACTTCTATAATTACTTACTTACTTAAGTGGCGCTACAGTCCGAAATGAACATGGGTCTCAATCAACATGCCTCTCCAATTAGCCCGCTCCTTAGCTAACTGCATCCAGTTGCGCACTCTAAGTTGGTTGAGTTGGTTAAGGCTTGGTCTTCCTCTACTGCGTCCCACGTTCCTCTGGATCCATGTTTCAGCGCCTTAGAGCAGTGCTGGGATGATCAGTGTCTTATAGTGGATCGCCTTACTAGTTCGAGTGAGGGCTTTACTACTGAATTGCCTTCTTAGCCCGAAGAAGCAGCGGTTCGCAAGAGTAAATCTTCGTTTAATTTCTGAAGAGATGTTGTTGTCAGAGTTAATAGCAGAGCCGAGATAGACAAAGTCCTGTACTACCTCAAAGTTATATCTGTCAATGGTTCTGTTCTGTCCGATTCGTTGATGTTGTGTGTCCTTTCGTGTTGACACATATACTTAGTCTTGCCCTCATTAACTGCCAAACCCATTTTTGGCGCTTCCTTCTCTATACTTGCAGACGTGGCTATGACATCACTTTGAGTTCTACCAACGATGTCAATATTGTCGGCGTATACTAGTAGTTGCACCGATTTTTGGAAAATTTCGCCTCTGGTGTTGGCTCGGGAGTTTTGCACAATCCTCTCAAGAATCAAATTGAAGAAATCACATGATAGCGCACCGCCTTGCCTAAATCCTTTTTTGGTATCGAATGTGTCGGTGAGGTCGTTTCCGACCCTGATTCTCCATCGTCATCCTACACATGCGGATGAATTTTGGCGGTATAAAGAGCTGTACATGGCTCTGTATAGTTCGTCTCTATAAATGCTGTCGTATGGGGCTTTGAAATCGATGAATAGGTGGTGAGTATCGATTTGAGCTTCTTGGGTTTTTTACAGGATCTGCCGAAGTGTGCAAATTCGATCGTTTGTGAATTTTCTTGGCCTATAAGGTTGTTGTTAAACGGTTTCAGGCGTTCACATATTACGGCAGATAGGATCATGTAGGCGGTGTTGAGTAGACATATGCCTCTGTAGTTGGCGCAGTTTAAAGGGGCTCCTTTTTTGTGGATCGGGCAAACTATGCTCAGATTCCATTCTTCGGGCATACTTTCTTCCGACCAGGTTTGTCTAATGAGTTGGTGGATGTTATTTACCAAGTCATCTCCGCCGGCTTTATAAAGCTCAGTGAGAAGGCCGTCATTTCCGGTAACTTTATTTAGCTTGAGATTATATATTGCTATCCTCACTTCACTCAGGTCGGGTGGTTTGCAGTTTTCGCTGTCGTTGCCAATATTGAATTGTTCGTTCTGCCTGACAGCGGAATGTTGTTCGTCATCGCCGTTTAACAGTCTGCAGAAGTGATTCTTCCATATCCTCATCATCGACTGTGTCTCAACTACGATATTTTCTTGTTCATTACGACAGGATTCTGTTTGAGCGTTATACACTTTGGTAAAACTTGCGAACATCGTTCCTGGAGTGGCACCTCTCTATATCCTCGCGCGCCTTTCTTGCTCCTTTGTTTCTTTCCTAAAAATCCGGTGTTCTTCCCTTCTTCTCAGCCTATAGAGCTCATTGGCAGCTCTCGTGTTCACCTGCAGCTCAGCCTTGTAGGCCTCGTTCTTGGTTGCGAGCATCTGTCGGCATTCCTCATCAAACCAGGGTTTCTTGTTGATGGGGCGAGAAACCTAGCACATCAGTTGCGGCTGATCTAATGGCTTGTTGGCATCGTTGCCATTGTTATTCGACATTCGATGCTGGTGGTATGGTGTTAATCGAGAGGTTAAGGGATACGCGTTACGCGAAGGTCTTGGCGGTCTCTTGCGATTGTAGTTTTTCGACATAAAATGTTTTTCACATTATCTCTGGATTGTTGTGGCGTGGTGAATTTCCGCATTCTTACCTTGGCTGTAACAATGTAGTGGTCCGAGTCGATGTTAGCTCCTCGGAATGTTCGGACATACTAAATACTGGATGCGTGGGTCTTTTCTATCGCAATGTGATCAATTTGGTTGAACGCTCGTTGATCTGGAGATAGCGGTCTCCAGATCAACGAGCGTTCCCCCTTATAGATATCGAGGTGAGGAAACCGTGTGCTGGTTATGGTGGCACTATAATACTAGTAGTAGATGTCACAGTTTTTCATCTTCATTTTACCCTTATTCATTTTCCATCGTATTTCCTGGATTGCAGTAATGTCTGCTTTGTAGCGGTTTGGGCTTTCGCTAATTGTTCCCTTGCACCTTTCCTGTTTTATGTTCTCACATTCCAGGTGCAGACACGAACGTCGTTGTTTCGTTTAGCAGGGTCGTTAACAATAATGTCCGTCCTTTCCTAGGCTTAGGAACAACGTTTTATTTTTTTAAATGGGTGGGTAGTTAACCCAAAGCAGAACCCCAACCTGGAGGGACAGTTCCAATTTATTAGATACACGCGGCCATTATCCACTACGGGGTTGAGCGCTGCCGTTTGCCTTTCGGTTCATCTGCCACCATCTCTGTTCAAGGGACCTGACTTACCCTTGATATTCCTAGACAACCTATCGTCCCTATATGTCGAAGCAGCTTGTCTAGGTACGCTGGGACAGCAGGCCGGGTATTTATTCCGTGCCATTTTGACCTGGGTGTTATTCGTCGTGTTATCAACACTCGCGCTTATTGTTAAGCAAGTCATATCCGGTTGGATGAGACCAGTACCCGATGGTACTGATGTGTATTCAGAGTAACAACCACTGGGCATTGCCAAGTTAGTGCCAATCAGAGTCTACCCTCGTTCTACAACATCCAAAAATCAAATTCAAATTAGAATGTAGATTTTCATTTAAATTTATTTATTAAGTATAGCCAACCCAATTTTAAACAGTACCCAATTTTTAGGACATCATTCTGTCATATTAACAGAGAAACTTCTACGTAAAATAAATGCTGAGGCATAAAACATGGTTAGCAGATTATTTCTAAAATATTTGCCACCAAATATTGATTGAGACCACTTTTATTTAGAGATCACTTCAGCACACCCTTCGTTCATCACTATGGCAAATAATATCTCGTGTGCTAGATTTTATTATGACAATGAAAATTGCATTAACAGATTTATTTCATTTATTTAGATGGCAGACTCAGATCATCCATATGGGTACACAAATATGAAATATGTGTCATCTCTAATATCTGGTGTTGGAATTTTCTGCGTTGGAACAGGATTATCATTCTACCATGGTTTTACGGGGCTAATGCATCCGGAACCTGTTCATGATTATTTTTGGGCATTTTGTACTCTTGGTGGATCAATGCTTTCTGAGGGCGCAACACTGATGGTAGCAGTAAATGAAATAAAGCGTTCAGCATCCAATTATGGAATGACATTCAAAGAATACGGTAAATACATTACAATTATATAAATGTATGTTTGTTTTTAAAAAAAGATTTGTTAGTGCTGCGTGGAAAAGATCCTTGCGTAAATGTAGTGCTTACTGAGGATGCAGCAGCGGTTACTAGTGTAGCTGTTGCAGCTACTTGCATGGGTTTGTCTTCGATTACTGGTTCACATGTTCCAGACGCTGTTGGATCCCTTCTCATCGGTGGCATTTTAGGAGCTGTAGCATCATTTATAATTTATACGAATGTTGCTGCACTAGTTGGAAAGTAAGTTCATTTTATTATGTTTTATATAAATAAAAACCTTTAATTCCCTTAATCTATTCTAACAATATTTGCCTAGCAAATAAATTGACTAACAAATATACAAGCATAAGATACAATATTGTTTGAATAATTATGTTCAGTTTTGATTAGACTGGATACAAAAGCTCTTGTACTCTAAGTAAAGTAATAGTTATTGATCCACTTCGATGCAGTGAATTCAGATACGTTTTATTTCTTCATATCTTTTGAACCTCTGACCATATGATCAAGGAGATAGCGATTTATATTATCGCGAATATAGCTTATTGGGGTTATCTGTAAAGTAGTGTCTTTATTTTCGTAATCAAAAATACAGAAAATCAATTAAACAGCGAAGTATGCATCACACGTGTGTGCCTATTTTTCATATAGAATGGCAATAACAACCAGAAAGCAGATTGTGCACAGTCTCCTCCAGTACTTCAGATCGTAGAACTTTTTATGAAACAAATACACCTCCGTACTCGTTTAGTTGTCAGAGTGTTTTATTTATAATTTTAAAATTCACGATGTTCAAGAGGGTAGTCTGTACCACATAAAAACGAAAGTCTTCTCCCTGTTTTTTCAGACCGATTACACTGATGTTCTTTACTTGTGATTTCACAGAATCTCTGATTGACTGATTAACGGGTGGGCCAAGTACATGTTTCTTTTTAAAAATACAATAACATGAACAAAACTAAATTGTTACCATGTATTATAAGAACGAACACTCCCATTAATTATGGAATACATCGTCGTTCAAGTGACTGCCTCGGCTGGCTTCGCTGTAGCTCATTCTGACCTTGTTGATGGTTTCGGATGATCCATCTTGGATCGTCCGGATAATCTTAACCTTAATTGCTTGAATCGTTTCCGGGTTGATAACATAACATTAGTCCTTCACGGTTCCCCACACAAGAAAATTTCAAATGGGTCAAATCAAAGCTTCGCGGCGTACAACTGACATCGCAAAGATGATTTAATGAACAAGATGTCGTTCAAATGCATGTCTTAAATGTCAATAAAAAAAGTCGGTTAACATGGCACTGTAACGCCAACCGATGACAAAACATTGTTTCCAGCTTCATTTTCGATGAAAAATAGTTCAAAGATACCACAACTCCACAGTCGCACCAAACTATAGCGCTTTGGGGATGCATCGGCCTCTCGACAAAAATTTGTTTTGTTTAACTAATAATCAACATTTAAGCAGATTTGGCTTTGGGTCCACGACGACGAAGGAAACCGTGCACAAAGTTGACGAAACATATGTTATATTGAATCCTTCACTTTGCGTGTGCAGTCTTCTTCTTCTTTTTTTTTTTTTTTGCTCCTCTACTTTTGGGGTCTATCCCTTAGCCTTACCGGTACGACTTAAAAAAACCGTGCACTTTACCACCGAGAAGTGGCACAGTCAAATCCAAAAGGATGACAGACTGCTGACGAAAACTTCATTGTCCAGAGCGATGCCTTTGCATTTAAGAACGAACTCTTCAGTCAATCTCGCTCTCTGAGCTGAGCCTTAAAAAATCAATTGTGTCAATTTCGGATACCTCTTGGGTTTCGACATTATCCAAACCACGGACGAAAAGTTGCATGTTGGATACTTTTTAACAAATTCTTGTCACTTATAGGGGTTTACGAAAATAATTCAATATAATAATTTACAATAACGTGCAAGGTTTCCGAGCCCCAGGTGCAGCAATTTTGTTTGTTAATGTAGCCGCCGAGATGAAAATGTGCCTCATCAGAGGAAAGATGATTTTCAAGCAAAATCGTTGTCCAATTCAAGCAGCCGAAACGGCGAAGCGATAACGAAGCGGATGGTCGCGTGCCTTGCTGAGTCAATTGGACCTTGTAAGCGGATAATCCGAGATATTTGTGCAAAATTCTCCTCAGGCTAGTGAGCTGTTAAGATCGATGAACAGCGAGTTGATGATTGCTTATTGAGTAGCTGCATCAGCCACATTCTTGATTTTATGTGCTTAGTATTAATATTTCAAAGGCATTTAAAAGGGTTTGTCATCAAGCAAAATTAGCAAATATATGCTTGTGTTCGAAATGGCTTTCGACTTCTAATCTAATTCATTCATTCGCTTACATCAGTACTATTAGCTTCTCATAATTGTTGTTCAATGCACTGGATGGCCCGTCCTGTATAAAGTATCTCGAATGATGAAAACTTCTTATTTCAGAACGGCTTTCGCAAAAACTTGATTTTATGTGCTTAGTATTAATATTTCAAAGGCATTTAAAAGGGTTTGTTATCAAGCAAAATTAGCAAATATATGCTTGTGTTCGAAATGGCTTTCGACTTCTAATCTAATTCATTCATTCGCTTACATCAGTACTATTAGCTTCTCATAATTGTTGTTTAATGCACTGGATGGCCCGTCCTGTATAAAGTATCTCGAATGATGAAAACTTCTTATTTCAGAACGGCTTTCGCAAAAACTTGATTTTATGTGCTTAGTATTAATATTTCAAAGGCATTTAAAAGGGTTTGTCATCAAGCAAAATTAGCAAATATATGCTTGTGTTCGAAATGGCTTTCGACTTCTAATCTAATTCATTCATTCGCTTACATCAGTACTATTAGCTTCTCATAATTGTTTTTTAATGCACGTACCTCATCTTCGGCCGTGGACTCTGTACGACATTGAATTCCGAACTTTAGAATTATCGAATGAATATATCGAACAAAATGGAATTCAACTCTTTCAAACCAGAATGCTGTCTTCTGTAATAAATGTGAAACCAAGACATACTGACATTGAGGAAATAGAAATCGTTATGTTTGTTAGTAGCGGACATTCCTTATAACGACAAAATTTTCAAAGTCGCTAAAAACGCAGCGAAATTCATACTTTTGCAAAATCGATATCAAATAATCATAACTGTAAAATATTTTTCATCGTTCAAACAATTGTAGCTATGTATGAACGATAAACAGTTTTAAATAATTGCCAAGCAAAAGTCTATAATACGTGATGATCCTCTCACTTCTCTGACTTTGTTGAGAGCTTGGAGTTTGATAAAAATTCAATAGTTGTTATGTTAACAGAAAACCGATAATGGAACTTGTTATGCTCGAAATGTATGTTGAAAAAGGGTACAAAGCTTTAGTTCCTTTTGAAGTTTAAAAAGTATCCACATAATTTGTTTCGTTAAATGTCAATGTTCTTCTATATTCTTTACCACTCCGCAGATCTATTTCTCAAGAGCATCTCAACAAAATAAACTCCGAACTTGAAACTGATGTAATGATAAGAGCCATCCATGATGTTAAGGGTATTGATATGGGGAACTCCCTTGTTAGGTATAAGGTAAATCACTAGCTAAATATCAATCTCGCAAATATAATTAAATCATTTTATTACTTTCTATAGGCGGAAATTGATTTCGATGGACGTGAATTGACTAGATCTTACTTAGATAAACAAGAACTAAACGAACTTTTAAAGGTAAGTGTATGATTTGTGTTTAGGTAGTACGACATTTCGGCTTTATTAATCAAGGAAACCCGAAGTTTTTGGATCGAAATTGTTTCTTCTTAACGGGGTTGCAAAAGCACACAAGGGGTATTCATACAACGTGCGAGCAATTGTAAGATTGCTACAAATGTTTTATGAACGACCATAAAACTGCTTCCAAAAGTTTGCCGAAAGTTTTTCTAATGCAAATATAATTAATCTAATTCCCAGCACTTCCGGCAATTGTAATTTCTTTTAGTAATCTGTATAAAGCTGCAGTGGCTGTGGTTGATTCCCTTGTGTTCATGTTTGTTCAAAACAGTGCAGTAAGTTTCCTACTATGCAGGTCTTATCAAATGTTTATTACAATTAGTTATGTTATACCAAATTAAGCGTTAATCTTGTTCTTTCGGCTTTATTTTGCCCAGGTTAGCCCACAAAGTGCAAACGAGTTTGTAGCTAATATCTCAAAGAGACAAAAGAGTCTTTTGTGCAGGATTGCCTGAAACCAAAATAACTTATTGTCATTGCGTTCTTAAGAATCGCGTCTGATATACGGGTGTATACAGAACACCTTCTGGTGAGTCTATCTTTTGCATAAGTTTAACATGGCCGACATGATTCACTTCAATCGCATAGACTGCGACTTTGGGAAGGCTGTTCATAGTGGCATCAGCACTAATATTGTAGAAAGCTACCGCAATAACGAGAAACCTTGAATATGGCACGCCCCCAACCTTCCACTTTCCGAGTACGGAAACACACAGGGGGTGGGGAGAAGTCCTGGACATTGCATTAAAAACAAATAAAGATAGCTTTAGGATTGAAAACTGGAGAGTTTCTAATCTGGAGTCACTTTCAGACCACAGACGGATCCTCTATGACTTGTGTCTCGAGACCGAAACCATTAAACGAAATCCCAAGAGAGTTGATTGGATCATTAAGAAAAACAAACGCCTTTGTTATCGATGAATTGGAGGCAAAAGTGCAAACTTTTGAAAATGCGATGAACATTGCAAAAAAATCTCGTGCCACAAACGCAACTAAGGACTGTTAAAGTCCATATAAGAAAACTATAAAAACATCCAAGAGGGGGCCTCGATGGATTATTGCCATTCCATTTAAACTCTCACGGACTCCGCACTCCAACCCTTCTTTTCTTATAAGTTCAAATAAGGGGTGGAAAGAATCCTCCGCAGAGACCCTGGAACTCTTGTTAAACACACACTTTACCGGGTGCAGTGATACTAGTAGGGAACCCGGAGATCTCGGCAAGTAAAAAATGAACCACAAAGTAATATCAATTCAATAATTCCAGAGAAAAAAATTTCCTGGGCTATTAACAGCTTCTCTCCGTTTAAGTCTTTGAAAACTGACGGCATACTGCCAGTTATGCTACAGAGAATGCGAGACCTAACAGTGCCATGGCTGGCGACAATTTTTTGAAGCTATTCATGAATTTCTGATCGAGCTAGGTATAGAAAAATCTATTAGTCAATGGATAGTCTCTAGACAATGGATAGTCTACAGACAAAAACAGAACAAACGATCTAAATATAACCCGCCCAGATATCGCAAGAATTACGTCTATTGCCATTTGCAAGAGCCAGATTGCGTGCGCTAGACCAACCATTCTTTGACAACCCTAGCGACATCTCGGGTAAAAGAATACAGACCTTGTCAGTTTCCTTAACCTCACAGGCTGGATCTAGAGACCACAACAGCAATCATAATAAAGGTCACGTCGTGGTAACAAGAAGGCACATAAGTGCTACTTGGGTTCACGCCGAATCGCCACTTCTACCTACCTACCTAAATATGGCATATGCGTCATCACGATCTAATAACATTGTGCTTTGTAGGAAGCGAAATGATTGACTATCCAGACGATACTCCAATGCCTGTTCATTAGGGATGACTGCAAAATTCGCCAAATTTTTCTCCGGCTATATTTTGACTAAGATTGCAATGGATGAATCTGAAAAGGCGGCTCAATATTAAAAAAAAAATCCGGTTTGACCATACATTCCTTCTGAAATTGGAAAGGGAAGACAAGTAATGGGTTAAAGTGACCCATGATTCTCATTTCCATACTTATGAAAAACGATCCAATGCCCAATCAGTGAAGAAAGAAGTTATCTTCCTAGAAACTGACAATTGCAAATTTTTGGTAAAACAGACCCTGGATCTAACATTTTTTAACCAACCATTCATATATACTCGTATAATTCTTGCATATTGGCGGAACATACAGTCTACTACTCGGATAAGTTGTCAAATCATCGAGTGAGATCAAATCAGTTGATGTACACTCGTATCAAAGCCCTTAAAACTGTTGGATACCGGAAGAGTAAAGTTATAAATCTTGTTATCAAGATTTATATCTATAAGAAAGAATATGAATTAAAACTATATCAATAAAATCATGAATTAATGCACGTTTATGATTTATTTCAGGCCGTAAAGTCATTCCAAACTGTTGAGGAATTAGAGCTCTTTCTTTTGACACATGGTGAAAATATTGTGGATCTAATGGGAGGAGAAATAGATAGAATCGAAATGAAACTAAGGGTAAGTATTTATAATATTTATCTGTTCGTGACACTAACATTTTTTTTATTTGTAGAAAAAGTTTCCCGAACTTCGACACTGTGATTTAGAAATATTATAAATTATTGTATTTGCATTTGTATATTTCTTTATTATCTACCTCTGATGTATAAAAATATCGTCGAGTGTGGAGCAATAACGAACGTTAAATGTGGATTAATTTATCTAGACCAACAGATTTTATTCTCATTTTATATTGGACTTTTAATAAAACACTTGAAAGAAGCGTTAAAGAAAAATGTAAAGTACCTCAGTGGAAGGTTAACGTTAAAGCCACATAAACTTGGAATATTTTTAGACACAATAAAATTGAATACACTTGGTGTGGAAATCCCTTAATATACATTTTAAAATTGTCGTGTGATACAGTGCATTCATTGAATGATATCACTTAATTACGCGTGCCAACTATTTCCTTGATATCTTTCTGTAAAAATAAATATTTAATATGATTGAAGGATCGTTATCCACTTGATTTCATTTAAATTCGATTCTTATCCGCTTTCCAAATTGGGTACACACAATTAAATAATTGCGTTTGTTTAGGCAAAATAAATGTTCAGTTAAAAATAAGAAAATAAAAGTTCACAGATGAATAGATATTGATAGTCTCATCTTAAGTTGTTTTAGAAAACAATTTAACTTATCGAAACCGAATCTGTGTTTTCCTCACTATTGGCACTCAACACTCGGAATACAAAGATTCAATATGATGATAAATGATTAGTACTTAATATGTTCGCAATTTCTATTTAAATTTTCAATTAAATTATAAAATCGTATTTAGTTTTATGCATTATTTCTATTATTTGGTTCTTATACAAGAAAAATAATATTTTATTTAGGTCGTTACACATTATTGGATGGAGGAAATTCGGCTGGAAATGGGTTCGATTTCCAGCCGTAGCAACACCTTAATGACTTTTCACTCGCCGTCCCCTCGTGAGGAAGGGTTAGTCAGGCCCCTTGAACAGAGATGGTGGAGATGGTGGTATCTAATAAATTGGAACTGGCCCTCCAGGTTGGGGGTTGTGCTTTGGGTTAACTATAGAACCATTGGGAAAATGTAACTGTTACGAAGCAATTAATAACCTCGGAAAGGACTGATTTTAGTGCTGACGTCCCAGCTAAACGACAAAAGGACACCGACCAACGTTCGAATCTACACCTGGAATGTGAGAACATTAAGCAGGAGAGGGGCAAGGTGCTACAAAGCAGACATTACTGCCATCCAGGAAATAAGATGGGATGAGCCGTGCAAAAAGAGGATGAAAAACTGTGACATCTACTACGGACCGTGTTATAGTGAGCAGAAACAGCGACTATTCAGATGCGGATTTGTTATAAGTGCCAGACTAAGGCAAGAAGTCTTATGTTTCCAAGACAAGAGGCACGCATCCAGTATTTTGGATATATCCTTGGGCGATTTGAGAAAAAAAATCTTCGGTCCCGTTTGTGTTGACAGGCTATGAAGACGAAGATTCAGCCAAGAACTGTACGAGCTGTACAGCGACATGCCCCTGGTCAAAAAACTCCGCATTGGACGTTTAAGATGGCTGGGAAATGTAGAACGAATGTACACCAATACTCCGGCTCGCAGAGTCTTCGATTCCCAGCCAGACGTCGGGCGCAGTAAAGGAAGACATCGCCTTAAGTGGCGCGCACAAGTAAAAACCGACCTCAAACAACTTGGAGGCAGTTAGCTAAGGACCTGGCTAATTGGAGAGGCATGTTGGTTGAGGCCCGGGTTCATTCCGGACTGTAGCGGCACTTAAGTTAGTAGTAAGTTTCTCTCGTGATGATCTGACACATCATTCGAGTAGTATCAATTGTCAAGAATAGCTGGGGTCGTTAACCACATCTGTTAAAGAGTGATCGAATGATCGAGTTACTACATTGGGCCCCGCCGCACATGAGATGAACTTTTTGGTGTGAAACCGGTTTTGTTGGCGAGGGGACTGAGGTATACTGAGAGAAAATGGTTGAAATTCTTCAACCGAGTTTTTGCGGTAGAACAAGGTTAAAAACCAATACAGACACATTTTTTACCATTTAGGCCGTCTCTCAATTGCGTTAAAATATAAATTTTAGCTTTTTGCTGTGTCAATTGTGTTAATTTTTTTTAATTTCTCCCTTTAATTAAAAATTTCCCTTTTTTACATTTTAGTACGATTAACAAACAAGAAAGAGCAAAGGGCTTACCATGATGTCTCGAAAGCAAAAATCTCGAAAGCTTAATCTCGAATAACAAAAATGTCGAATTAATATTAATTTTTGAGACAAACAACGCAAATTGTTCTGTTCTCTTGACAATTATCAATCACGTGCAGTACCTACAATGTACATTATGGACATCAGATGTAAGCTGATAAGGCATTTAGCTGGATTTAGTATTGCTTGGGATGATCTGTAATGTAACGTGAGTTCATAAAAATTAATAAATTAAAATGAAAGTGAACGAAATTGTTACAAACAAAGGGTTTATAAAAATTGAATTGATGGATTGATTTACCATCTAAGCAAGTACGTAAAAAACAATTTTTATTGGCTTTGCGAGCTAAATAAATCACATCGTTGTCGTGTTAGAGTAACTACAGTTCAAATTAATAAAAAAACATAGTATAGTCAAAATTCCAACCGATCACGTCCATATGCCGAAAATGTGCCACCGGTCAATCAAACATTTTATTATAAAATATGTAGTACAAAATTTAATTTATATTTTAAAACTCCGCATAAGGACACGTGCAGGATTTGTGACGAGCTGGATATGAAAAAAAAACTTTGGTGAAAGCGAAGAGTCCAATTTACATTCACAAAAAGAACTTAATTTAAAAAAACGCAGCAGGAACGGGATTCGCTTAAAACTGCAGTTCTATCTAATGACAAATATATCTTGACTTTTGACCTTCAAAAAGCACTTCCAAAAAACAAAACAGCCTATATGCACATGTGGAATGAAACTGAAGGAGGGAAATCGCTGCTTGTTTAAAAAAGCATTTACTCACTCATGCATGAGTATAAGTACATAACTATGTACAATGATACATGTATTTTCTTTCAAATATAAAATAACACTGAATAAAGAAGTAGAGTTTGACAAAGTTTACTTAGGAAAAGTTAAAAAAGGGAGATCCCTACAATCGCTTCAAAATTTAGAGCAAAACATACTCTATCCTACTCGTCGTTCAGTTATAAAATTTTAAATAATAAAAATATTTTGAGACAAAAACTTAAAAACCCCAGCTGAGTGTAGAGTTTATTTACCAACCGATGTCGCACAAAAAAAAAACATTGGACCACTCAAATAAATATTCCACATCGATTACGGTAAAAATATTACAAAAAAATATTTGTTCGTATATAAATATTTGTTGTATTCCTACCCGTTATTGTATAAAAAACGTTGTGTGTACCTAATATCTAGTTGTTTCTTGTCTGTAATCAATGTTAAATAGAAAAAAATATTTTATTTCTTTAATAATGAAAAAAAAATGATATCAGGTACATCGATGGAAATTATTTTGTCTTGTCTGAAAAAGGTTATGATCGAAACAAACTCATAATTTTGGGAACGGTGCACAGCCTTCGATTGCTCGCGTCTTCAAAAGTCTGGTTGATGGAAGGAACTTTTAAAGTAGTTTCATTCATTATGCGTTAGCTTTTTTCTGTGCATTGCAAAGTGAAGGATGAAGTTGTTCCAGCAGTGTTCCGCATAATGAGTACAAAGTCTAGAACTTCGTATACGACATCTTCTTTTCGGAAATTCTTTGCTTGAAAAGGCAAGCTACAAGTCGGCGCAGTTTTTTTTTCCCTAAAGCTAATTGTAAGGGGTGCTATTTCCATTTAGGTCAAATTGTCTATCGTAAAATTAAAAAGGAAGGATTACCCAAAAAAATAGGTATGCAAAAAAATAAAAATTACAGCATTCAAATGCGAATGCTATGTGCCTGCGGATGAAATTCGCGACTACTTCAACGCATTGAGTAATCAATTCTGCGAAAGTAGTCAAAAAATTGGAAAATGGTTCGAAAAAAATTATATTGGTACAACAAAATCAAAACCTATGTATTTCCCGTCTTTTTGGTCATGTGCTGACTAAGTAAAACAAAGCTTACCCAGAACTCAAAACAGAGTTGAATCTTGGCATAGGAGGCTGAAACTTTTAGTTGGAAGGCCGCACATTGATCTATATAAATTTATAGAAGTTTCACACGGTTTCATCACCTCGAGATCCATAAGGGACATGGCGGTCTCCAGATCACCGAACGGTCAACCAATTTGATCATATTGCGATAGACAAGATGCACGCACATAGTATGTTAGATGTCCGCACATTCCGAGGAGCTAACATCGACTCAGACCACTGCCTTGTTGCAGCCAAGGTAAGAATGCGGATATCCACCACGCCACAACAATCCAGAAATGCTGTAAATAATTTTAATGTCGAAAGACTGCAATAGAACGCCAAGACCTTCGCGCAATCCCTTAACCTCCCGATTAACACCATACCACCAGCATCGAATATCGAAGAACAATGGTAACGATGGATGCCAACAAGCCATTAGATCAGCCGCAACTGATGTGCTAGGTTTCTCGCCCCCACCAGCAAAACCCCTGGTTTGATGAGGAATGCCGACAGATGCTCGGAGCCAAGAACGATGACTACAAGCTGAAGAGGAGAGCTGCCGTTGAGCTCTATAGGCTGAGATGAAGGGAAGAACATCATTTTTTCAGGATGAAGAAAAAAGAGCAATAAAAACGCACGATCGAGGATTTAGAGAGGTGCCAGGATGTTCGCAAGTCTTACCAAAGTGTAAAATGTCAAAGCCAAGGATACAAGACTCGAGGAAAATCCTGTCGAGATGAAAAAGGAAATATCGTAGTTGAGACTCAGTCGATACTGAGGATATGAAAGAACCACTTCTGCAGACTGTTAAACGGCAATGCCAAACAAAATTCTGCTGTCAGGCAAAACGAACCATTCAATATTGGCAACGACAGCGAGAACTGCCAACCCCCCGCCCTGAGTGAGGTGAGGATAGCAATATCTAAACTCAAGCTTAATAAGGTTGCCAGAAATGATGGCCTTCCCGTCGAGCTTTATAAAGCCGGCGCCGATGACTTGGTAAGAAACATCCACCAACTCATAAGTCAAATCTGGAAGGAAGAAAGTATGCCTGAAGAACGAAAACTCAGCATCGTTTGTCCAATCCACAAAAAAAGGAGACCCTCTAAACTGCGCCAACTACAGAGGCATTAGTCTCCTCAAAATCGCCTACAAGATCCTATCTGCCGTAATATGTGAACGCCTGAATCCGTTTACCAACAACCTGATCGGTTGATTCTCGAGAGGATTGTGCAAAACTTACGAGCCAACACCAGAGGCACAATTTTCCAAAAATCGGTACAACTACTAGCATACGCCGACGATATTGACATCATTGGTCGCA
Source organism: Rhingia rostrata (assembly GCA_949824845.1). Classification (NCBI taxonomy): domain Eukaryota; kingdom Metazoa; phylum Arthropoda; class Insecta; order Diptera; family Syrphidae; genus Rhingia; species Rhingia rostrata. The sequence continues at coordinate 77,168,193 of OX463755.1, forward strand.
CCCAACGTGATGTCATAGCCAAGTTTGCTAGTATGAGAGGGCAAAACCAAGTATATGCTGTCAACACGAAAGGACACACAACATCGACAAATTAGACAGAACGTTACCATTGACAGATATAACTTTAAGGTAGTACGGGACTTTGTATGTCTCAGCTCCGCTATTAACTCTGACAACAACATCTCGTCAGAAATTAAACGAAGAATTACTCTTGCCAACCGTTGCTTCTTCGAGCTAAGAAGGCAATTTATTAGTAAAGCCCTCTCTCGAACTACTAAGGAGATCCTATATAAGACCCTGATCATCCCAGTCCTGCTCTATGGCGCTGATGCATGGACCGTCTCAAAAGCGGATGAAGAAATCCTTGGTCGATTTCAGAGGAAAATTCTTCGAAAAATATTCGGTCCCGTTTGCGTTGACGGGCTATGGAGACGAAGATTCAACCAAGAACTATACGAGCTGTACAGCCACATGCCCTTGACTATTGCGCAAAATTTAAATTGGTGAACAAACTAAAATTAGGCGGTAGTATTTTAAAAAAAAAGAAAAACAAATTTTGGATGAAAAGGAAGAAAACAGCTTTGTGGGCCTTGCATATAATTCAATTTTTTAATTTTTTTTTTGATAAACTTGTGTTTTATTTTTACATTTTTTACGTTGATTTGTTTGTTGTGTTCATGTATATTCAATTTTGAAGTACATAATTAATATTAATTTGTTATAATAAATTATCTGTTATTTTTGTTTTGTTTAGCACACAAACTAAATAAAAAAAATCTCGAATTTACTTTATATTTTCCATATATAGTCTTTGGAGATTTTTGTACATTCGATTTTTTTGCATTCGGAATTAGAAAACAAAATTTCGAGATTTTTAGCCTACGAGATTACGTCATGATCCCACGAGCAAAGCATTTACCTACTAATGACTATGACTACTTCTAATTCTTATTAAATAAAAAAAGATTCAATTTCCATTTCCAAAAAAGTTCATTCTTTTTATTTTTTAAATGTCATCTTCTGATGACGATATCAGCAAAAGGTTTTTAACATCAATGTCTGGATACTCACGGGACACCATTTGTGCGAAAATGGACATCATTCCATCAATCTGCCTACTTATTTTGTTATCCCTTTTGACGCAGTGTTTTTCGTATTCAGACATTTTTTTGTATGAATCTGGCAACAAACGCAATGAGTGTGAGCTGATCGGAGCTGAACTTGATGCTGATGGGGAGGAAGAAGATCTACTGTTGGGGGATGGGGTGAGCGTACGTAAACGTGGAGTGGATATAACAGGTGGTGGAGATGTTACTGGGACGAACGGAGTTCGCGGACGAAAATTTGAATTGGATGGAATAGTTGGTGGAGAATTGGATTGTGTAAGTGGATCAAAATTTGAAGTTGCGGGAATAGGTGGTGGCGACATATATTGTTCATGTAGAGTGAGTGGATGGAAACTTGAAGGAAAGGGAATAGGTGGTGGTGACACAGGTAGTGAAATGATAAATTCCGATGATGTATTCGAGTGATCATCCAAATTCGGCGGGGATAATTCCATTGAGTAAGCCCCTCTAGTGCTGTCCATCAGAAAAAGTGGGTGGAAGTTATTCTTTCTTGAGGCATACCCATGAATTAAATTGAAAAATGCCCAGTTTTCTTCATGTATTTCAGCATCATCACTAGCCCCTTCTTCCGTTCGATGTTTTAAATATGACTGCAAGGAAGACGAAATTATTTTATTTTCTTTAAAATGAGATTGATAAGCACCTTATATTTTTGCAGCAGGTTCTTCCATTGCTGCCTACATGCTTTAAAATCTTTACCCGGGTGATTCATCACTTCTGCAACTCGTCTGCAAAAAAAAATAAGAAGAATAATTGAATAACAAAAAAATTCTAAAACATACTTCCATCCATTGCTTATGTTCGCATTTTTTGATGTGAACATTTGATCATACCGGATTCTAGTTCGAATTAGCTTCAGCTTCTCATCATGAGACCCTGCAATTTACAAATTAATTAAAAAATTTCGTTTGCATTTATTATGATTTCAAACTTACATTTCAAATATGGTTTTGTTATTTTCCGTCCTTTTCTTTCTGTGTTTTGTTGTGCCATTTTTTGATTTTGATTTCGTGATAGCTAGGTACAAAATATCGAAACTCGATGACAACAAACAAAATTTGGCATTACACTACTTCATTTTCATTCCACTCCACAGTTATACCAAATGTCAAAAATTTAGCCATTGGGTAAATTTTAACGACTTGTTGTCGGCAGAGATGAAGTAAGGAAGAGATAGGAAACTTTCCAGGACTTTACGTTTTGCCAACAAGCTAATCCTGGAATTTTCCTGGATTTTGACAGATAAATTACTCACCACTGCCCAAATAGGTGCACACATATTTGATTCAGACACACTTGTCCGCCGCCTGGTTATTTAAACATCAAAACGTAGACTATCTGCCAAATTCAAAATTTTCAAACGAAAAATAACGATCAAAATCAAATTTTGCCTACTTTTTGCCCACACGTCTTGGAATGCTAGTTAAGTGGATGTTACATTTGTTAATTTTTCCCATGAGGCAAAATTTGAATCTTGACGGTAGCAAATAGTTTAATCATATATTCATTATATATTTGAATTTAGTTATGTAATATACACAATTAGTCGAATTTATAAAGGAATTTTAGAAATTGATGTTCACATTTAAGCAACGTTGCTTAGAGGTCGCTTATATTAAACACGATCGACGAAAGATAAAAGAATTTCCACATACTTTTTTTTATACTTATTTTGAGTTTCTGTGTTGAAAAGTGAAAGCAAACTATATAAATGTACTGAAGCTACATTTCTTTTGTAAATTTTGTAAATGTAGTGAATGTTATCATACAAAAAGACCAACAGCTACGAGACCATACAAATGTACAAACCGAGCATTAACCCGAACTTCAAGACAAATATTTTCGGCAAAAGTTTCGATTTTCTAAGCCCAATATGGAAAAGCTTGCAAGCTGATCTCGAAGTGATGGCTGTTATAAGATATTAACGTCGAAATGAAGTATATTATATAATCTACTATGTCACTATAATATAATTCTTTAAAAATTCTATTACACACGCTTTAGATGCAAGATGCGCATATGTACGTATTCAGTCAATCTTCGCTATGTGTTTTTTATCAGAGGGTTACAAAGGTATTTCCCTCAAAGAGATCGGAATTTGTTCAAATGGTAAAAACAGTGTCTGAGCAAATAAAAGAGATAAATGGGACATAACCTTATATAAAATTCCTTTTTTTGTACTAGATTTGCAAATTTTTAAACGTTTTTTGAAACAATCATTGCATAAGAAAAGTCAGTTACTTCGTTTTAATCTCTATGCACACTTATTAACATTAGGTTCTTCTTATTAACAAAAATTAAAATGTTACTTGATCTCTGACTTTCATTGCCAGCTGTTTACCAGTGTGGTAGATTTATTTTTGTTTTGACATTTCAATCGACGTTGGCCGATTTATTTTATGTTGTGATGACTACTTCCACTTCTAAAATGTAATTATTTTTTCAATTTTTATGTATATAATTATAAAGCACAGCTGGTCCAAAACAAAAATAAAAAAGTAAACAATTCCAATAGAAAGTGACAGGTTCAGAATTGGGTGAATATAAACATATTATTCTGAACGTATTCAGTAAAGTTATTTTTTTTTTTTCAAATTAAATAAATTGAATGTATTCAATGTATACCTGAAGATAGGACGAGGAACAAACTAAATATTTGAATGTTTTTTGTCTTTGATTAACAAAATGGTATCCAAGAGTATTTTATAATATAATAATCGACTACGGGTATTTGAAATCGATTAATACATGTTGCATAACTTAGTAATAAGGATTTTAAAGATAATTTATTCTCAAGTCAAAGGTTATAAATCGGGTAATTCGGAAATTAACATTCTATGAAAAATATATGATCTATCAAGAAAATATAAATAAATGAATATGAATTTCTTCTGGTAGCGTATCAGGTATTTTAAATATAAATTCTTCTTTGTTGTGTATAAGGAGTGCATAAAGTTCTGTACTCTTCATAATACCTCTAAACACAAAAACCTTATTCATAAAACTTATAAAAGGTGGTTAAATTTTTAAGCGTCGATGTTGATTTTCAATAAAACACAAAATATTTAGGAAATTATTATCATTTCTTTTTGTTATGGTAAAATTGGTATGGTTCAATTATGTATAAAACTAAATATTGGACGAATGGCCGCCGCGACCTCCATCCGATGGTCCAAATTTTTGATGACGCTGCTGCATAATTAATGTTCTATGTCGTTAGCTTGCCGAATTATCTTATCCTTTAGCTCTTGAATTGATGCTGGCTCATCGACGTATAACTTTTCTTTTAATAAACCCCTAAAGAAAGAAGTCTAACGGTGTCAAATCACATGATCTTGACGGCCAATTGACATCACCACCACGTGATAACACGGCCATTGAATTTGTTTCGCAAAAGAGCCATTGTTTCGTTAGCTGTGTGGAAAGTGACACCGTCCTGTTCAAACCACATATCGTTCACATCCATATCTTCCAATTCGGGTCATAAAAAAGTCGTTAACATCTCACGATAGCGAACACCATTCACATTAACTGCCGCCAGCCCATAAACCGCAACAAGCAGTTACTCTTTGTGGGTGCACCAATCATTCTTGGATTTTCATTCGCCCAAATGCGGCAATTCTGCTTATTGACGAATCCACTGAGGTGAAAATGTGCCTCATCACTGAAGATGATTTTTTTTCGAAAATTGATCATCCACTGTTGCCATTTCTTGCCACCATTCTGACCATTGAAGACGCTTGAAATGGTCAAGAGGCTTTAGTTCTTGAGTCAATTGCACCTTGTTAGCGTGTAAATACAAGTCTTTATGCATAATGTTCATCAACGACGAGCGTGAGAAGTGCAATTTTTGGACATGATGGCGAGTTGAGGTGGACGGCTCTTCAGCCACACTATCACGACCAGCAGCAAATTTTCTGCAGTACGACTACGAGCTGTACGAGCATGCACTGGTGTTTTCACATCTCCTACAAACCCGGTTTGCTCAAATGTTTTGCACGATTTTTCCAAACGTGCCCACATTTGGACGATTAAATTGACCAAACAAATCAAACCCCCATGCATAACACTAACACACTCATACATCGACATAGATACACTACAGCATTAAGTTAATGGATACAACACACACATTGTTTATTTTGCCCTTTCGTTTCTTACACTCAGTTGATTTTATACGATTGCAGTAGAAGGAACATTTTTCCAACAAACGCATTTCAACTAACTTGAAAGGATCGTTTCATTTGTTTCAGTTTTTTTCGTCTATTGTGGAATTTTGCAACAAATAGAGACTGCGTGTGTTTTAGGAAATTCTAATGAATAAGGTGTAATTGAATAAAGGTATTTTAAGTATTATTTTTTCTTGTTATTTATTTACAAATTCACCGAAGTAGGTGAATAAAGTAAAACAAGTTGGCAATTGGAATTTTAATTTTGTTTTGTTAAGAAGCCGATTTGTGTGGGCTTTAACACATTATTTGTAAATAAATGAATGAGAGAATAAAGGCACAAAGTTCCATTAATAAATTCTAAAGGAAGTTTAATTTATTTGTTATCTCAACTTTTGTAAGCTATTTTGTAAATACATTGCCGCTTTGTGTCCAATTTTCGGTTCTTTTCCATTTATTATTCCCAGTTTCAATTTTTTTTAAATACTCACAAACAACTTCAATATTCTTTTACGACAGAATAAATAATCAACATAAATAACAATTAGAGGATTATTAGTATTTCTAAGGGGTAAAACGATCTTATTTTGATATGGATCAGCTTTCTTTTTCCAATGAGAAAAAATATTGGTCTTATTTTGAGCTAAATCACCTTTCGAAAATCTGGATTTCCTACCAACTGACCAACGTATAATTTTTTTTGAATTACAAAGATGAATTAATGGGTGCAAATTATGTTCACTTATGACTCTGATAAAAAATGCCACAAGGTAATCGTATTTAAAAGTTTGATTATGGTGTTTAAGTGAATTTTTTTATAATCAGTTTATATGGTTTAATTTGTTTTTTCTTATAATAATAAAAATAATTGCAAAAATATCGAACATAGACACCGGAGAATACTGATTTCTCTATTATTATTTTTGGTTTCAATTTATTATGTAAAATTTTATTTTTTTCTGCAAAAAATATTTATTTTAAAGGCTTTGACGAATTGCAACGGATGCAGTATGCTTGCTGAACGAGTTTCTGTTTTCGTTTTTTTTTTTTTGTCGGATGCACTCTCTTGCGGTTATGCAGTTCGAAAACCGTTACTTTGAGGTAGAAAACCGTAACTTTGTGGTGGAAAACCATAACTTTGTGATGACTCAACTAATTTCCCTTACTTTGGCTAAAGTTTGGAAAGGTCGGTGAGGAGCAGGTATAAAACTGGGGAAATAAGGTGAATACCATAACTCACGCACACTTGTTCGAGCTATTGTATTTTGGTGATTTCAGCTTGTAGGCAAATCCAGAAGATTGTTATCTCTTTCCTAGTTCATCTCTGCACACGGCCTAGGTCTGAAAATGTGTTTATGTCGTTCGGCTCTCATACGCGTTTTGTGATCCGAACAGATAACATCAATTTTATTGTGTACTTTTACACGTAGGATCTTGAGGAAAGACTTTTTTCGCAGTTCTGTTTGTTATGGCATTTTTCATTGGCAAATCTCAATTTTGATCTGAAAATTGTTTTTTCTTGTTACCAATGAAAATCGATTTCTGATTTGTTGTTTGCAAATGTATTGTTGTAATTTAGTGTCTGTGAAGTTAGTGTAGGTATAGTTATCAAGTTATAGTTTCCAGTAGCACAGGTTGTTTGTTTCTTAATTTAATTTATATTTCACACCGAAATGCTACGATTTTTAAGGTTAATAATAGTTTTTTACAACCAAATAATTAAAAATAATGAAAATTACATCAGTCAAACTGACACCCCAGGGTGGGGTAAATCTGCCGAAATATCCAGAGTTGCGAAATTGATCTGAGATAAAAAATGTTTGCTCAATGGAACATAACAACTGTCAAAATAGGCATTTATACGGATCTAGATCAAAAAAAGAATTAATTTTTTACCAATAGTAATCACAATTAATTTTCTTTTGTGAGTCGCAGTGTGTCAATCAGAATAAAAGAGCAGTGTAAATGCGCGAGACTCACGAAAGAAAATTAACAAAGAAATTTTAAAAAAGTAACTCAAGAGTCTACGTGTAAAAGCAGCACACATCCCCCTTATTCGTTAGATTTCACTTTTACATTACGTGGTGCATACGCTTTTAAACAGCCTTTATATCAATGATGAAGTAAGGAAGAGATAGGAAACGTTCGTACGTCTTCCCCTTCATTGGTCCGATTTCTTACGTGTCGCGTTTACGTAGTTACGTACTTCAAATCCCTATCAGTGTATACATGTGAGCGGCCATTTGCAATAACAAAAACAATTACATTACGGCCGCCCATGTAAACAAATACACAAGGTGAATTTCTTTGACATTTCGAATTGTGCGGTTCGTGAATTTTGCAATAGGCAAAATTGTTATGCAAATTTGTTTTGATTAATAAATACTGGAGCAAGTTCAACGATTATAATTTATTCGGCATAGTGAAACATTTATAAAGCATTTTAGCATTAAAATGCAGACTCCTTTCTCACAGTGCAATGTAAAAATTAAAAAAAAATCCTCACAGAGGACAGTGATACAGACACGGAATTTTCTAGCGATAAACTAAATTGATTTTTTCGCTTTCAATTTTCAAAAAGTTGTGTGTTGTTAAAATATATAATAGCTAGACAATGAGGCCGATCTCTTGGCTGATATATAATGGTTTCTCCGCATTATTTGAGCCCAATGAGCAGTAAAGTCCAGTGTTGAAAGTGACTTTATTATCGTAGAAGACGGTGAGATTGTAGGTACATAAATTGAAGAAACAACAACATTTGTTTAATTGCCCTCAATACGTGTCCGTCAACTAAAACTCACAGCTCTTTATTTTGCAATTCAAATCTCATAAAAACTCCTCATATCACCCACCCCTTTGAAAAAAATGTGAATATAATTTATACATTTCCTTTTTTATTTGATGTTGAGGGTGTCTCAGATCCCGTGAATCTTCAAATGACTGGTAATTCACTTGCGTTAATGGCACACTCTTTGCCTTTTGACAGTAAGTTCATCTCACCCTTAGCGATAAACGCGAGAAGTAACAACATCAATACAACTGGTGAGTTATATAATTATACAGAGTCTCTACTCCTTGCTAAAGTTTGTATGTTTCTATTTCTAGGTGCCAAGACAAACCACATCACCGAGTACTCGCAACTTGAATTATATTATGTAACTCATTACAGTTTACTACAGCTATACATATCACCAGTGAAAGTTTACGTTAATACTCCTCCATTACTTGTTAACTGTGTAGAGAACCAATTATAGACATTAAGATAACAATGGCTACTATGCATTCAGTTCGTTCTGTCGTCTGTGTCGTTGGTTGCTGCGTTTGTGGAGGCAACATGGAAAAACTCGACAATACTCGGAGCAAGATATTGAAAAAGAACCTTTGCTTAAAATCTTCTAATACCAAGAAGTTAAAAAACGAAACCCGATTGAATAATTATCCCTCCCAGAAAAGTAAACAATCTATTGTCGGCAAGGAAACGTAAAAAGCTAAACGAAACCTACGCTCGTTTTGTACATGTGAAGCAAATACATAGGCAAATAGTATTCGACTATTAAAATATATCTTGAAATGTATGTAAGTGTTCTCTTTGTTATATTGATTATTACAACGACCATATTTAATCTTCTTTTTCTTATGTTCAGCATTGCAAACAACAACAATAAAATTCTAACATCAGATTGCAAACACCTATCAACAAGCCAAAGCCAAACTAAATTCTCTTTAGAACCCAGAACAAAACAATAGTAAAAATTAGGTGAGCCTAAAAAAACAGAAAAGGGTTAGGAGTACGACAGCATTTCATGATATTTATAATTGTAAATACATTTTAGATTATTAATTGTTACATAAGTAGTAAACAAATGAATTTGCAGATAACTATTTTATTTACATACCCATTTAATTTCAAATTTATTTTAATTAACTATAACACTTTTCGTTGTGTTTTCTAAACTAATTTTGAGTGACAAAATTAAGACATAATATTTAAAGATTCTCAAAACGAATAAATGTCGTAATGTTTTTTATAACATGATATTATATAATTCTATTGAAAATTCTGGAAAATTAGGAGATGAAATCAAAAGAAATTTTTACTATGAAAAAAAAAAGATGTACAATTGATGATTCCAAACAGCACCTTGACAGAATTCCATGGGTGTGGGCAAAATGTGGTGAAATTTTGAATTTGGCAGTTATTTTTCGATTGAAAATTTTGAATTTGGCAGTTGGCTACGTTTTGACGTTTAAAAGACCAGGCTTCAGACAAGTGTGTGTGTGAATCAAATATGTGTGCACCTATTTAAGCCGTGGTGAGTAATTTATCTGTCAAAATCCTGGAAAGTTCCAGGATTAGCTTGTTGGCAAAACGGAAAGTCCTGGAAAGTTTCCTATCTCTTCCTTACTTGATCTCTGTTTTATACAGGGTTACACAAATTCTTGTTCATAAAATACTTTCCCATCAAAACCAAAAAGAGGGAAATCTATTACAATTGGATGCTTCACACCTCGGCAGGGTTACAAAACGATTATTTTTATTTTTGCGACTTCCATGACGACAACTTTGTTTTAAACACTTTAATAACATTTTGTTGACTTTTGTTGACTCAATAACTTCCTTTACATTGTTGAAAGTTTGTGTGTAAAGAATAATTACTGTTTTAATAAATTAAACCGTTAAACACAACTACTAAAATACAAAAACACCCTGGACAATTTTTGTGGAACTAACAATTGAACCTTTGCAAACCCTGATGTTCAGCTCCTCCTGTGTATACAGAAAAAAAAATTAAAATGTGCTTATACAGGCACAATTCAACCATCAGACGCATTTAGGATATACAAACTCTATTCAACGTTGTATAAGTTTCTTGAATAAGGTTTTTGCGTTCAGGCTTATAATGAGTTTATGAATAAAGTTGATAGTCTTTTCTTTTTGCTTCCTTCTTTTTATCATTAGGGGTATTCGTTCAACGTCGGAAAGTGGTCGTAAACGTTTTAAACGTTATAAAATTATGACGTGATAAATGAACTGTCAAAATTTGTATGTGAAATCTTTTTTAACAATATCGGAGTTTTCTCACAAGAATTGTGCTTGTGAACACAGATGGTAAACGTTGTAGGCTTTTAAAATTTCTACATAATTTTGTCCAGCTTAGCGAATACGTTTGAAATGTGAATGTGGCTGATTAAATGCCACAATAAAATTCTAATAGGCCGAAAGGCATTAGAATTAAGTTGTTATCATTTAATTTAGGGCGCCCGTATAGGGCCAGTAAGTTATTTAAGTAGTTGAGAAGTAAGCTAGTTTTTCATGAATTTTTGTCTAGCATGTAAGTTAGTTTTAAGATAAAGTAAAATAAAAATGAATATCAAAAAAAATAAAAGACGTATTATTGGTTGACACTTACTTGGACAAGAGAGTGAGATGAACGACCTAAAACTGTAACACTAAATAATGGGGTTGTAACTGAATTGAATCTCAATTTAGTACTTTATTTGTTGATAGAAATTTGTTTCTATCGTCTTTCATAGTCGCAGTTCACGCGAGAGGAACATTTATAAAGCATTTTATCATTAAAATGCAGACTCCTTTCTCACAGTGCAATGTAAAAATTAAAAAAATTCCTCACAGAGGACAGTGATACAGACACGGAATTTTCTAGCGATGAACTGATTTGATTTTTTGTGTTTTCAATTTTCAAAAAGTTTTAGGTCGTTCATGAAACGTCGTTGTAAAGTTAAAATCATTCGCACGTAGTAAAATTACGACGTTTCATAGTACCCTTATTATGTAGCAAAAAATCGACATTGTTGACCTCTCCCTCCACCATGTATTATTACTGTATGTTAGTGTTAAATTGTGCAAACACTTTTATATCTGGGTATCCCTTATAAGAAAGAGTATTTCATCTCACTCTCTTGTCCAAGTAAGTGTCAATCCGTAATACATCTTTCATAGTCGCAGTTCACGCGAGAGGAACATTGGGTGTTGACACGTAATGAACATTACTCTGCGTATTTTTATTTCTCTCTGCGCTTCCCTTATCATAGAATGACGATATCGAGGGTCTACAACAAAGAGGAACGTGCGGAACTGGGATTTCCATCATGGAGAAAAGTAAATATTCTGGAGCAGATGGAAACTTGTAATGTAATTTTACCTTTCTATCCGCGAACTCAAACATAAATGGAATAAATTCGACTTATCCGGAACAATGGAATAGAACCACAAAAGAGAACGTCAAAGATACTCACCGAATAAATATAAATTGTGGAGTGTTTTTCATTCCCCTACTCTTACACATATTTCCCTGTGCACGTAAGAATTGCTTTTGTACCATAGATGCAAAAAAAGAGACACAATACAAAAAATTTGATTTGATTTGAGTTGTTACATAACTTATGCAAGCAAAATGTTTCGAACAATCAGCCTGCAAGGAGAAGCTCTCGTATAGAGAACCACGAACACATATAAATACCATGAAAGTTTAATTTAATACTTGCAAATGGAGACCCAAGTTACCGCTACTGCCAATATAAGGAAGTGCAATTATCAGAAATGAAACGCACCTAGTGTAGTATCCACTTTAAAATTGTTCATTTCAGCAACCATGAACGCGCATAATTATACAAAATTCCCAACCACTACCTACTTCACTCACATTGTTAATATATTTTTTTAACGAAGGAAAATTTCGACAGAACTCGATGTCGGTATACTTTTGCCGCTCATATAGCGTTTATTCAGCTGGTATTGAATTCGCATTCGCACTTCGCAGGGTACATTTATAATCTTGTTTAGAAAAAAACTTATATTTTAATTTTATTAAAAGATACAATAGTAAACAAAAGATATTTCAAAAATGTCGAACGAAGACGAACCTGTTGGATTAGTTGAAGCAAATGAAAATTCGGTATGGAATTGGTTTGACTGATATTAACTTTGTTAATATGCATGTGTTTTATTTACATTGTTTATTCTTACGTTTACAGAATGAAACAACTTCTGAGGAAACAAACTCCTCGGCAGAGAAGGAAGTTGAATTCGATAACAAGATAGAGACTGACCGCAGCAAACGGTTTGATTTCTTACTCAAGCAAACTGAGATTTTCACACATTTCATGACAAATAGTGCAACAAAAAGTCCGCAAAAATCAAAGGCCGGTCGACCAAAAAAGATTAAGGACCCAGCTGCTAAGGCAAAAGAGGTTAAAGAAGATATTGGCAAAGACAAGGAAGGTGCAGAGTAAGTAAACGAACTCTGTATTGAATAAATATAACAAGTGTATAATATATTGCAGTCATCGGCATCGAAAAACTGAACAAGAAGAGGATGAAGAACTGCTTGCTGAAGATTCGCATTCCAAAGATGTATTTCGTTTTGAGTCCTCCCCAACGTACATTAAAAGCGGCGAAATGCGAGATTATCAAGTAAGGGGCTTAAATTGGATGATATCACTGTATGAGAATGGCATCAATGGTATTCTGGCTGATGAAATGGGTCTTGGAAAAACATTGCAGACGATTTCTCTTTTGGGATACTTGAAACATTTTAAGTAAGTTTAAAATACTCGTAAAAAGTTTTTCTTTAGAAATTTAATAGTACACATAGGATATTTTGTTATTATCGACATCTCAAGCTTGAAATTTTGTATTAAATTTGCTTTCCTGCTTGGCAAACAGTTCTACGTATGCGTTCGTATTAATGCGTTCCGAAAGTCCAACCTTTAAAAAAATAACAATTACCTACCAATGCTTAATAATTCCTCACATGTAGCAAACGGACTGCTCGTATGAATTAGCCTATTTGCTTTTACTGTATATCGATTTCATCCTACTTGTATTCAAAATCTAAAATTGGGTGGGTCTCTGACATATAAGTGTTCTATATGTACTTAAATGTCGGAGACCCACCATCTTATTCCCAGGGTCACCATTAAGAAATTGTAATCGCTATTTTGAGTGTAAATACTTTCCTAAGTACGTCCGGGTTAAACTAGGACCTCAGCCAACCTGTCTCTCCACTTTAACCAATATTTATTAACTTTTTTTTTAACCTATGCGCTTAAAGTTGTTGACAACGGTTTTAATTGTGCATGCAGATAACTGCAATGACTCGCTTCTACAGTTGGATCATTGATTTCCATTCGCTGTACATGTAACCAGGTCTTTGTCGCTCTAAAACTCAAAAAGTTCGTTGTTTAATCTTTGTGCGCCAACACACATGTAAACAAATATTTTCCGCTTGAAACAGCAAAAGATTTCTTCATCTGGTTTTTATATGGTTCATGCTTCAGGGCCTTATGTTGGTCTGGGAAGCTTAATACACCTATCAAATATGATGGCCAATTGTCGTTGTCGATTGTGACGTGCCTTTTGAGTGTGTGTAGTGTATGTATTTTTTTATAATTAAGTGGAGGTCTAACCCTACTATTACATTCTCGTCTGCTTCCACATTCCCTGTAAAGTTATTATACCCTGACAGCCAGACAATTTGGACTTTATTCTGGTTGTATTGAGCCTTTAGCTCTGTGCGGCAGCGTCAGGCCTACAAGGCTAAGCTGTATGTGAAGACGAGAGCTGCCATTGAGGTCATTAGGCAGAGAAGAAGGGCAGAACACCGGCTTTCAGATAAAAAAAGAGCAAGACAAGCGTGATCGAGGATATAGAGAGGTGGCAAGAACAATGTTTGCAAGTTTTACCATAGTGTAAAACGTTGAAGCCAAGGATACAAGACTCGAGCAAAATCCTGTCGAGCAAAATCCTGCTGAGGATATGAAAGAACACCTTTTGCAGACTGCTAAACGGCAATGTCTTAAAACATTCCTCTGTCAGGCAGAACGAACCATTCAAAATTAGCAACGACAGTGAAAACTGATAGAGGTGAGGATAGACTTAAGCTGCCTAAAGTTGCTTGAGATGACTTAATGTGTAACATCCACCAACTCAAAAGCCAAATCTGGTCGGATGAAAGTATGCCTAAAGAATGAAACTCGCATCGTTTGCCTGATTCACAAAAAAGGAGACTCTCTGAACTGCGCCAACTACAAAAGCAAAAGTCACCTCAACATAATCGACCCTTATCAGTGTGGCTTTAAAACTGAAAAGTTCACAACTGATCAAATCGTAACACTGCGGCTGATCACGAAAAAAAACCAAGAAGTCCAAATCAACCCACCACCAATTCCTTGATTTCAAAGCCGCATATGACAGCATTTATAAAGACGATTTATACAGAGCCATGTCTAGTTTTGGTATACCGCCAAAACTCGTCCGTCTAATTTGACAATGGAGATTTCTCGCTGCTCCATCGGGGTCAGAAACGACCTCACCTACACATTCGATGCCAGAAAAGGATTTAGGCAAAGCGATTCGCTGTCATGTGACTTCTTTAATTTGGTTATTGACTTAACGCCACGCTTTGGGAAGATTTCTTAACTATAGACATTCACGGCAGGTGTTGACTAATGTATGCATAACGTTATATAGCAGTTTTTTTTGTAGCATCATGGGGTTATGCCCTCGGGGCCTGCTGTTTTGTAGGGCTTAAAGGTGCTAATGGCCCATACAATTTTTTCCCTGCAGTTCGGATCTCTGTTGTCATATGTGTTGTCAATATCCGATACTTTATTGCAGTCAGAAAAACGGGTGTTAAGAAGCAGATCTAGTGTCTCTGATTCTGTTGGATTCTGTCCATTTATTTCTGAGAATTACGAAAAAACCTGGACTGCTTGCTTTTGTTGACACTATATAATATAACAGTTCAACACCTTGTTTAAAAACTTATCAGTATCGTGAGTTTGTCGACCTTGATTGAGCAACAAGAATTCTCAAGTCAACCAGTGTGTAATTTGAATTAATGAATAATGAATATGTGGTGCGTATTGGCTTGCACTTCTGGGACTTTTTGCCAAGATGTCAAATATGAGATTTTATCAGTTGTGGAGTTTTCTGTTTTAAAACCACGCTGATACAATTGAGTTTTAGACATTCACATATTACGGCAGATAGTATCTTGTAAGGATTGTTAAAAAAACAATTTATTTAATCTAACACTGTTGCTTCAACTCAAAAGAACAATAAGCATTTGTGTTCCGCTTTCTATTTATTTTCTCTATTTCGGTTTTTTTTTCATTCGATTCATCGGGTCAACACAATTTGTGATTAATATTTGTTTAATACAAGACACAAGATTTTTTGTTGAAACGATTAAAAAAGTAAGCCATCCGTTGAAAATATGTTTATTATTTATAGAAATACACAATTTCAAAATTTATTTTCTTAAAACAATATTATCCAAACATTTATATAATCGAACAGTAAAATTGTATGACCCTGGATGTAATGGCTGCTGTTTTGTTAAAAACATTTCCTTTCAAATGCGTCAGGGATGTCGGTTTATTGGCGTAAACTTTAACCCCCCAGAAAAAGGTTCATAGGGGTTGAATTAGGAATGGGTAGAGGCCAATTTATGTCACATCTCCTAGAGATCAATTCGATAAGAACAATTTCACGAACTCGCGGCAGTGACTTTTTGAACGTGCATTGCATTGCTCCGTCCTAATGAAACTATATTATTTGGATATACTTAAGTTTTGGTTGAATTCACTGTAACTGCAAGTCCCATTTCAGCTTCATTAAAAGTGCCGACATATCAGGTCACTTTAAGTTGAAAAAAGTTGTTTCTGATGCTTGCCTAATAGCATCAAATCTACATATTCACGTGTCTATTCAATGAATTGAACCGTCATCATTATGTCACTATTTTGTTATCATGGTCGCCCGGGATCAGAATCAGAGGTATGATCAGAGTCTCACATGCTGTAAGCTTCGAAAGCCGTAGTTTGGGACTTTAACCCGAACTAAAACCACCTCTGTACCCATCCCCTACATGGTACCGCCGCAAGCCATTTCATCACGAGGAGCTTTCAGCCGTAGCTGCACTTGAAAAAAACTTTTCCTTCAGTTGACTTCCCACACTATAGAATTCGGTGCTGCATTTTATTTTAATAAAAACAATCGAAACGATCAATTTAAATTCCAACAACAATGTCATTAAAACAAACTCACAAACACTCACAATAATATCAAAGAGTATAGAGCTACATAGAGTGCGCACCTCATACATCATCTCCTATGTGGGGTACTGATATTGATAGCCTAGTGTTCACATTGCTACCCCAGCATCAAACAACAGCATTGCCAACGCATACGATCGACGAAATTTCCGACGAGTCTGAAACGGCTACAAATTTTTTAGCTGTGATGCGTGCTCTATGTAGTTTATCAACTCTTTGATAGTATTCAACTAGTAGATATAACTCTGTGCATAGATGGATTGATATACCAAACCGAATATTTCTCAAACCAAATTGTGTTTTTGTTCAAAGAACCGTTGTTTATTTTTCAGTAAAATATGAGTATGTAGATATTTAGAAGCTAGAAATATCTCCGCATACAAAGTTATTTAAATATAAACCCATTCCGTTTTTTTTTATATATGTGGGCAATTATTTCAAGTTCCATTAAAAAAAAAATTGTTATGCAGATATATGTCCATAACCAATATGCAATCAACAAATTATCCTTAAAATTCTATGTTTCATTACCGAGTTGAATCTAAGCTTCAAAATTTAATCAAAAACCACTTTCAAAAAAAAAACTTGCAGCAAAATGTACTGGTTAACAAAAGAATATATATTTTGTACTCGGAGATCAAATTATGTGACTCGTAATCGTTGGAGTTTATAAAATGAGGAAAACTATAAAAAAAAACATCTAGGGATCTAATTACCACATAAGTAATCGAGTCATACGTGACTGAGAAATGATTTGGTATGCTCGCACACGAGATTTAAGTATCGAGATCCAATTTTGTTATTCTGTCATCAGTGACCGAGCATATTTTCATACGGTTGGGTTTGTGGTTTCATTTTGTTATTTTAAATTTCTCCAATATAAACAAGAATGCACTCTGAACCTTCTAATAAAGCTGAAATAAGTTTACGTTATGAAATATGTTTCAAGAAAATAAAAATAAAAATTGTAAAGGTAACTGATTGCTAAACGTTTTAGTTCAATCGACTCACAATGTCCAACTTCTGACTCGAAATATGAAAATAGTTACAACCAAAAATCCATTTAAAATTTTACCAATTTATTTTCATAACATTCACAAGCAAACAATGCATTTGATATTTGTTAGCCATCAAACATCAATGTAGCAGAAATGCGCATGTACAATTGGTACAATATTAAACGTGCATTCGATACGTGACCATTTCTATGCAATCATCCCAATGTAGTTACTCGATCATTCGCTAACGTATGCATTTAACTAACTCGTTAACTGATGTGGAATTTTGTGAGATAATATTACAGAAAAATATTATTTTCTTAGAGTATCTCTAAGATGCAGACCTACTGCTACCTGCCGACATTGATGGTTCCTATTTTCTTTGGTACCGTTGCTCTACTTTCTTACTTAAGGAATGAACCTGGGCCTCAACCAACATTCCCGGTGCTTAGCTAACTGCCTCCAGTTGCGACCTCAAAGTTGAATGAGGTCGGTTACTACTTGTGCGCGCAACTTAAGGCAAGATCTGCATCTACTGCGTCCTACGTCTGGCTGGTAATCGAAGAATGCAAGCCGTAGTATTGGTGTCCATTTGTTCTACATGTCCTAGCCATCTTAAACGTCCAATGCGGAGTTTTTTGACCAGGGGCATGTCGCTGTACAGCTCATATAGCTCTTGGTTGAATCTTTGTCTCAAGCCCATCAACGTAAACAGGACCGAAGATTTTTCGAAGAATTTTCTTCTCGAAACGACCAAGGATTTCTTTATCCGCTTTTGAGACGATCCAGGCTTCAGCGCCGTAGAGCAGGACTGGGATGATCACGGTCTTATTTAAGATCTCCTTAGTAGTTCGAGTGAGGCCTACTGAATTGCCTTCTTGGCCCGAAGGAACAGCAGTTTGCAAGAGTAATTCTTCGTTAAATTTCTGACGAGATGTTGTTGTCAGAGTTAATAGCAGATGCGACGTAGACAAAGTTCCGTAAAGTTATATCTGTTAATGGTGACGTTCTGTTCAATTCGTCGATGTTGTGTGTCCTTTCGTGTTGACAATATGGATATGTACTTAGTCTTGTCCTCATTTACTGCTAAACCCATTTTTTGCCGCTTCCTTCTCTATACTAGCAAACGTATCTAATGACATCACGTTGAGTTCTACCAATGACGTCAATATCGTCGGCGTATGCTAGTACATAGTTGCACCGATTTTTGAAAACTGTGCCTCTGGTGTTGGCTCGGGAGTTTTGCATAATCCTCTCTAGAATAAAATTGAAGAAGCCGCATGACAGCGCATCGCCTAAATCCTTTTCTGATATCAAATGTGTATGTGTGGTCGTTTCCGACCCCGATGGAGCAGCGTGAAATCTCCATTGTCAAACAGACAGAAGAGTTTTGGCGGTATACCAAAACCAGGCATGGCTCTGTGTAGTCCGTCTCTATAAATAATGCTGTCGTATGCGGCTTTGAATAGGTGGTGGGTCGATTTGAACTTCTTGGGTATTTCCTGGGTTGCAATAATTATTTGTAGCAGTTTAGGGCTTCCGCTAGTTGTTCGCTTGCACCTCTCTTGATTAATGTTCTCATATTCTAGGGGCAGAATCGAACGTCTTTGTCCATTTTTCTTTTAGCAGGGTCGTCAACAATGTTTTTCGATCAATGATATATGCACTCCTTAATTTTTTGTTTGCTCCACAGATAAAGTTTTTTTTTTTTAGTACAATATATTCCCACAAAGTATAAAGAGTTAAAAGTGTGTGTGGTTGTGTTGCTGTACGTGATATGAGCGAACAAGTATTTTTTTCCGTTATCTATAGACCGAGTCTGAACAAGTACATTACTGAATATGTCCGAGTATTTTTCAGTGTTATTTGTTCTTTAAAAAATCCGTGTATCCAGTCATATTCAGAAAATCCATAATTCAGCACATACCAAGAAGATTTTGTTCTGAAAAGCAATGATGGTAATGGTTCTGGTGGATATTGTAATTCTGCTAATCGAACCAGAAGCACAACACATTCCAGGAGTTTTAGTTCCAAATTCGAATGCATTACAATTGGCATAATTTGTCCATTGCACCAATAACCACAAATTTATGCAAACTATAATCAATGACAATGGCGATTGCTATCTCAATCTGTCTTGCATCGCGTTGTTCACCTTGTTCAGATAATTGACCTAAACGTGATCTGGCCATACGTTCCATTTGAATTCAATGTTGATTTTCTCGCTCTTGTGACTAATTTTGCTTTCATATGATATATTTTGTATTCTACGAAACCGATGACCAATATTTAATGACGTGGCATTTTTGACACAAACGAAAATAATGCAAGGAAAAGTAAATGTTAGAAAACGGATTGCACGGGTTTCATTAACTGAAGAAAAATATCATCACATTAAAAAAATATACAATTTCAATTCCATTGAACTATGTCTGAATTTCATTTCATTTCATTTAGTCTCAATACTGAGAAAAACAATCAATAATATTTGAACGACGATACAGCCAATGTAAACCGATCACAATTTGATGGCATCTACACGCTTTTTGTTTTTACAAAATGGACAGTTTTCACTTTTCACAACAAAACCAGAAGACTTTTATATCACCAATAGCTTGGTTTGTGTGCCCAACACTGATTTTCTATAGCGAAAAAAGTTGACATGAATCAAGAGAAATATTTTTATCGATTGAAACTTAAATGAATTTTCGACCGATTAAAAGCGAGTATTTTTTATATTCAGAATGTCTTAATATCTTGCTCAGACACTTTCTCTAAATTCCATAGGGTTCAACCAAAAATAACGTATTCTGCAGTTGTTTTAACATACGTTTTCCGATTTCAACCAAACTTCACAAAAACCATACATACATCTATAGCAATGATGTGTGAAAGTTTGGTTAAAATCAGAAAATGCGTTAAGACGTGAATCGGCGACAAACGAACACAAAATGTTTAAGGCCCAATTTTTATATATATATATAGAAGATTTATATATTATTTTCAAACAAACGAAAGGGTTTTAACAGCGAAAAAAATAGTTATCAGATTTTATGATCGATTTATAACTCTCGTTAATTCTTTTATAGGAATCAAGCTGGTCCACACATCGTCGTTGTACCAAAATCAACTCTTCAAAATTGGATGAATGAATTTGAAAAGTGGTGTCCATCATTGCGTGCCGTATGCCTGATTGGTGACCAAGAAGCAAGAAACACATTCATAAGGGAGGTTCTCATGCCGGGGGAATGGGATGTCTGCGTCACCTCCTATGAAATGTGTATTCGAGAAAAATCGGTGTTTAAAAAGTTCAATTGGCGTTATATGGTTATTGACGAAGCTCATCGTATTAAAAATGAAAAATCAAAGCTTTCCGAAATATTGCGAGAATTCAAGACAGCAAATCGTCTTCTTATCACTGGTACACCTCTTCAAAACAATCTTCACGAGTTATGGGCTCTGCTAAACTTTTTGCTTCCGGACGTATTTAATAGTTCGGAGGATTTCGATGCTTGGTTTAATACAAACACCTGTTTTGGGGGCGATAACGCGTTGATCGAGCGTCTACATGCTGTACTCAAACCTTTCCTATTAAGACGTCTGAAAGCCGAGGTAGAAAAACGTCTCAAACCAAAAAAGGAAATAAAGATTTTTGTGGGTTTGTCGAAAATGCAACGTGAATGG
Organism: Rhingia rostrata; assembly: GCA_949824845.1. NCBI lineage: Eukaryota > Metazoa > Arthropoda > Insecta > Diptera > Syrphidae > Rhingia > Rhingia rostrata. The sequence continues at coordinate 77,189,253 of OX463755.1, forward strand.
TACACAAAGGTTCTGATGAAAGACATTGACGTAGTGAATGGAGCTGGTAAAGTAGAGAAAATGCGTCTACAAAACATTTTGATGCAACTTCGTAAGTGCACCAATCACGTGTATCTCTTTGATGGCGCCGAACCGGGTCCACCATACACAACGGATGAACATTTGGTTTTCAACTCTGGCAAAATGGTTATATTAGATAAATTATTACCAAAATTGCAGGAGCAAGGATCTAGAGTATTGATTTTTAGTCAAATGACCCGCATGTTGGACATTCTGGAGGATTACTGTTTGTGGAGGGCATATCAATATTGTCGATTAGATGGCCAGACGCCACATGAGGACCGAAATAGACAGATACAGGAATATAACGCCGAAAACAGTTCTAAATTCGTATTTATGTTATCCACACGTGCTGGTGGTTTGGGTATCAATTTAGCCACTGCTGATGTGGTCATCATCTACGATTCCGATTGGAATCCTCAAATGGATTTGCAAGCCATGGATCGTGCGCATCGTATCGGCCAAAAGAAACAGGTGCGTGTGTTCCGTTTCATTACAGAAAATACCGTCGAGGAAAAGATAGTAGAACGTGCTGAAGTCAAGCTTAGATTAGATAAATTAGTAATTCAACAAGGGCGTTTAGCGGATAATCGCTCCACACAGTTGAACAAGGACGAAATGCTAAACATCATTCGTTTTGGTGCGAATCATGTATTTGCTTCTAAAGATTCCGAATTAACGGATGAAGATATTGACACTATACTCGAACGTGGTGAGGCCAAGACTATCGAGCAGAAAGCTCAATATGACGAAATGGGTGAAAGTTCTCTGCGCAACTTTACTGTGGATAACAATGGTGAGGGTGGTTCAAGCTCTGTCTATCAGTTCGAAGGCGAAGATTATCGAGAAAAACAAAAACTCAATACACTTGGTGCATGGATTGAACCTCCCAAACGCGAACGTAAAGCTAACTACGCTGTTGATGCATATTTTCGTGAAGCTCTGCGTGTTTCTGAGCCAAAGGCACCCAAAGCTCCACGTCCACCTAAACAACCTATTGTCCAAGATTTCCAATTTTTCCCTCCAAGACTTTTTGAGCTTTTAGATCAGGAAATTTATTACTACCGTAAGACTTTAAACTATAAAGTGCCAAAAAATCCCGAACTAGGCTCTGAAGCTGCAAAAGCTCAGCGTGAAGAGCAGCGAAAGATCGACGAAGCTGAACCGTTGTCAGAGGATGAAATTGCTGAAAAGGAGACTTTACTAACACAGGGATTCACTACATGGACCAAGCGTGATTTCAACCAATTTATTAAAGCAAATGAAAAGTACGGACGAGATGATATTGAAAATATTGCTAAAGACGTTGAAGGAAAAGCTCCCGAAGAAGTTATTGAATACAATGCCGTTTTCTGGGAACGATGCCACGAACTGCAGGATATTGAGAGGATTATGGGCCAAATTGAACGAGGAGAGACAAAGATACAGAGAAGGTTATCAATTAAAAAGGCATTAGATCAAAAGGTAAGTGTCAGAAATATATATATATATATATATATAGTTGTATAAACGCATCACAAATATTTTTTTTTATATTTAAGATGGCTCGATATCGTGCTCCTTTTCATCAGTTGCGCCTGCAATATGGTAATAACAAGGGAAAGAATTATACAGAAAATGAGGACCGTTTCTTGGTGTGTATGCTTCATAAACTTGGATTTGATAAGGAAAATGTATATGAGGAGCTTCGTGCAGCTATTCGGTAAGTGTAGTTGGTTTCTGTTTGGGTTAAACATATGATGCAGTGGATAAAGAGTTAGAACCAATGAAGTGTGTTATGATTTTAAGTCAATTTATTTATTAATAATTAATATATAAAAAAAAGGAAGCGTATTAGTTGCAGTTGTCATAGAGTCGATTTGCCCACTTCTCTTCCTCCTCGATCCTTGATAATGTGAAAGATCTTTAGCATCTCTCCCGCTGAAATATCAACGGGTTCATTCTGAATATGAACAAAGAACATTCCTTCGACAGTCCCTTGTAGTCGTTATTACACAGACGGGCCTATCAAGGTATCCGTTCAGAAAGTAAGTTTGTACGCAACGCAAATCCGTTTTCCGAAGGTACATCAACGCAATCATTTGGTGAAATTCCAAGCTACGTCGGGTTTCTAATGTATCACTCAACCAATTGTTTGGTGCTTGTTTTTTCATTTGAATGTTGAATAAAACAACAGTTTTCAACAAACAAAAACTTATCTTTAATTATTAAATTGCTTACATTTTGTTCACATTGAACTATTTCCGCGACGAACAGATGTAGGAGACCATCGCATCGGAGAGAAATTGACGTGTGGCTGTCAAAAACGGATACAAAAAAATGCAAATTGTGCTTTGTCGGAGAAATGTTCCGAACAACTGATCGGAACGATTACCATGAAGTAAAATTCTCTGATTCGTACAAATTCGGAGAATTTGCATTTCGGAACGAATACGGATGTTTTATGCTGTGATAATTATAATCTGTCAATCAGTTATTTACTTAAGCCACTTCTTCGTTGGTGGAATTTTAACTCTACGCTCTAAAGGAAGTCACAGGACTACATACATACATATTTGTGAAACTCCCGCCAATGCGTTATAGATCTGTGGCAGACTCTACTCGGTCATTTGTTTCCTACCTAAGTTTGCTGTTTGTTTAAAGGTAGTTTTCTAGCTAGTGATCTTCTAATAAAGGCGGCTACATAAGCAGGTATAACTGTCCAGTATGCCTGTGCAGGCGGCCTGGAAAGTTATACCGGACCGCCATAGCGCATTCACACGCTCCGGTACTGATGTGAGGCATACAACTTTGTTCTATTGTTGTCGTTGTTGTCGTTCGAAACAAAAAAAATTGTATAAATTGCTGTAAGGAGTTTCTAAAAAAAAAGACGAAGAGTATTCGCTTGTAAACACAGGCATAATTGTTTGCGTATGGAAGAGATAACTTTTTAAAGCATCTTTCATTGGTTGCGCCATTTATAAAAAAAAAAAAAAGATAGAATGGCTATTCCACCGCATGAAGTATTAACTGCAATATTAAGATTTCTGGGTATAGAGACTTCAGAGAATACACTATTTAGACATTTTAAACGAAAACTGTCTGCGCTCATGTAAGATTCACTATAAACTGACGGCCTAATGCTACACACACTCCAGTTATCCTAAACACAGGCGGCCCACACATGCATTACTATTGAATTTTCTGATTTTTCTTCGATCGCCTGTTCAGGCCAAAGTAACTGACAACTTTTTTATATCGGGCATACCGTGCAGTTATGCCTGATTGTGTATTACCGTCCTTAAAGCATTTTTTATGTAAATTGTCATCGCTGTACAATATTATTTCGTTTTGCTCTGCTCTTAAGATGTCAGCAATTTAGTGTGTTTACATGATCGTACGCTTCCGTGATCTGCATTAAACCTCATGCCTCCTTCAACGTCATAAAAGACATAATTAGAATTTTTCTTAATTTATTTGCATGTATAACAATATCCATTTTTTTAGTTCATCCGCTCAGTTTCGTTTTGATTGGTTCATCAAATCCCGTACCGCTCTTGAACTCCAACGACGCTGTAACACATTAATCACCCTCATCGAACGTGAAAACGTTGAGTTAGAAGAAAAGGAACGACAAGAAAAGAAAAAGAAAGCAGCCAAGGGACAGGGAACACCTCAGCAGACTCCGAGTGCATCAAAGTCGAACCAAAAACGTAAAGCTGAAATCATGTCAACAGAAAAAGCATCAAAGAAAAAGAAGAAGTAGGCATATAAACTTTAACCTTAATGTATTAGTTATCATTCTTAGTCACCAACTTAAATCGTACAAACTTAACATTTTCCATATAAAATCAGCTTTTGTGAAATACAATTAAGTTGATGATTAAAAATAATTACTAGTAAGCCGCATTATCTAAAAGAAGTAGAACGTTAAAGTAGTCTAAGTCTTATAAATCGTAAAACCCTAATGTTTATTATTATTACCTGCATTAATAGTCATCGATTATGAAATGTTGGCATTTTTTTATTATTTGTTTTGTTATAAGTACATACTGGAATAATAAATGTCTCATAAATTTGATTTGATTACAAATTAAAAATTACAAACAAAAGTGTTTAAATAAATTTGTTGGGAACCATTGTATATTATTCACTAGCCACATACCAGTAGGGACGTAGAATGCCAACGAAAACTGAGAAGTGTAGCCGCGCAGCACATTTAAGCTACAAATTTGCTCAAACATCTAACAGCTAAAACACACAACTACGAAACCAACTCAAACAAATAACTGGAATAGATACAGACCAACGCAACAACAGAAAAGAAAAAGCAAGACGAACGAATCTGCAAAGAATTACGCTTTACTAAAACTCCGCAAACCCCTTTTCCCGATTAACTTTAAACAAAAAAATTAATTTCTAATTTAAAAAAATGAGAAGGCTACAGTCCGATATGCGGATCGTTTAATACCCTATCCCATCCCATTTAAAGTTGGTCACAACGTACTGTTCAGACAGTTTATCAAAATTTTGTATGATTCGACAAAAAAAAAATTGTTTTTCTCCTGCATATGGTTTGGCGTAGAGTATACAAATTGATTTTGTAGAAAAACGCTTCCAAAAAGTGGGCGTGGGTTAAAATGATGAATGGACGAAATGTTGATATTATCACAAAAAGTGCAAAAAACTGTGTATAGACAAAATGTGGATATTAGGATTGTCTAAATATCTTATACACAAACTTTTTCAAAATTCCTTACCATTTTGCCATAAATAACATTTATCTTAAAAGTGGGCGTGGCAGTGGGTGGATTTCAAAAATGTTTACACATGTTCTGCTTCCTCGGATAGAGAGTCTATATACCAAATTTCAAAACTCTACCTCAAAATGTAAGTCCCAAAAATCGGTGACACACAGACGGATGGATGGACAGACATACATGGATAGATCGACTCAGCTAGCGATTCAGAGTCAATTCATATACTTTAAGGTATAGGCAGCAAAATTGTTGATCTATATTACAAACTTAATGTCAAAACTAATACACCATATGGGATAGCGGTGTGGGTTGAGAATTTGGCACCAATTCAAAGAATAATTCGGGATCATTCAAATCCAACGGAGCTACAGAATTCTTTGCAAGTGCATTTTATAATTACAATTTTTTCATATTTAAAAAAAATTAGTTGAAATTCGCGTTTTGGTTTCCACAATTTCAGTTTCTTGAAACCATTCCGCATTTAGCAGGCATTTAGCTATTCTGCTGGAGAAAATTACCAGTATCTGCCATCTGTATTAAGGATGGCTGTTTTTTTACAGTTCTTCCCAGAAGACAATTAACTAACAGGTGTGGGAACGATTTTACTTTGAGGGTTTGGCAAACAAAGTTAAAATGTTCGAATAACTTTTAGGAACAATACTGAGAAAGTACATTTATGGTAAAATATGAATTTTTTTTTAGCAAAACAATATTTTGTGCTAATGAAATTTTCGTAGATAATAAGGTAAAATATTCGATCGAATGCTTTGTCTTTGTTATGTTATTTCCATTGTGCCCTTCTACATGAAAGACATGGCCATACCAAAACAGGAGTCATTGGAATTAAGTAAATTTTTAGGGTGCAGTTATCGCTATCATTTTTGAAAAACAACCTTCGAAATTTTCCTATTATTGTTATTCAGGTTATGCTGAAGTATCTAGTCGACAGACATGTAAGTCCAAAAATGTCATTTGAGCTAGCTGAATGTTGTAATCTCATAATATTTGGACATCCAGGAAAACCCACGAGGACTAAAGTATGGGAAATTGAAGACAGTCGGGAGAGGAAAAGAGAAAAAGAAAAACTGCCCAATGACATTGGCCCTTAGGAAGAAGAAAGCTTAGGAAAACCACTCGAGACTAAACCCTAGACTAAATTTAAATTTGAAAATAAACCCCATAACTAGAATAAAACTACGCTGAAGTACCAAAACGGTTTTCCAAAACATATAATTCATAGCAGATTCGGTAGACAAAATCCGAAATATGCCAGATGTTATAGCAAAAGTTGGTCTGCTCACCCCTTATGTCGAAATACAAAAGTCACTATCGAAAATCACCCCCTTAACGAACATTCATGTGTGCGTGTGTACTCTTTGCACGATGGCGGGACCTCCTGTTTTATGCCGAATCCGAACGGCTAAGTTGAGATAAGCTATTCATGATAATTGATTCTACTCGGATGATTTGTCAGATCATCACGAGAGGAGGGCCAGTGAAAAATCATTTAGCTGTTGCTACGGCTGGGAATCGAACCCAGACCTTCTGCGCGGCAGTTCAACGCACTAACCATCGCGGCACTGAGCCCGTGGATAGATAGATAGATAGATAGGTTAGATAGACAAGATTTATTTCATTATTAGTTTTAATTTTTAGTTTCAGCTTAGGTTTATTTAAGACTAGAACTTAGTTTCGCGATAAATTCCTGATCTTGATAAACAAAATATTTCACGACACAAATGTTTGAAAAGCAAACATTTAGAAGAAGATGGGGGTTTTCAGATAAAAGAAAAAAGAGCAAGAACAACGCTTGATTTAAGGATTGATGTGCGCTGTACTTCATCTCATTAACCAATGCACCAGTGGTACCAATTAGATTAATAGCATGTCTTTAGACTCGTTAAAGTGCTTATTCCAACGAAGATATCAACTTAAACAATTAAACCTTCCATTTCAGGCTTAGCTACATTTTTATACCACCTGTACGTCGCATCGAATTCGAGTTCGTTGGTATTCCATAACATGGAAAATTTTGTTGTAATGTAATCACATTGCCTGGCATTTGACACACCTTCTTACTACCTATATCTTAATTACAATTTCAATATTTCCCATGTACTTCGTGCAACTTCTTTATATGCATTTTCTATAGTGTACTAAAGGTAAACTATACCTATATATTGTATTTATTATACATTGGTTTGTGCACTGAACCGTCTGCAACTCCATGAATGAGCTTACCCCCATCGGAGCGCCTTCCTTAAGTCTAAAGAATAGACCATTTCTAAGCATTTGCTTATTTGTGTACCTGACGCCGACAATATACCAAGGACATTGTTTTGGTCTTGGCCGTTGCTACGACAATAAACGTGGTAGCTCCGCATTTTAGACCAGGAACTACAAGTAGGTAAGTGCACTTAATACATAAAAAGTTGCATGTAACGCTGGGACTGGGTATGGTATATACGAATTTTAAATATAAATGAACATGCGGCCATTTTTAATGGCGACCTTGGCGTGTTGTTTATAATTTGCCTGAACTGAAAGCTATTGTTGTGTCCTTCCGCTTGTTATGGGTCCGCTTGTCCTTATTTTGACGGTGCTTTGACGCCTTAACATTCTTTTGGTTTAGTTTAGTGCAGGAGAGGACAAGTAACACTTGATAGAGAAATAAATTTTTGAATAGTGCTAACATTTGGATTGTTGCATAGGTATTATTGACTCCACTCTTATATATGTTGTTGTCCTTTACTTTTTTTTTAAATATTTGTTAAACCAGGTTAATTTGAATATATAGGCATTTCGAATGTTAAAGAGTGTATTTTATATATTACTAGTACTACCCAATATGATATTAGTGTCCAGTTGCAATCTTTTTATGGCCGCGCAAATGCAGTCAATTATTGAGTGTACCCTATCAAATATTTACATTGCAACGATTTTCTTTATTTTTGAAATAAATAAAGAAAGTGTTTACTTATAAAACTGGGCGCATAGTAAAGGGTAGATATATCTCCAAGATTAGAAGATACGAATACCTACATACATAAAATCTATATGAAGGATAATAACTGTTGGGAAGTATAATAATCCACCCTCAATCGTTTAAAAACTAAGTCATCATTAAAAATTTAGCTGCATATATGGTGAGATATTTGTAGAGGTTTGCAAAAATGTCGATATATATGTCGCTGTTCGTAAATTTAACTAAGCGACAGTTGTGAAATGTCTTTCTTTACCCTATTGGCAGATTCATGCTCTGTTGACGCTGAATAAAGGAGTAGAGTAATAGTGATAGGTACTTCATTAAAAATTGCTCTCTTTTTTTAAAAAAAAAGGGCATTTTTTTGCGTGTTCCATTCACAGATAAGTGTAATTAATTTAGATCAAATCTCAACACGAACAAAGGGCCTCTAAAATATTGAGAGAGTACCTTGAGAACTGACAATACATAAAAACTGCTCTTCCACATGCACTTTATGACAAGTTTTATGCTTAATGGTATTGCTATGATGATAATGATATGAAATAAGGCTCCTGCACATCGGACGATTTTTCAGGATTTAGTTCATATGAAAACAATCCGCTGTGCGAATTTCATAAAACATTCACCACAAAAAAGTTTTTTTTTTTAGCAAAACGATTATAAAAATGGCGTGGATAGACTAAATATCTTGTTCAGAAACTTTTTCGAAATTCCCCTCGTTTTGACAAAAAAAAAGTTTGTTTTTCTTAAAATGGGGCGTTGTAATTGCCTGAATTTGAAATTTTACACGTAAAAGTGCCTTAATACAACATTTCATTATCCTAGCTTTTAATGTAAGGCCTTAAAATCGGTGACATCCAAATTGACTTTCGGACAGCCAGACATGGTTGAATCGACGTAGCCACCGATTCTGAGTTAATCAATATATTAAAATTTATATATATCTAACATATTTCGAGATCTGTGTCTAAACTAATATAAAACTATGGGTAGGGTATAAATAGTAACAACTTGATTATACAGAATCTGATTAAGTTTTTGGTTCTGTTTCCAAATTGTGGAATTTTATAACGTGGCATGAATCGAAATTGATTAAGAATAATATCACTTCTTGGACCACTGTGTCAGTTTTGCTGCTTGTTTTACTGCTCTAAGTTGTTTTAATCCCTAATGAATTTTAAACTATTACCAACGACCAATTAAACATTATTACTTAAATATATATAATATAAAATGAGTTAAATTCAATTTTGATTATATCCCAAACACATCCTTTCTTGTTTAATGGACATAAATGGGGTTATGAGCCGAAATGCTCGAAAAATTGATGCAAAATTAGACCTTCCGAATGAGCCATTTACATGAAGCTGTCTTTAAAACGTAAATGGAAAAGACCTTTTTATCGATTACAATAAAGATTTGGAATATTTGATGCTAATTTGAGTAATCGATAAAAAAAACTACGCTTAAAAAGTCATCCGCTAAATACACATGTTTTATACTTTTCAATAATTGTTGCATGTCTTAAAATGCACTTCATATGAGTGAATTCCACAGCGATTCTCTAATAATATCGGTGTTCATCCAAGAAAATAATTTAAACAATGTCCCCCGTTTTGATAAACGCTGGTTAGCTTATCAATGACTAACATGACAGCTTTTCCTATAAGAAGTACTCGAGCAAATGTCAAAAAATAGTAACTAATTAGCTACTCAGCGTTTATTAATATCTTTTGATTTATCAATATTAATATCTTTTTGATGTAGGTATCTGATGCTGGTGAATGTAATCCTTTATTTTAATCAGAGAAATTTACAATCCTATCAGTCTTAAGAAACATGTTACTCTGAATAAGTATCTGAACCAATTTTTATCGCTAAGTTATTACAACCGTTAGTGTTGGACCTATAACTCTGTTAATTGAGCAAAATACAAAAAGGGTTTTGTGAATCAAATATAGTTGCAATACAAATACAAAAAGGGTGGTGGTTTTAGTGAGTAAAAATTGCACACTAATTTCTGCACGTGATCATCGTGTGTATGAAGATTTCCACCAGCTTCCGGAAAAAAAATGTAGTTAGTATAGGCATAACCACAAATTACTATTAATTTATTTTAAATGCCCATACAATAAAGATATTTCAAATAATAATATTATTGAGAACAACAAATCCTTACGGATTTTTCTAGCAGGAATCAAGCCACACTGTTCCACAAATTGTTGTATAAAAATGTATAATAATCCGAACCTGAAGAAAAGCATCCGCATTCTTTGCTATTGATTTCATATATTTACATTTGTAAAATAAAATTAAATATCAATAAAATTTCCGCATGCTTGTACAATCCTATACTTAAACTTGATGGTTTGTATAATGTTGTGGTTATTCCCAAAGAAAAAATTCACTACTTTGTCGCATAGCTTTCCTGATTTTGTTCAAAACAGAAATAGTTACCGCGCAATTTATCGCTGACTCGAATAGTGAGAGTTACCCACCACACTAGCGCCGGGCGCGAGACCTTTGCGAGGACAGCGCCAATAGTGCTGCGATTTATTTTTACACTAACTAACAAAAATAAAAAGACGCCATTCTACTTTATGACAAATTAACAATAAACGTAAACAGTTTTAAGAATTATATTTAATTTTATTGTTTTTGTAATTGAACATTTGTAACATATCTAATTATTGTGGTATTTTTACATTTTGATTTTTTTAGATGTCCTTCCTTTCACCAACTTTGAAAATTGAAAATCTTGCCATGGAACCTGAAATTACTCAAGATCACATACCAGAGGAAAGTCGGTATGCGAAGGGCAACATCGTTGCCAGGTGGTGTGTACCTGTCAATGGCCGCATGTACCGGATTGAATTGGATCATGGAACGACCAGTGGGCGGCGCATGATTTGGGTAAATGGAAAGGTAACTTTAGGAAAATCAATTTATGAAAACACACTCGTTATGAATTTGCTATTTTAAGGAAATTGTACGAAGGGACTGGATGTTTAAACTAGTCGGCGACGACTCATTTCAAATCGATCATGCACGATGTATAATTCGAGTTGATCCAGCTCCTGGCTTTAAGTATGAATATTCCCTTTTTATTGATGGCAGGCCTCATAATCAGTATACAGATGAACAAGCAAGAGCTTTCAGATCATGGATAACCGTTGTCAATGATAAGGAATACAGAATTGTGCTTGGTAAAAGTTTGAGAGTGAATGTTTTTAAAATATGAAGAAAGTAAAAGATGTTATTACTTTTAGAATTGGACTCTCTGAACATTTTCCTCAATGATAAAATACGGAATGAAATAGTTAGTAATATTATAATATGTTAAATATGAAAATCACATTATCACATTGTAATCTTAGGGTGAATTTGTCGATGGAGGAACTGATACTAACTTTGAAGAAAACGGAGTGAACTTTCAACTTTGTGCTCGATCCAGCGGTAATAAACGTGATGGGATTCGGCATTCATTAAAAGTCAATGGTGAAATTGTACCAGAAGTCAGTTTAATAGATTTTGAGGAAAAATATTCAGAATAGTTAATTACATATCAAATAATGTTCAGAACTCATTTTATTGCAATTTGAATTGTGTAGGTTATACCTTGTCAAATGCCTGAGATACGTTAAGGAAATAATTTTCGGAAAAAGAAAAATGGCAAAGTGAGACTCTATTTAACAGAATCTATATAAATAAAGTATATACATGTGATTATCTTTATAATGGCAACAGCATGTAAGTTAAATAAGGGTCTTATCAACTTCATCACATTGAACAAAATTTTACAACAATCCATACCTATTCCTTTTTTATATGATAAAATGTGGAGGAAAAATCATCACCCAATCGGAAGAGTTTTGGAAATCCCATATCTCCGGCCCGAATTGTCATCAATTATGGCGGAGGACACTTATCATTTTCTCGACTTAATTAAAATTCATGTAAACTTAACCCAAAAACACAACCAACATTTATCAACTTTCGTGGCCCCTAATAGCATTTTCCAAGAGGGTGACTTTTCCACTACATTTTCAATATACTGAAACACCCAACGCAGATCATAAATGCTTCATTTAGATTGAGATATATGCAAGGCATTTTAGATTTAAGCAAAAAACAACGTAATCATCATGAATAGGTCCAGTGCTACATATCTTAATATCTCATATTCAACAGCGATCTACCAGAAAATGATAATATCACTCTAACTACCTTTGTAGATTATCCTGCTGTATTTTCTGAAACTGTTGAAAAAGCAACAAAAAAAGATTCAAGAGGAGCTACTCATCCCTATCGAATTACAATTATTTGGTTAAGAACATTCTAAAACCAGTATGAACCTATGGCTCCAGTTCAGGGTATGCACGCACATACAAGGCAAATTTATAATTAACATAAACCTTCCAAAAAGTACTTTAAGAGCATAGTCAGCTGATATCTATATTATATTGAATACTTAACTTACTTGAGTGGCGCTACAGTCCGGAATGAACCTTCGCCTCAACCAACATGCCTCTCCAAATAGCCCGGTCCTTAGCTAACTGCCTCCAGTTTCGGACTCCAAGTTGTTTGATGTCGGTTTCTACTTGTGCGCGCCACTTAAGGCGAGGTCTTCCTCTACTGCGTCAAACGTCTGGCTGTGAATCGAAGACTCTGCGAGCCGGAGTATTTGTGTCCATTCGTTCTACATTTGTGTCCATTCGTTCAACATGACCAGGGCATATCGCTATACAGCTTGTACAATTCATGGTTGAATTTTCGTCTTCATAGCCTGTCAACGCAACCGGGACCTAAGATTTTTCAAAGAATTTCTCCTCGAATCGACCAAGAATTTCTTCATCGTAGAGCAGGACTGGTATGATCATGCTCTTATATAGGATCTCTTTAGTAGTTCGAGTGAGGGCTTTATAACTGAAATGCCTTCTTAGCTTGAAAAAAACAGCGGTTGGTAAGAGTAACTCTTCCTTGAATTTCTGACGAGATGTTGTTGTCAGAGTTAATAGCGGAGACGAAATAGAAAAAGTCCCGTACTACCTCAAAGTTATATCTGTCAATTGTGACGTTCTGTCCAATTCGTCGATGTTGTGCGTCCTTTCGTCTTGACAGCATATACTTTGTTTTGCCCTCATTTACTGCTAAATCCATTTTTGCCGCTTCCTTCTCTATATGAGCAAACGTGGCTATGACATCACGTTGAGTCTTACCATTGATGTAAATATCGTCGGCGTTTACTAGTAATTGCAGCGATTTTTGAAAAATTGTGCCTCTGGTTTTGGCTTGGGAGTCTTGCAAAATCCTCCCAAGAATAAAATTGAAGAAGTCACATGACAGCGCATCGCCTAAATCCTTTTTTGGTATCGAATGTGTCGGTGCAGTCGTTTCCGACCCTGATAGATTAGCGAGAATTCTCCATCGTCATCCTACACAAACGGACGAGTTTGGGCGTAATCCCAAAACTAGACATGGCTCTGTATAGTTCGTCTCTATAAATGCTTTCGTATGCGGCTTGAAATCGATCAATAGGTGGTAAGTATCGATTTTGACTTTTTGGGTTTTTTTCCAGGATCTGCCGAAATGTGAAAATTTGATCAGTTGTGGACTTTCCTGGCCTAAAACCACACTGATAAGGGCCATAAGCGGTGGCAAGCGGTTTTAGGCGTTCACATATTACGCAGATAGGACCTTGTAGTGGCGCGATGGTTGGTGCGATGAGCCCAGGAGGGTCTGTGTTCGATTCCCAGGCGTATCAACACCTAAATAATTTTTCACTGGCCCTCCTCTCGTGATGATCTGACAAATCCTCAGAACAGAATCAATTGTCAAAAAAGCTTGTCTCAAATTCGCCGTTCGGAGTCGGCATAAAACACACGCACACATATTAGATAGCTTGGCCCTGGGTACTAACGAGCCTGTTGCGTAAAAAAATTGATTTTTTTTTTAGGATCTTGTAGGCGATGTTGAGGAGACTTATGCTTCTGTAGTTGGCGCAGTTTAGCGATTCTCCTTTTTTGTGGATCGAGCCAACGATGCTGAGGTTCCATTCTTCAGGTGGGTATTATTCACCAAGTCATCTCCGCGGGCTTTATAAAGATCGGCGGAATGGCCGTCATTTCCGGCAGCCATATTAAGCTTGAGTTTTGCTTTTGCTATCATCACTTCACTTAGGTCAGGTGGTTGGCAGTTTTCGCTGTCATTGCCAATATTGAATGGTTCGTTCTGCCTGCAGAAGTGGTTCTTCCATATCCTCAGCATCGACTGTGTCTCAACTATGATATTTCCTTGTTCACCTCGAAAGGATTCTGTTCGAGCCTTGTATCCTTGGCTTTGACGTTTTACACTTTGGTAAAACTTTGTTTTCTTGCTCTTTTTTCTTCTTTCTGAAAAGTCGGTGTTCTTCCTTTCTTCTCTTTCTATAGAGCTCAATGGCAGCTCTCGTCTTTACCTGCAGTCCTCATCAAACCAGGGGCTTACGAGAAACCAAGCACATTAGCTGCAGCTGATCTAATGTCTTGTTGGCATCGTTGCCATTGTTCTTCGACATTCGATGCTGGTAGTGTGGTGTTAATCGCGTGGTTTAAGGATACGCGTTGCGTGAAGGGCTTGGTGGTCTCTTGCGATTGCATCCAAAATACTGGATGCGTGCCTCTTGCCTATCGCATTGTGATCAATTTGGTTGACCGTTCGTTGATCTGGAGACCGCCATGTCCCCTTATGGATATCGAAGTGAGGAAAACGTGTGCTGGCTATTATGGCATTTCGTTCCGTAGCGAAGTTAAATAGCCTAAGTCCGTCAGCAGACGTTTGGTCGTGTAGTCTATTGTAGAATGAAGCCGGGCTTCAAATGATATAACACTTTTCTCTTTTATGTTTAACAATAATTTATTTAAACAGACTCTTATTTCTGGAATTATATTATTTATAAAACGGTTTCTCATTTAACAATTCAATTGCACTTATTTGAAATCAAATACCAACGATTAAATTCCCGCACTAATATCACTTTCCAAAATTCACTATAGGTAATTCACTCAGTTAACAATATTCAATTCAGATTCAGGTCACAATTAAAATTATACTCTCTGGTTGTCGCTTCATCTCATTCCACATACAGATAGCATAATATTCTCGGAGATTCCCGCAGTTACTAGATGGCTCGAGAAGTGGTTTTGCCAGATACCCTTATTCCAGTCATTCATTCCAGTGTGCATTCATTCATTCCAATCGACACCTAATGGATCTGATCGATTTTCTCACATCAAACCTTTGTATACTACATTCCGAAATTATAACACTATGTTTTCCGACAATACTGCTAAGGATGTCTTAGATTCCTACCTTTGCATTAAAATCTCCCAGTATGATTTTAACATCGCACGACGGTTGTCGCTCATAGGTTTTGTCAAAAAGCTCGTAGAAGCAATCCTTAAATCATATTTTTCGTCCGTTGGAGCGTGAGCTTATTTAAGACTTATGTTGGCGAATTCTAGCTGAATGCGTATTGTTACAATGCATTCGCTAATGTCTTGGAAACATAAGACTTCTTGCTTAAGTCTGGTACAAATCCGCATCCGTATAGTCGCTGTTTTTGCTCACTATAACACGGCCCGTAGTAGATGTCACATTTTTTCATACTCTTTTTTTCCCGCCCCATCACATCGTATTTCCTGGAGGGCAGTAATGTCTGCTTTGTAGCAGTTTAGGGCTTCCGCTAGTTGTTCGCTTGCACCTCTCCTGTTTAATGTTCTCATATTCCAGGTGCAAATACGAACGTCGTTGTCCTTTTTTCGTTTAGCAGGGCCGTCAACAATAAAATCAGTTCTTTCCGACTCTATTGGTTACTTCGTAACCGTTAGTTTTTTTATGGAGGGTCAGTTCCAATTTATTAGATACCACTGGGACACCGGGCCATCAGTTTCCAATACGGGATAGAGCGCTGCCGTTGGCCTTCGGTTCATCCGCCACCATCTCAGTTCAAGGGCCTGACTTACCCTTGAAATTCCTAGACAGCCATCCGTGCCATTCTGAGCTGGCTGTTTATAGTGTTGTTATTTTTGTCTTGTCATCAACTCTCGCACTTATCGTTAAACAAGTCGAATCCGGTAAGATGATACCAGAAACCGATGTTTACCACTTGGAGGTTATAAATAAGCACTTGATGTGTAGTCAGAGTTACAACCACGGGCATTGCCAAGTTAAAGCCAATCAGAGCCTACCCTAGTTCTACAACACCCAACCATCACTTTATTGCCCTTATAGTAATTATCCAAAAACGTT
This sequence comes from Rhingia rostrata, assembly GCA_949824845.1. Taxonomy (NCBI): domain Eukaryota; kingdom Metazoa; phylum Arthropoda; class Insecta; order Diptera; family Syrphidae; genus Rhingia; species Rhingia rostrata. The sequence continues at coordinate 77,205,327 of OX463755.1, forward strand.
TTATACTACAAAACATACTTTGAATACATACTGCAACAATTGTCCATGTATATCTGCAATTTCTTAAGTTCTAGTCTTATTTTAAAGTTGTTTAAAAAAATGAAGTCTCTAATAATAAGAATAACATTTTGCACTGATTATCAAAGCATTTATAAACATTTTAATATCCAAGACCAGTAACGGCAGGTGTGTTTACAAATAATATTATCTTTTTTTTAAATGTAACAACATTATTTTCCCTTTCCTTACCATAGATTTAAAGCTTTACTAAAGATTTTTTGGCATAAATTTACTTAAGCACAAACTCACTTTTTTTTCACTTTTTTGGCTTTTCGCGTGCTGATCATTTGTCCGTTTTTAAAAATTGTTGCTCACATTTAGTTCACCAGTTATGATTAAAATAAAATTGCACTTTTTTGGTTAAAATTCCATACAAATTGTGTGTAATTGGATTTTTTGCTGCTGCGGTGTGCGCAGCATTGTTGAACAAAACATACCAAATAAAAATATTTCAACAAACTAAACTGTCGGACTTAGGCGCCTGCCTGACGACTTTACATACGCTGACCAGACAAACGAAGTTGAGTGAGCGTAGAAAGAGATTTAAAATCCTTTGACTTTTATTTTTATATTTTAGGAAATAAGTAGTTTTTTTGGCAATGCGGGAATGTTCTTCTTCTTATTTATCATTCAGCTGAAATGTCATGTGTGAAATGTCAAATAATTGTTGATTTCTATAGGGATCTTTCGAATTTTGATTTTTTAGCTAACTGAGAGCTACGGTTTTTGGAATTGCTAAAATAACAGCATAAAAGTGGAATAAAAAACATAAGTGAAAAAAGTGAGTTTGTGCTAAAGTAAATTTGTTCCGATTTTTTATTACCATTTCAAGCAAATTAATCATATATGAATAAATAAATTGAACTTAAAAATTTGTAAACAATATTTTACTTTATTAAAGACTAAAAAAATTATGCCAATAACTGTGCCTTCTAAAACGCGCTAATAAAACTATCAAATTGAGACTCGGTAACAGCATCGTCAACGCCTTCATATTTTTTCGTTAGTTATTCAACAATTTTGAATTTTGTTCGTTGACTCTGGTCACCCTATTTAGAAATCACAAAATGAAAATGAATTAATTCATCACTCCGATCTGATTCCACTTCGTTTCATCTCTCATGATACAATTTTGCTCAGTGCTTCTGCTTATATCAAACCCGAGTTCCCTTGCGATAGCCTTCCGTCATTTATTTCATTCTATTCATTGGAGTGCCGGCCATTTCAACGGTTATTGCAGTTACATGCGTGCTCGAAACATTCAGTTCAGTTGTAAGTTCTTCACCATCGTGGATTCGTGTTTCTTTGTCCTGTTCTTGTGTTTATTCACTATTTTCTCATTACTCGCTCATACGCAACAACACGTACTTTGTTTACATGCGATTCTCACTTCCAGTTCCAATCCCTCGCGTCATAAGGATTTAAAGAAAAAAAGACCGATGTGTGTTTAGTGATTTCTTTTGAATTATGTAATTTATTCGTCCTTCGTCTGTGAAATACTACAAATAAAAGAAAAATCGAATTACGCACACGTAGTGAAAGCAAGAAGTAAAGGAAGCGAAATTCCACAATCGTCGCATATTCACATTGCTGTGCTGTGAATTCTCACAAACGAAAGTTCTGAAGTGACGCTTTTAATGACATTACATGTGATACAACGTCGAATTTCTATTTCCATTAAGGACATTTTCCGCTCGTGAATATATTTTAATGCAGACTTTTCTGCATTCAGTTACGTACATAGCACCTACATTAATAAGGAAAAAATAAATTTGTGATATCTATATTGTGACAAAGAGGGAAAACTGGTGAATTATTGTTGCCCTTAACGAATGACGTCAGGCTCTGTCTATTATAGGAGCAAAGTGTTTATTGTCTCATTTGGTTTGATAAATAATTAATTGCACATCTTCAGTGTTAAATTGGAGTTTTCTAAAAATTGCTGATTGACGGTAATATTGAGGGAGAAAGCAACTCCAAAGAAGCTAAATTACTAAAGGTAAGTGTTTCTTCAATTTGGGCTTTAAGCACGTTGTAATAAATATGTATAGGCAAAAAGTAGTTTATCTGGTTTGGCATTCGATTCTTCTATGAGCACTCTTTTTTTTTTTTCATTTGCTGAATCTCTCCCATCCTACCTACCAAATACTGTTCCCGTTTGCCTCATCTGCCCAACGTACAGCTGCTGTTTTTTTTGTGGTACATACAAAGGTACGGCTGGTGGTGTAGTGGAAGGTAATTCAACCTCAACCTTCTATCATTCTTTTTTCGCGTTTGTTTGGATAGTTTAGGTAGGTAGGTAGATGAACTTGGTTTTGGTAGTTGGTGTTGGAAGATAGCTAAATTTGTAAGCGGAACACAAAAACAAAATAAGAATAAAGTGAAATCGAATTAAATAATTTAATTTGTATGGGTTTTTTCTACAAGAAAACAACGATTGGACTGGACTGACAATGAAGGATTGTCTGAAGAGAATATTTTTCGATTTCAAAAATTATTTATTCAAACAAAAATAAATGGCAAGACCATTATAACTAAATTGTAAACATGAGTTTATTTAGTTCTTATACCGAACAATAACTTAATCTCTTCTGTTATATGCCTTTTCCATTTAAGATTGATATCTTATTGGAATGAGTCACAGTAACCTATATATTTGAATATTTTTACTTGAGCTTTTACATACATAATGTACGTACAAAATAAATAGGTGTCTAAATATGTAGTAATGACAATTTTTTTTTCATATTTTTTTATTATAATTACTTTTTTCCATCGTCATACAGTCCAGTATAATCCAAAAGTACAAAACACTCACGATTTTTTATAGATTTTTTTTACCATTTTTTGCCTAAAACCCTTTCCTTATTAAATTTTAAATTATGCCCTCTTTTTCATCAGAGGGTAATGGTAATGAACATCCTTTTGTATAGAAACAGACCTAATAATATGTACCTAGTCGTTATAATTGCTTTTTGCAAACATATCTGTACCTACAATTCTTTCTCTAGGTTAAACATCGGGTTAAACCTAAATATCGTCTTGCCATAAATAACATTTACCTAGTTTGAAAAACAAATATTTCTTTCAAAAGTTTTCCCTCTTTTTTTTTGCAATTTGTTTTTGCAAATATGTATTCGAGTTTGTAAGTCCCGGTTTTTCAGTGCGAGATCATACTATGTTCGAGAAAGTATTTTTTCAGTCAATTTAAATCCAGAGTTAACGTCTAGTTAACCCAGCAAGGGACGGCCTTAGTCCCAGGATTAACTCACCAATAATCCTGGGACTAAGGTCGTGTGTCAACTGCGGTAAACTAGGGGTTAAATTTTATCCAAAGTACCTATAATTTTTGACAATTTCTACAGGGGTAAACAAAAAATTGGGGTTTTTCTGTGTTAATTGGATCAAATGATTACAAAGAGTTCATCAAAAAGCCTTAATTTATTATTATGATCAGTAATAAAAATATTGTTGTATGATTTGTGTTCATGATCAAGGTTGCAGTTAGATCTATCATTCAAAACCAACCACTTTGCTGAATTTCATCATATTTCGCATATAAAATAAACATTTTTATAACCATATATTTAAAAAAACTGCTTTAAAATGTTAATTACATATTTTTGTAAAAAAAATGTTCTTTGCTATTTATTTTCTAATCTGAGTGATGTGCTATTTTCCCGCCAGATCTGAGCACTGGTTATCGTGTGCTTTCCATCTCTCTCACTCTTTGGTAGTCGATAAAAAAAATCCTAAAAATGTCGTTTAACCACTTCTTTACCTAAGCGCTTCTTAAAAACTTATTACGTGTACAATATATTTAAATTCAAATCTCAGCGACTCGAAACTTTTTTTTTTTTTTAAATATTCAGCCCTAGCAAGTTAACCGTCAAAGCGGAAAATTTTCGCATTTTGTACGATTCGGAGGATTTTAGCTTCGAGGTATTCTTCCGAAAAGCTGTTCGGAATATTTCTCCGACATTTTGTAACGCATCCCGTCGAATTGCGTTAAAGTGCGTTTAAGTGCATTTTTTGTGCAATAAAACGCTCCGACGGATACCTCGCTAGAGAAGATTGAGTTTGACTGTTTTAAGAAGAAAAAGAATTGTAAGATCGAAATTCAACCAAACAGCTGATAACTTAGCTGTTGCAGATTCTACATACATTTCGAAAAATGTTTGACACCAAAATCGATAAATCATGAGTACCTACAGATCATAATCACTCGGAATCAAATTTAATCCCGCACTGAAAAACTGCTTCATAAGTTAACTCTAGATTATAATTTATAGGGGGTTAGTCAACTCTGGGTTAACTCAGAGTTAACACAGTAGGTACTAAAAAACCGGGCCTCAAGTGATCCTACGAAAAGATTTTTGAAATTGTAGCTTTAAAATTACCGGTAGGTACCATAAATAACATTGATCAATAATTGTAATTTAAAACAAAAATAAACATTGACAAGCTTTTATTAATTATTGCAACTAAGGTAGGCCTTTCTTAAATGTAGTTAAATTGTACACAAATTTGACATTTGACCTTAATAAAACGACTTGAATCCGACATCGCTTCCGCTCAATTAAACATATTATGGGTAATTGACAGTACTGAAGAAAGCGTAAGTAGAACATATAAAATTAGTCTCCGAATATTATGCCTTTATTGCACATGGACCTAAATAAACATGAAAAAATTTTGCAACTCGGTTTTATAAATCTTTTTTTAATCTACATTTGTTTCATTTCCACAGCAAGCATTTTTTAATTATTATTTGCTTTAAGAAATCTACACTGCTTAAAGTGTTCTTGTACTTTGAACTGTTACTTTGTGAACTGTTTTCTAAGCCTATATTTAGACTACAAACATATATAAAAAATAATCCCGTAACAATTTGGAAAGACCAAACCGAGTCGTATTTAACGTCAAACTGAGTTGAAAATGAAGCAATTGAACAAAACAAATAATAATAAAAATATAAGAAATCGTCTGACAAAGCAAATAGAAAAAGTAAAAAACTCCTGGAAATTAATTGCTTGCTTAAGTGGTGCTACAGTCCGGAAGGAACATGGGTCTCAACCAACATGTTTCTCGCATTAGCCGGTCAAACAGCCCGGTCGTTTGGCTGGGATTCCAGGACTCTGCAAGCAGGATTTTTACATACTAAACGTCCAAATAAATAGTTTCAATTGAATAAAATTGAATTGTTATAATAGTATGGTGTTAATCGATGTGTTATATGTAGGTCCCATACACTACGCAGACACGTCGTTGCAGACCGTCGTGGTCATCGAGTCGAAAAACGAAAAAAAAACATTTGGAGCAATAGATGAAAAAACAATACTTGTCGGTCCCTTGCGATTACAGTCTTCCGAAATTCAATTCAAAATTTTCATAGTTATTCGAATTTGTTGTGTTGGTGGATTTCCGCATTCCTTCCTACTTGACTTCAAGAAGGTAGTGGTCCGTGTCGATGTTAGAATCTGTGAGTTTTTCTTTGATTAGATGTTCAAGGACTGTAATTAAAATGCAAATAGTATATGACGCTTCTCTCGTATACACTGACTCTCTTTGGTGATGTTGGTGTGACGTTTTAACCATGTCATTTCTCCTTCGTACACAGCCATGACCAATTGTATGAAGGTCTATCGGATTCTTTATGTCAAAATCAAGATACTTGATGTACGATTCATTAAGGAATAATGGTGTTTTTTTCGTGGGTGCAGATTCTTTCGATCGGGTCAGGACAAACCAACTCTGGACTTCAAATAGCCGTATTTTTTCCATGTATTGCTTTCAAATGCATGCTCAATGATCTTTGTCATGTATGACATTAACTTCATAGAACTGATATTCACAGTTTCGTTGTTTTGTCTCATATCGTTTCGTGCAAAGGATGGAATGTATCTGCATTTTAAGAAATTATTCCCTTCCACTCTCGACACTAGTCTCTTTATTTCAAAAATTAACTAAAGATATTCTATTAAAACAATATCAATCTGTTAAGCATAAATTCAACAAATAATAATTGTATCTAATTAATTTCACTCTATGTGTATTAATTTCGAAATAAGATATACAAGCGCGGTATTAAAAAACACATACGGTGGGAAATACGATTTTATGCACAGCAAAATAATTCGGGGTATTAGTTTGGTTTATGCCATTTAATGTTTAAATATAATTTCCATCAAATGTTGCACGCGAATAACTCTGAAATGCTCTATTCGGTGGGTCTAATTTTTAACCATAATCTTCAAACCTTTTGGGTTTATCGACGTAAACTTGAGATTTCACATGTCTTCATATAAAAGGAAAAAAATGCAAGATCTTAGTGGCCAATTACCAGAACCACTTCCTGAGATCATATTTTCTTCGTTTGTTTCCTTCAATAAAGCGATTGATTCGTTAGCTGTGTGCCATCCTCTTGAAACCACAATTCAGCTACACAAGCATCTTGAATTTTCGGCATCGAAAATGTATTGATCATAGCTCTGTAGAGATCTCCATTGACAGTAACACGCTCTCCGCATTTTTAAAGAAATTCGGTACGATGATGCAGCTTGGCAATAAACCGCACCAAACAGTGCATTTTAGGGGTTTCATCGGTAACCGTGGACTGCCTCTGGCTGTTCATCAACCCAAGTGCTGAAATGTTGGTTATTCGCTAAAAATGATCTTTGTTTCAAAAACAGTTTTTTGATAAAAAAAATTAATCAATTTGATGCAGTTTCAATTGCCAAAGTCAATTGGCTTTAATGCTTTTAAAATTCAAAACACTCCACAGCGTTCCCCAAGAGATGCCCAAACCTTGAGAACAGCGACCAATTGCTGCTACTGCAACAATATTTTCATTATTACCAGCTCTTCGCGCTATATAAATATAATGTCCAAATTCCAATGTCTGTATTTTACAGTCTCCCTAGTAACAAATGTTTTACTTCTTCAATTAATAGTCAACAATAAAAGATTGTTTGCGTCATTTTTTTTTGTTTTCATAAACCACACTTAACTGATTAAACTTGCATATTTGTATGCCCTACAATTTCATGCAACCCTTAAGTCCCTTTTATAGAGCACATCAAATAGTTGGAAAAATAATAGGTTAATTCAACGGCTGCCTGTCATACTGCTCTTTGCACATAACCATAGTAACTGTTATTGTGATAAGGAAAGTCACCACATCGATGGTGCGACGTCCTGCGCCTTTGACTGGCGCCGTAAAGTCCGGGACATGCGTTTTTTTATGTAATACCATTTGTTGTATGTGGTAAGAACAATGTACCGTACCTAGTCTGTATATAGTAGATTTCCTAGATTTTAAACTCTATCCAAGACGGCAATGGTATATACAAAGCTTTCAGAGTCGTGGGTAAGGTAGCTGCCCAAGCAAACCAATTCAACTAGCCCTAGTATGTATATCCTTAATTCCTGAGGTCAATTAGGGCTTTGATACAGCAAAAGATGACTTACGTCTTTATTATATGAATTTATAATGACAACATGAGACAGAAGGTAAAAATTCAACGCAATGCAGTATAGCTCGACTTTGCAAACCACTGACTCTGAATTGCAATCTCCACAAAAAGCACACATGAGCATTTATGAGATTTTTAATTCCTTTTCCCCTTTTTGTGTGCGATTTTCTTCTTCCTTGTGGGTGCATGACAGATGCAAGAGGGGTCGAAAATCCTCCTGGGAAGCATTTCCCACACTCGGCAGTCCACAGCTAGAATGAGATATGTATGTATTTTCGCATATTCTTCTCACCGCCACATTGAGGATTTACAATAGAGGGCGCTAAAGGACGGTAAAGTACCAGTGTGTTACCTCATGCTAGTATTTTTCCCTTACAAATTCGTAGCAATTAATAATAAAAGAGAAAAATGTCCACTGAAAACATGCTCAATCAATTTCAATTCGATGTTCCAATTGAGTGAAAAATGTTGTACCTAATTTGGTACAAAAAGTAAAATAATATGTTTATTTGTTATAATAAAAGGAACATATTTTTTTGTAAATTAACACAAATTGTCTAAAAATTAAAAATGTCATACAAATTATAAATGAATTGTCCAAACCAATCTGAAGTGAATCGCGATGGTGAAAATTTTTTTTATACAGGTTTTTGTGTAGTATCCTTAAATATGTGTACTCCAATAAAAAGCACAGAATAATCGGGGTCATCTTTCGCTTTAAATGTGTTGGAAATTCGGTTATTGCAGTTTGTGTTTAAAAAATATTCCCCCAATACTTTGTATTTTTCAGCACTCTAGCAACCACATTTGAAGTCCATGACGCCCACATATCTTCTAAACAAATCAAAAGCTTCTGCAAAATAATTGATATATTTTGAGGGCATTGCGGTCAGTACTTTATCAGCTGCAATCCTGTCTGCTATGTCTTGTCTCACATATGGGATAATCGATAGCTTATAAAGAATCAACATACCACTTTGGGACACTTGCGCCGACTCATTAATCCAAAGATTGATTGTCTTAAATCAATCTCCAATTAGGTCGGTTCTTAGCTAACTTTTTCCAGTTGCGCAATCCAAGTTGTTTGAGGTCGGTTTCTACTTGTGCGCGCCACTTAAGGCAAGGTCATTCTCTACTGCGTCCGACGCATGGCTGGGAATCGAAGGTTGCGAGCCTGAGTATTGGTGTCCATTCGTTCTACATGACCTAGCCATCTTAAACGTCCAATGCGTAGTTTTTTGACCAGGGGCATGTTGTTCTTGTTGAATCTTCGTCTCTATAACTCTTTTAATATGATCCATGCTTCAGCGCCGTAGAGCAGGACTGGGATGATCAGGGTCTTATATTGGATCTCAACGGTAGTTCGAGTGAGGGCTTTACTACTGAGTTGCGTTCTTCTTAGCAACAGAAACAGCGGTGTCCACGAGGAATTCTTCGTATAATTTCTGACCAGACGTTGTTGTCAAAGTTAGAGGCAATTGTACCGACACGCACAGGGGCCAAATGCACGAATTCTTCGCAAAAATTGAAAAACAAAAAAAATGGTTGGGGTTTACAGTTAAAATAAATAAACTATCGAAACACGTAATCTTTTTGAAAATGTTGAGAAGTGTCATAAGCAGCTGCGAAAAATCGAACAAGTAATATTTAGCAGTGTTTTAGCTCTTATAAAAAAACACCAAAACTGGATCTAAACTTCTGAGGAAAGTGACCACAAGTTCACCCAAAAGAGCTGTAAAATTCAGGTTGACACAAAAAAAATTCCAAAGCGTAAAAAAAACTTTCTGTGAGAGAAGCTCTGTCGATGTATTGCAACTTTATTTATGTATGTTTGTGGGAAAATATAATTGGTACCCAATATCACCCTTAATCCACAATCTTTGCATTATTGACCCAGCCATAAAAGAGCAGGCTTTATTGTCAATAGGTTAGTTAAGTGAAGAAGCGCGTAAAAAGCAAAACAAACAATTCAAAAGATATTGAAAAAACTGCTCTATAAATGGGCAAATAATATTGATAAGAATTTTTTTGATGTATTGAAAGAACCTTCGATTCGAATTCTTCCGATGCAGGATAATTATATTTTATATGTAGATTCTTTTTTCTTGAATTCACTATACTAATACTAGAAAAGTGTTTATATTCTGCCAAGAATGCATGCATTTGACCCCTGTGTGCGACACATTTATTCAACCATGTCATGCTTAGCTGTCTGGAATCAACCTACAAATGCTTGCTAGCTAAATAAATATAATTGCAATTGAACTTTAGGGTGATATGTCGTTAAAAAGACCTAAACCAGTTTTTAAAGGATCACGTATTTTTAGTTTGGATACTCGTACAATTAAATTGCGAAACAATAAAATCTTACTTTTGATTTATTGGTTCATAACTTCACTTGGCTATCCTAATTCTCATAAAATACTCGTCAGGGAGTGTCACTTTTTATGGATACAATTTTCTTGAAGACAGTAGGTAACTCTAATTTGAGTAGTAGGACAATCTTTAGCAGGTTCCCCAGCCTTTATTAAATCACTGAAAGTTTGGTCAATATATTCTAATTAACTTATAGTTCATTAATTAATCTATATTCACCTACGATAAAGAGAACAATAATACCTAAATAAAAATTTATCAACAAGGAGAAGTATACCACACCTAAAATAAACCAATTTCTTAAGTGTGTTAGTTTTTGAAGTATTTCCACAGATATCCTTAACCTTTCTTAATATAACACACATTCTATAACATAGAAACACTCCCTGTAACTTTACGGTGCTATACCATGCTACTTTGCAATATAATTGCCTACCTTAAAACAGTTTGCAGTCTTAAAGGTAGAGTCGATGTTTTCCTTTATAGTAGAAGGGTTGGTTTAGTGAGTTCATAGACTCAGACAATACCAAACGCACTTGGGGTTGTTTACAAACAATGTTTTTTGTTCAACAGAGCGTGACGATAGTAACATAAAATTTATTTTCAGCATATCTTGGATCAAAATCAAAAATAAGTTGCAGTAGTATAGTCGGTTACAACATTGAACAGAAATTACGATTTACGGGCTAAGATATGCACTCCTGAATAGAGTTTCTTGTTAAGGAGAAAAGTGATAGCAAAAATAAAAAAATACGTATGTTTTTTTTTTTTGGTTTTGTATACACATATGTATTAATTTTAATTTCTTTAAAATGCATTTTTAATCGTTATTAAAAATCTAAGCAAACAAAATTTCATGGTTTTTATAAGAATACGTATATAATATTCCTAGTTGGAATTTCAACAACTGTTTTATATTAAAAAAAAATATATACATATATATAATCGACTAAAGATAAAAAAAAATATGATAAGGCTACAAATTACTGTGTAGATTGTTTACTATGCCCATTCCATCCTTATAATGAAATATAGAAAAAATTGAACTGTCACAGCATATTGTTCTGCCAGCTTATCAAAATCTTTAATGGTTCGACAAAAAACAATGCTTTTCTATTGCATAAGTTATGATGTAGATTATACAAAGACCCTCAAAACTTTACATTCAAAAAATATAGAAATTAGGATTCTCTAAACATTTTGTTGAGATTTTTTTTTGAAATTCTAAAGGTTTGGCCAAAATCTTCCTATAAAGGAGACTTGTACCAAGTTTCATCATTCTAGCTTAAAATTTAATGCAAAAAACTTGTGACGTACTGACGGACAGACATGTTTAAATCGACTCAGCTAACGATTCGTCGATCCATATACTTTAAGGTATATAGCAAAATTACTTATCTGTGTTACAAACTTTGTATCAAAACTAATATACCCCTATGGGTTGGGTATAAAAAGATTCTGTGAACTTAATGAACACAAGAAAAACAGTGACTCCCCAAAGTGAGTTCGAAGACCATGTACTAAGTCTCCACATTCAACATCTTTCCTATCCCTTTCTTCTCGTTAAATGTCCGAGCTGAGTTGAAAAACCCTACAAATGCATAATAACACTATATAAATTATTCATAACCCTTTGAGTGCGTCTAAATTGAACAAGATCAGAAATTTTAAAGAAGATCATAAAAGGCAAGGATTTTTCTTTGTTAGATAAAAAGTTAAAATAACGTTAAGAGGCTAAATGGCCAAACCCACCGAACCACCGAAACCGAAAATTTGTTTTTATTTATTTTTCAAACTGCTAATTTCTTCCACTTTTCTGGCTTTTTCAGTTAAAAATAAAATTAAATAAAAGATATCAATAAACTACACATATCTAATTTATTTTAATTTCTTAAAATCTTTTTATTTTCATATAAAACGATTTTATATTTTTTCCGTACCGAAATTATACTTTTGTAGTTTTGCATTTCTTCGTACCAAAACTTGCAACTTTTTTTCCATCATTGTAAATTCTGTTTGCCGAAGTTCGTAGAAGTCACCTTTCCTAAATTTTAGTTATTTTGTTTCTGTTTCTGACAGTTTTTGTTGGGAATGAAATGTCAAAACTAAACAGAAAAATGAAAAAATAAAACAAGTTAGTCATTGTTACATATCGGCACCTGTAATGCAATAAGTGGATAACTTGTTTTTTTTCTCTCATTTTTGAGATATTTACGTTTCGGTTACCTGATTCTATATAAATGTACTTTATGCAAATAAATAACCAATTAACTCATTTTCCTGCTCTGGGTATTAAAAAGAGTTAGTGCGAAAATTAGATAACTGACCTTTTTTATATTTTAATATTTTTTCTCAAAAAAATATTTATATACCAATAAATATGTGTCGCAATTTAACTCCTTTAACTAATTGAAGTTAAAGGAGTTAACAGTAAAAAAATATCTTGTCTGAAATACTAGTGTTGGGTGCACGACTAGGTCGTACGTACCTTTCTCTTTCACAGCGAGTTAATTTGACGTTTTTTTTCAAATTAAGCCCAAACACACAATAACATTTCTTTCGAATAATGATGCTAGAATGGTATAAATGATGTCGAAATGAGGTTATACGAATGTTTATTCCGTAATTTAAAGTAATCGGTGTTTATGTTAATAATAATGATTTTCCGTTATTGAAATTTGGGTTGTGGAAACTTGGGCCAAAACCAATTTGTAGAACTCATGAAAACAGTAATAGTAGCATACAAATTAAATTTCATTCAATTTGGCAAAATGGTTTGCGAGAAATTGACAATTTCCTTTATATGGCCTAAATGCAAAAATCCGTTATATGTATTTTCTCGAAAAAGCTTGGTATGCAGTTTTGTTGGAACTAATATGCTTATACCATATAAGAAGTTTAATCAAAATTGTAAAGCCCCTTTTGAGCAAATTAAGGTTATGTATGATTTTCATATGGCAGGTACCAGTAATAACATGGCTAAAAGCAAACAAAAAAAAATGTTCTAGAATTATGACAAAAAAAAAACGCTGGATACGAAGTTTGAAGAAAATCGGTCAAGTCGTTTAGGCTGGAGAGGATTGTACGGACAGATGCACCGACGACCGACGCACCAACCAACCGACGCGACGGACGGAATTCCAAAAAACACTTTTTTTCAGTTCCGCTATCATCGTAATGTTAGAACCAATCAAATACTCGAGGTCGAAAATTTTCACGAAAACAATATCTTTCTCTTTATAAGTCAAACTCATGAGTCGGAAATAGGTTTTCAAAAAGTCGTTTACAAAAGAAGCAAAACTTCTTTTGGCCATTTCTCAAAAGTGTGGAAAGTGAAGTTACCTACTTATTGTATTCACGTTACAATTTGTCAATAGCAACATTGATTTTCAATTTGATTGAACTAAGCAATATATTTTACGATTAATTGATGGTTTTTCGAATTTATAGGAAACACAAACATTTTTATTTGAGTTTTCTGTAAAAAAAAAACTGCGTACAAAGTTATTTTTTGACCAATAACGTTAATTATCGTCTTTAGTTCATTCAACATCTCTAGATCCGTTTTTGGTAGGTACCATTATTAGGTACAATTGTTTTTGGGCCTATAATGCCAATATGAAAAACCCTTTGGGTATTGACCCAAAAAACTGGAATGAATATCAAATTTAAAGCAAATTCGTCCATCGACAGACCGACAGACCGACAGACGGACAGAATTGCCGGATCCATTTCTTCGGTATTTGCCATCGGCGTAATGTTAGATTAAAATTGTAAGTTGTTTTTTTTTTCACGGAACCAATCTTCTTGGGTTGTTCATTGAGCCAGCGGGTGTGCGCTATCTTCTGGGGTTTACAGTTAGATTCCTCTACAATCTTCTTGGTTTATTAATTGAGCCAGTGGGTGTGCGCTATCTTCTTTTGGGTTGAAACATTTCCCGGATAGATGATGCATGCTGCTCAACCTCATTGAACTAGAGTAGTGACTCATCAAATTTTGACCTATTATCAATCTTACTGCTATTAATATTTATGACCTATTTCGGGCTATACGCTTGTTTTGATTTGACACCGTTTTTGTTTGGCTAGAGATCTTTAGTATGCTTACATAAACTAGTGTTGTGTCATCTGAATCTTGCTTCTTCTTTTTTTGAAAGCCAGCAGGTGTTTTACTCACCAATCGGATTGGGGTTCGCACCGTGCCGATCATAGTCATTGTAATCTGATACATAGATTATTTGCATTATATGATGGCATAGAGCTGCATCCAACAACACCAGATTTGACTACATTTGATGGCAGAGCTTTATAATTGTGAAATTCATTGTGATAAAATACGTTTTGCATGAATTCTTGGTGGAGAAGTTAAAATAATAGATGACACTGTGCTGCTACAACCCACTAGATGGTGTTACACGTTAACCTAGGATGTTCGCAATTTAACATTTCGCATTGTCATTTTCCATTTAGCATGAGCAAATATGCTATTTCTCTTGCTGCAGTAGATTCGAGTTTTGCGTACTATTATACATTACAACTCAAGAGGTGCAGAAGAAAGTGAATGACGACGTTCCGATATTGCACCGGTTCGCGCTGCACAATCACCACATCAAATTTGACAAAATGTTTCTAGAAGTCGTTAATATAGACTTGAATCGCGCTGCTTTCGGATACGATTACGGAAATACAATCCAATAAAAACATATCCTGGCGAATACACAAGAATATATTGGAGGCTTTCAAATGAGCCGAAGTTGTTGATCAACCCGGCTACAATTTCAGTTATATGGTAATGGCGGCATATCAAGAAGTTGAAATATCAGAACGACTCATCAGCTGCTGAATTCTCAAGACAACTGCTGGCTAAATGGCTAAATTCCTGTTGATGTTTGGACTGAATGGATACCGTTCCCGGCAAATTTTTGCGAGAAACTCAACACCAAAGTGTTCCCCGACATTGCACAAAATTATAAAAAAAAATCTGGATTGGACGGGCAATACTACCTGCGAATAAGAACGTCGATAACTTGAATTTTTTTTTCAAAGCATTCGTACAAATCCATTAAAATCTTGTACGACGAGGATGAAGCAACTTACTATCCGACGGAATTATTGAACCCGTTTCGGAACAGAAATTCCGGCGCATAATTTACAGCTGAAGGTGGAATCGATCATGAATCATCAGAAATTGAGTAACTGTACTCGGTTGGTTGTCCGTCAAGAAACTGATGAACAATGTGATTCAAGCGACGACCATAAAGGGCAAATTCAGAGGAGTATAGAATCCCATGAATTACAATTAGTCCAACTGATCTTCCATTCCAATTCAAGCGGATTCAGTTCCCTGTTCGATTGGCCTTTGCGATGACAATCAATTAATCGCAAGGCAAATTTCTGGAAGTCTCGAATTCCCCTGTTTTTCGCGCACGCCCAGCTGTACGTTGCTTTTTCGCGTATTGGCAAACCATTTTTTGCGTCGGAAAACAAATCGCAAAATCGAAATCAGAGATAACTCTACTGATTTCGATTCCACTCAAATAAATCACATTGAAATTTGAACTATCTGGAGTTTAAAATTAATAACATTGATGTAAGACGAAGTTCGCCGGCTCCGTTAGTAGTAAATAAATCTTCATATAAATTTAGAAAACCTGCGTCCTCGAGGTGTTCCTTGATACGCTTCAATATAATTTGAGCAACGCATTAACTTAACATTTCTTAAAAAAATTGACGTTCATTCCCTTTTTCTACTCATCCAGAAATGTTTATGCAAACTAAATTTTATTAGCATGGGACTTTTCGATTTTTTTTTTTTGAGAAGCACAATTTTTAATAGCATTGAAATGATCAGTGCTAGTGCAAGAGAACGTTTAGTGGCTTTTAAATGTCCAATGCTAGTGCAAAGGAACTTTCAATAGCATTGAAATTTTCAATGCTATTGCAAATTCAATGTCAGTGCTTAAGTACTGAGGTCTGTCAATTAGCATGTCATACTTTGTACTTTGATGCAAGTTGCAGGTTGCGTACGTATCATTTAATACTTAATTTAAATTAAAATAACACAAATCATATATATTTTAATACATTTAATTGTTTTTGGCTTTGTTTTGCTAAAACAAAAAGAAATAGCTGTGCTTTAGAAAGGTATATTTCTTAATTCCCGATTTCGAAACTGTTAAATTTTTGTTAATAAAAATCTTTTTGATGAATCTAATAAAAAAGAATTTATTTAAATGACTTAAATAAAATATATGTTTTTATTATTCAAAACAATTTATTAAGAAGTAAATATAAATTTCGTACTTAAGAAGGAATTTATTTAAATTGTACCAATAAAAAATAAATATAAATATAATTTATCCGTATATCTGTTGGGACTTTATTGCTTGCGTCATTTTGAATTATATCAATACATATCAGGTATTTTTTATTTTTTTATTTTCAAAGCCGTCTACTATTAGTGTCATCAGTATTCAGTTAATCCAACATCATTAGAATAATGAAGGTATGACATAGACATGTCATACATTCTAAATGTGCGATAATTCACAGTTTAGCCTTGAACTGAATCATAAATATTATTGCTGCAGGCAAACTTTAGGCAGTCGTTGCCTTGTAGCAGAACACCGCTGTTCATGCTACAGTTGATCGCAAAAGCTGCAAACTTCCACTTTGACAATATCTTTCCATAAAATATGGTTTCGCGCTGCTCACTCCCTTCGACATAGAAAGAGCGGTTTATTTATACGGTTCGTTTGTATTATAATCTTTATAGTCATCATCAACCGCATCGTCAGCATCTTAACCACAATTAAGCGACCATAGCCACTGAAGCGTCACTTAGCTCGCACATTTCTTTTCGAGAGAAAACCACTCACACAATCGCGAAACCCATGCACGGGAAACATTTTTAAACAGCGGAAGCAAGTGATTTCTTTTAGTTAAGAGAGGTGAATCTTCTGCTTTCGTCTTATTCCAGCTGCCACAACGCATTTACGCGAGGGAAATATACATTGGTTCAACAGTCGTATGCTAAAGTTATTAGTTATTTTAAATAACTATGATTTTTTTCTTAGTCGGATTTTAACCTCCTTAATTACGAAATTGGTTAATTTTATAATAGGCCATGTGGAATTTAGCTACGAGAGGAGTACTTGTGATATGAATTTGTATCCACAGTTAAAAAAAAGATTAAAAACTGAACATTAGTATTTCTTTTACCAGTAAACTAAATATTTATAGTGGACAATACTGCATTACCTTGAGAAATCCCAATACTCTTCGACGGAATTGATAGTGATACTGCTCTAACCAATCCTATAACTATGATGCTCAACCTCAGTCTCAAACTTTGCAATATGTTTATTTTTTCAAACTGAGAAAAGGCGTGTTTTTGTGAGATTTCATTAGCAAGTGTAGTAAGATTTCACACAGAGCACAAATACAACAAATGGCCTAGAATTACTTTATCCTTTTAATACAAAGTAAGATTGATTTGGGATGGACAATGCATTCCATTCAACATCAGCGGTCGCTGAAAACAAATTTTTGAATTTCTGAGTTTGGTACCGCTTCCATACATTATTACAATACTTGATTTTGGTTGAATGAAAATAGACGGCCACAGTGGGCCAAATTTTTAGAATCCGTTACAAAAATAATACCTCGCGTGTGCCAAAAATCTAAACTTACTATTTATTTACTGAAATATGGGAAGGTTCAAAAGCCGAAAGAAATTTTAAAATCACTATAGGTTTGGCTGAACCGGTTGTAAATCCTTATTTGTAATATAGAAAATGGTTTGAACATTTTCAGGGATCCGGAGTAAAAATCTAGAAACATAATTTCCAAATTTATTTGAGGTCATAAGAACGACAATTTGTATTACAGTAAAGATCCAATTTTTTAAATATTGCTGCGAGTAGGCGAACCGATCTTCAAATATCAAATATCAGGTTGAGTATGGATCGTCTAGCACAGAATCGTTTACTTTGCATAATTCTCACGAAAACACGCTTAAAGTTTCATCCACTGGAAACGTACATGTAACGGGTGTTTTTTTAGATGTTATTTTTTCGAATAGAGCTAAAACTGGCATTTTGTGGTCAAAGCGGTCAACTCTAATGTTTATGTTCAGTTTGGTTTGTCATTTCATCATAAACAGGTTGACAAATGAACAACGCTTTCAAATCGTGCAAATTTATTTCGAAAATAATGGTTTAGTTCGCGAAGTTTACCGCAAGCTCCGTCCATTTTATGATCGACATAATCCATCAGAGCAATTAATTCGGTTAACCATGGATCGTTTTCGCACTACATTTACTCTATGTGATAGTACGCATTCGCAGAGCGTCGAACAGTGCGCACCGAAGAAACAATTGCCGCTCTAGAGCAAAGTATTGAAGAGGACCCGAATGAATCGATTCGCTACCGTGCACAGCATTCGGAGCTTTTTCCATCAACTTTATGGAAGATTTTGCACAGATATCTTGGCTTACGACCTTACAAGATCCAGCTTGTGCAAGAATTAAAGCCGCGAGACCATGCAATGCGTCGTGATTTTGGTGTATCGGCCGAAATGAGATTGATCTCGATGCTGATTTTCATCACAAAATTTTGTTCAGTGAGAATGTTCATTTTTGGTTGAATGGCTACGTCAAAAAGCAAAATTGCTGCATTTGGAGTGAAGAGAATCAACAGCAGACCCTTGAGATGCCATTACATACACAAAAAATGACTATTTAGTGTGCTCTATGGGCTGGTGGAGTCATTGGGACATACTTCTTCCGAAATGCTGCTGGATAGTCAATTACCGTTAATAAAGCCCAGCATAGAGCCATGATAACCGACTATTTTGTTCCCGAATCGGATGGCATGAATGTGGATGAGATGTGGTTCCAACAAGACGGCAGTTCATGCCACACAGCTCACGTCACAATCTACTTTTGAAGGAAACATTCGATGAGCGCCTAATTTCGCGGAATTGACCTATCAATTGGCCACCAAGGTCATGTGATTTCACACCATTAAATTATTTTCTTTGGGGATATGTGAAGTCCCTGGTCTACGCCAACAAACCAGAAACCTTAGGGGACTTGGAAGCCAACATTCGTAGCGTTACTGCCGAAATACGGCCCCAAATGCTCGGAAAAGTGGGTGAAAATTGGACCTCTAGACTTGGCTTTATACGAACCAGCCGCGGCGGCCACATGCCCGAAATCATGTTTAAACATTAATTATTCTTGTAATTAAGCCAAATTGATGGACATTAAAACGATTTTCTTGTGTTTTATTTCAATTCGAAGTTCTATACCTCTAAAAAACACCCGATACATTTTTATTTTATCTGACTTTCTACTTGTGAACAGTAGCTTCAGATGTTTACCTCTGCCTTTGTATATACTGTTCGTTATTTACTAAAAATATTAAAATAAACATTTTGAAGCTATATTATCAAGCCATAACGTAATAAAAACTTTCGAAGAGAAAGAAACAATAATAAAGTGATATACAACATCAAGATATATGTGACGTTGTACACCTTCAAACAATGACCTTAATGTTATTTTTTTTTACTTTCTATCTAGACTCATTAAAGCCACAATTGTTTTGATTTTAGAACACCCGTTGAAAACCACCACCGCTACACCATTTGCATTATGTGTTTCCTCTGCTTATTATTTTTCTATTGAGATCGTGGTTCAACTGAGCGAAAAGCGAATGCATTTGAACCCGACCCACTTCATCCCCAAACAAGTCTGGTAGAGAGGATTACGTTACAACAAATTGTGGTTAACACTGGTCTACTCTGCCTCGCAGTTACTACGTCTGTATGAATATAATGTAGATGTTAATATCTATCTGTTACCCAAAGTACAGTCATAATTGTAGGGTATATTACAAAAGAGTGCAAAAAAAACGTACGGATAAATGATGACAATAAAAAAATAGTTTCAATGTCATATCTTGCTTCTTCTTTTAATGCGTCCACTATGTATTTCTTTAGAGGGGGGTCAAAATCACTCAGAATGAGTGATGCAAATGTGCCATGGTAATATACAAGTTTACTTTTGTTCATATGTGTACATATGTGCGCACCCTTACTGTTTATGATGGCCGGAACTTTAGTTGTTTTGTTTATGCAATTTATTTATCATCATTATGGTACACATTATTGTCAACAAACGTTGACAACATCATCAGCACAACAGACTACAGTTGACATCAATGGCTTCAGATTTCAGACACAGATAATGTGATGTAGCGATGGCGACGGTCCTCTAAAAAGTGGATTTATTGGCCGAATGCTGAATATGTGTTTTTTGTTTATTTATTTTTAAATGTTTTATTAAGTCGACCTTTGCAAAATTAAAACGATCGCATACCGAATTAATTTTGAACGCACTCTTACTGTGGCCTTGCCCTTATTTAAATGGTTGAAGTTGTATCGATAGTTGTATGGATGCTTTGAGTTTTGAATTCGTTTGGCGTTACTTTAACTTGTTGAAGTACTATTGGATAATAAGATCGTTTTTCAAGAGTGAGAGTAATCCGTTTGTTTGTGTGCTGTAAGTATTACATATTAAGCGCGTTTTTTCTCTTTATTCCAAATCTATATAGGCTTAGCAAACCACTTACGTATGAAATACAACAACACCTTAGCCTATATAGATTTCGTGAAGCCTGGATAATTATCCAATCTTTCACCCTGAGACTGGATAGAAAATGTGCTACCAAACATATTTTTTACAATTATTGTTATCGAAAAAGTTTGTCGAGAATGCTAAAAAGGCTGCCAGTACCACATCCTGTAATCATACGCTACAAATATAGTGAGAAATCAATGTCTTATGTAATAATTTGTTGTGAAAATATTTTAATATATAATTTTATTTAATCTAAAATTAAAACATAAGTGAAGGATAGGAGTGGATAAAGTGAAAGAATTGGATTTTATTTGCAAAACAAAAAACAAATGACACAGGAAAAATTGAAACCCCGAAATGCCATCTATTGTCGTTTACGTTTTTCAGTTTCATTAGTGACAGATCACCGATTAGCGTTTTTTCTCATTTTTATATAACCTATATAGATTAAGTTTTAGTTTTGCTAAAACCTCTAAGAAATATAATAAAAACAAGCACAGAAAAGGATATACAAGATTACAGCAAAAGAACTATCAAAGACATATTTACCAACAAAATCAATAAAAAAAAGACGGAAATTTATTTAAACAATGACAAGGAATGGGTAACACAATTTAATTTATCTCAATGCCTGTCCTCAAGTTAGTATCAGCAACGTCACATTTGACGATGAGGCTCTTCATAAATTTATTTATGAATCATCAATAGTCGTAAAGTTGCAAAGTTACACTTTTGCCATACCTTAAGTATATGTTTAAAAGCTCCCTTGCCACAGGAGTTGTCCCAACTCAATGGAAAAATGCATTTATCACATCCGTTTTTAAAAAAAGGTGATCGAGCAGATATCTCTAATTATAGGTCAATCTCAAAATTATCTCACATTCCTAAATTATATGAACATATTATTTGTGATAAACATTATCTGAACAGCATGGTTATTTTTAAAAATCGATCCACTCTCAATAAATCCAACTCTATGTTGGAATTTATAAAAAACGTGGTCAAAAGAGTTTAATGCCCCTTTGTCACCTTGTCGCTATATAATTGTCTAGTTCGCCCTCACTTGGAGTATACCTCACAAGTGTGGACACCTGTCTATGAAGTTCATTCAAAAAGAATTGAGGCACTCGAACGTAAATTTGTAAGATTCTCTTTGAGAGGACTTCCGTGGGATGATGTACACAATTTGCCTCCGTATAGGTGTCGAAATAAACTACTGCAGTTGTTGCCTTTGTCTCAACGCAGACTACACTAATTATTATCAGGAAAAATAGATGCTCCTGATCTTTTAAGTGCCATTGGTTTTAATACCCGGGCGGTTCCCATAACCTTCGTAGATTTAATATTTTACTTATATCCAATCATAAATACAACTATGTTTTGCACGAGGCTATGAGTCGCATGAGTAGACTTTTCAATAAAAATAACGAAGTAGTTGAACTGCATGTTAGTAAAAGTAGTTTGAAAAACACTCTGCGAAAGTTGGAAACAATACTGGAGTACTAAACAAATACTGGATAACAATATAGGAACAGATACGAGAAGTTTTTTATTCGACTCGACGATCCTACATGTTATGACATATGGACTACAAACATTAGCAATGACAGCAAACATAACCGAGAAGATACTAATTTGCCAGACGGAAATTGAAAGACACTTACTAAATATTAGTCAAATAGAACGAGTCAGAAATGATGAAATAAGGAGACGCACAAATTTAACATACGTAATCACAAAAATAAAACAAATAAAATGGAGCTGGGGAAGACGCACAGAAAAAGGATTCGAGTGAACATACTCATGGACAGTGCTAAAAATGAATTTTAAAAAACAAGTGCATGGTTTTCCCGTAAGGACTCTTTCTTAACTGAAATGTTGGCTATTTCACTATCGACATTTTTTCCGAGCTCATCTCATGTTGTTGGCCAACGACTTTACATAAACAAAATCTTATAGCGTAAAATTGCATGAACCAGGCAGCCATTTAACCCGAAAATTTCTCGAGATTACTCGATTATCGAAAATTAGAGTTGCAAGCACAGACTCGTCCATGAACTGTGTAAAGATAAATTATGTAAACCTTGACATTGAAAAATATTGATATCAATTGGCTTTATGTTGTCTGCTCTCGGTCCCTTGCTGGTTTTTAAACGTTTCAGCATACAAAAAACTTCGGAAACACTTGCTTCTTCAATATATTATATCTGTGGCAGTTTTGATGAAATTCAGGATTTTCTTCAAACTTTAACAGAGTCTAATTAGTTATGTCATTCTTACTTATTAAAAACGGTTGTCGCATAATGTGAATGGTCAGTAATAACAGGTGATCCAAGTAGAGATACTTTTTTCAATAGCCTTTTTTGACAGATCACGTGTGAGTCGTGTCATGCTGTCATGTTATTTTTGTTTAGTATTGTTTGGCATTTCATAATGGAAAGACTTACGCGTGAAAAACGTTTACAAATTGTTCAACTTTATTATGAAAATTCACGTTCTGTGAGGAATGTGTTTCGTGCACTTCGCTCAACTTATGGTCAACATAATCGGCCTACTGAGCTTATTTTTCGCAACACCATCACCCATTTTGAGACCCAGCACCAAGATCGTGTGATATCACATCACACCGACAAACCCGCTTCGATTCAGGCCTTATAGGAAAACATCACGCGTGTCATTCGCCAGTTACCAGTCGAAATGCTCGAACGAGTGATCGAAAATTGGACTTAACGGATGGACCATCTGCGACGTAGCAACGGCCAACATTTGATAGACATAATCTTCAAAAAATAAATGCCAAAGAATGTTCTTTCAAATGATAATAAACATTCTCCATTAAATTTGAATGTTCTGTGTTTTTTTCTTTAAAAAAGTAGGGAACCTCGAAATGGATCACCCTTTATTACCTGATCCTTTCATTAATCAAAGCTATACACTCTTTTTTCTTACAGCTTAAATTTTTTTTTGCGTAAAAAGAAAGCTGAAGATGGTGACTTGCGGTTATTTCGCTTGACAATTAGCAACAAAATATATCAAATACATATTTCATAGAATATCGAAATAAGCTTAACTCACGGTAACACTACTTCGCGCCTGAAGTTCTAAAGATTCAAATTATTCACGCTTTTATAACATAAATATTGTGATTTATGTGCAGAAAATCATATCAGTATGAATCATCAAATTTTTACTCAATACATCTAACCAAACCGTGCCCAAAATCCCTATGCATTAGTCATCGCGTGGAAAATAAATCAATGACGTGACCTACACCACCAGATGACTACCATTCATACATCCCTATCGATCGCTACTGACTATACTTCTACATATTTGAACCTGACTCTTATACCATGAGTATGTTGATTAAAAATAAAACTTTTTCCATCAACACCGAGTCATCGTATATAGACATAAGCACTATAACCTTTTTCTGCCCTCGTGTTCTTTCGTTCCTTCTAATCCACATGACCCATTTGACACTGGCACTGTGGCACTGTCATTGAGAGGGTGTCGTATAAGGCATAAAAGTGCACTCACATGTAGAATAATTTAAATGATGCTCAGCCATAAATGCCTGTGGTAATGATAGATTTTTCCAGTCAGCTGTAGACGAGCAAGGTTGCGCACTAAAACTGGGCCAACCTCCCACTCTTACTTAATCCATCCAGAAATACGAACACCATTTAAATAAAGATAGCGTCATCGCAGATAGAACGATAGTGCGTTGGTAGAACGATTCAATTTTGCAGCGGGGTCACCTAATGCAGGACTGCAACGCATTCCAAGCCTCCGAATGTCGAATTGCTATCGTCTCTATTGCTACATATCTGTGACAATCAAATAAAAAGCAATTGAATGTGTTGTGCTACTTTTTGTTCTAATGTTACTCGCCTGATAAGTAAGAAGACGTATCGTGTTGAAACTAATTAGTAATAATGAGTCTGCTTACCGGACAAATCACAGACAACACCTTAACGCACATCCTTCTTCTTATTGTACAATATGGTCCATGCCCATGGCCCATGGACCATACCCCTCTACTCACTTCCACAAAATACAATGAGTCTTGCAACAATTACTATCGTGCACGCAGCTTGAGCACTGCGAAATTCTATCTCCCCATAATTGTGCATGCGAGTAAATACGTTGAGTGCATATAAGCGGTTGGTCAGTCCATTTGCAGGCTTAACAGAGGGAAGGCAGTGTCAGATTCTACTAGTCGTCGCGGGTCAAATAACAATCTGTTTTGGGTTGTAATTGTAACTAATATTGTAGTGCAGAGCGGTGTTAGGCGACATCAGACATTTTGCTGTTGCTATTTGCTATTTGCTTAAATCTAAATAAAACATATGGAATGCGTGTATGATTAAATAAAACAAGATAAGTCTCTGATTTGAAGTGCAGTGTAAATTTGGTGTTTTTAGTGAAACCGTGAACTAGTCGAAATTATATTTTTCTCGTGGATAAGGTGAGCTTTGTTTACTTATTTAATTCTTATAACAATAGTGTCAACTGTTTTTAATTAAATGTCAATTGTGTGTTTAATGATGGGAACAAAGCTTTAGTTGTTTTAGTTTATGTTCTTTAAGTGATAGATATAAAAATCAACAATATTTTCTTTAGCACAATAATCATCCAGTGCTTTTATCTTTTTGGAAACCATATCGGTTTGGATGTCAATTTTTGTTTTTCTATTAATTTGGTTGATCGTGTTGCTACAATATCTTCTAGACAGCGGGCAAAATTCCAATCGGCCTATAGTTTCCTGTATCATTTTTTATCCGCCATTGGTCGAATAATGGACGTTTTTAATACCTTTGGAATAGAGCCTACAGTGATGCTTCTATTAATAATCATAGTTATTACTGCAGCTAAATATGGATTTTTAGATCAATTGGCCTTAAGATCAATTGGCCATCGTGCAAGCATTACACAAGCACACATGAATGGTTGTGCGAATGCTAGACCCTGCGTATTAACGAGCCTGTTGCACCAAAAATTTCTTTTTTATTTGTTGTTTTGTTAATAATATTTTTTTTGTATGATTAAGAATCCGATTAATAGAGCGGATTAGTTGGCTAATTTGTATTGTAACAAAGTTAGGTTAAATACCTTTTATGCATTTGAAGAGCATTCGAGGTCTAAGTGGCATAAATTAAATGTTTCCTCATTAAAATTGTGTCTAAACAACGTATACCTCGACAAGGCTGTTTTTTTTGTTTCAAGAGTTAAAAGCGTTTTCATATAAAGTTTTCTAAAAAAAATAATAAATGTTTACAGAAGTTCGAAAAAAGTTTTAATGAAAACACTTAATCGATATACATATCTATAAATCATTTTAACTTTCGCTCATTTTTTGGATCGTTTCCCAAACCAATTTTTTTGTACCTTATACTATTGCACATTATGCTATTTTAAATGTAGGTACTTACCTTTTTTGTTCAAACCGTAAACAGTTTTAAAAAAATGTTTGATCAAGATATTAAAATAATGTAATTTCCTATAGTTTATCCATATTCAATTTTAAGCCTTGCTCAAAATAAAAAAATCGGTTTTTGGTTAACGTTTAAATACTTAGACAATATTTATGCATTCTTCGTCAGTAGAATATTTGGTTCCGTGAAATAACGCCAAGCGAAAAAAAACAGAATTCCTTAAAGCGTTATTTCGGTTGGCGTTATTTCACGGCGCCGAATATTGTGAACCGCTGACAGTTTTCGGGGATATTTATTTATGGGGTATTTAATTATTCGCACAGTGTAAATGTTTTTTTAATTTGTAATTTATAAACAATTTGGCTATGGACGTAAGCAAGGTAATACAGAACGATTATGGTCATTGATGCTTATTGCCTTAACCCCTTTACTTAAAATCGGTAAAAATAAGCTATATAAAAAACATAAATTATATAAATAAAATAAAATGTTCGCCGCAGTGTGTTATAAATAATTGAGATCATTTAAACTATGATATGAGTTTGTAAAATTTGCCCACTTGCTAATTATACTTATTATATTTCATCTGGGGTAATGATATTCAAGGACTCCTGAAGACCTCTGAACTGACTGTCCCAGAAACTAAAAACAAATGTATATTTATTTAAGCTTCATATTTAGAATCAAATAGATGTCCTCAATACCGTCGTAACAATGTCAAATTGAGAAATGCATCTTCAAATATTTTGCATCACAAGTTTTTGCCAATATAATAAAATTTTACCCAAAAAAGTTTTTTTTTTACTGAAAACTTTTTCAAAATTCCTTATCATTTTGCCAAAAACAACGTTTTTATTAATTATATCAAAAGTAGGCGTGGCAGAGGGCGGATCTCAAAAATGTTTATACTTGCTCTGCTTCGTCTAATAGAGAGTCCATATACCAAATTTCAAAACTCTAGCTCAAAATTTAAGGCCCAAAATTCGGTGACACACAGACGAACGGACAGACAGACTTGGCTAGATCGACTCAGCTAAAGATTCTGAGTCGATCCCGGGCACGTACAGAGCAGTTGAAGAGTAGTCCTACTACTTTTTCTCCATGCAGATTGTATGTAAAGGTCACGTAGATGTTGCTAAGGCTGCCTGTTAGAGTGTATCTGATAACATACATGATATGTGCTATATACACTATGTGTGTTCTATTAAGCGAGTGCAAATTTTCAGGAATTTTCAAATTTAAAAATTCTCAAAATTGTTTTTTTTAAGTTAGTGTTACTTACGAATTCTTATTTTACAACATATCGTTTGATATTTGGCCAGTCACAGTAATTAATTTGCTATATGCTATTTTGCAAAGATTAAATCTGTGCTTAAAAACTAAAACATCTTAAGTCGACTTAAGTTGTCATACCTGTTTTAAGGCTTTTGAATTATATTCTCTTTTCTCTATTTTTCTAATCTTAACCAAGTGAAACAATTGAAAACAAGTCATAATTGTAGTGCATCATTTAAACTGTAAAATTGCTCTCCTGAAAAGTGTGCAAAATCCACATACGATGTTTTAACATTCAAGAACAGAATTTACGAATATAGTATTTTTTTCTTGAAGTGAAATAAAATATCTGGCATTAAGGACCCATAGAGCGGCACAAAGCTACCTTCATTATTAATCTCCATCCGCAAAGAATGTGACTCTGAAGGAATTTTTTTTAACTAATATAATATATGGGATTACGTCAGTATCATATACATATATCAGGGTCTCAGACAATCAGTTGCAAAGCTTTGAACACCGTTTGCGGCACCTTATATTACATAAATTTTCTCTTGCATACCTGAAAGGCAATTAAAGTGTTTGTTTTGGTTTTTTGATTTCAAATAATTGAACTGCAAATTGATTCTGACAATATTTCGTAAAAACATGTGTATCTGCAGTTCTATATAAACATTTACCCGAACGTCAAAGTCTCTCAGAAAGCGAAAAAGAATAAAAATAAAACGATTGAAACATGAGATTCGATGATTGCCACTAATTGAATGTGTTCACTCAGACTCGAGACGACTTCAAGCGTAAAGTCAGCGAAGCAGTAAGCCAGGCACTTGGCCGCATAAGTCACATACTTGATGCCAATCGGACAGATGAATATTTTAAAAATCGCGTACATGGAGACGCAGACGGCTTCGAAGGCATTTCTCTTTGCTTTTAATAATCAATTCGTGATAAAAGTGAATGTTGTTCAATTAAATCACGTTTTCCACATCTCATCAAACTGATATAGTGTGGCAAAGTATCTATAGATTAGAGCCTATGGCTAAAAACTGGGTGCAATTGTGCTAAAATGTGTATCACCACAGGTTTTCAATATAATTTTCTCAGGAAAATAGTAAACCAGCAACAAGTAATAATTATTGATAGACGGTGTAGTTAGCTATTAAAAAAGTAGTAACAGGTCTAAACGTTTAAGATTGTAAAAAGCATAATTTCAGTGTTAATACATCATGAAAATTTATGGAAACCACTGTGCACAGACAGACTAAACATGTATATATATATAAATCAGATTGTATTACATGTTTAAATAAAAAAAAATTGGTTTATCCTATGCGATATCTAAAAACAATATTTATACCCTTTCCCATAGGGGTATATAAGTTTTGATACATGGTTTGTAACATAGAGAAATGGTTTAGCTAGAATTACCTTAAAGTACATATATGGACTGACTCAGAATCGATAGCTTAGTGGATTTAGCCAGTTTTGGGCATTACATTTTAAGCTAGAATAATGAAATTTGGTACACGTACTCGTTTTGCTCCCAGCAGAAGAAGTGAAAACATTTTTGGAATCCGCACTACCAAGCCCTCTTTTTAGAAAAACGTCCTTCAGACACGTTTTGGGGGCGTTTTAAGTAAAAACCGTTTTTCGGCAAAATTTTAATATACCCTACCCGATAGCATAACCAGGCGAAAAACGTTGTTTTCTTGTCGAAATATAAACGAATTTGATAAATGGTCTGAACAATTTGTTCAATATTTCATCGACACAAAGCCCACATTTTGAAAATTAAAAAAATGGGCATCATTTAGAACTTCAGAACTTAAATACAATACAAATAAAGAAATCAATATAAATTCTATGTAATAATTTATTCTGAATTATGTATTAGACATGCGGACATTTGATGCTTATTTTAACTGAAAAAAAAACGGATAGCAGCAGTTCTATTTAAATCAAACATGGTTCCATTTTCAAAATAAATTCAACATAAAAATCAGTTTATCGCGACTTTGTTATATATGCAATAGACAATTTTTATTATTATAATTCTATTAATATGCAATTAATTACAATGTTAATTAATAGGTTAATAGCGTTTTGTGCTAGGGCTTTGGGCTAGTCATATGAAATACTAGTAATAAATAGTAACAAACATTTTATTTGCAAAATCTTGATCGCCAGTCTGCATTGCTAACAACTTACAAATAATAAAAGTATTTCAGGATAATAACAATCAAATATTGCTGAGACTCATTTGTCGGCTTTGGCATAGCAATCAACGATTTGTAAGAAATTTTACTTAATACTCCCTATCTTGACAAAAATTATATAAAAAATTGCCCAGCCATACCAGTCATGTTTTCATATTTTTTTGAGCTAGATTTTAGATTAATTGGTTACATTTAAATATCTAAACATATGTGAGACTTTCTATACTGGATACATCGGAATAATCAGCAAAAGCTTCCAATCCAGCCGTGATTTAACTGTTTAAAGTTTCAAATTTGAATAGCCTGATCAGATTTGAGGACCGTAAAACTAACTTGAAATTCGGGTCGAACACGAAATTTTTAACAGGTTTTTTATTCACACCTTCAAGTAAAAGAATACAGAGTTTAAGATGTTTTCGTTATTTAAATTGAATAATACGATTGAATGAAGCAAATTTGTTATATTTTCATACGTTATCTGTCCCCATGCAAATGTGATAAATATTTAACGTATATTCCGTTTCGGATTTGCTACAAGAATGTCTTTAATAATTGCCAAGATCCCATCACCTTTATATTTATCTGCCTGTGATTATCTGATTGACATATCAAGCGAGATTGAGTTGATGATGCTGATATAATAGAAATATCGTTTTACATTATCGTTACTAGTTTAAAATATTTTGTTTGTGGATGCAGGCATGAGCCATGGTTAAAATCTTCTGCCCCATCTCTTGCGACATGAAATTGCAATTTTATCTGTAATCAAAAGCCAATTCAAATTAACATGTCATATCAATCGACAAATATACAGGCGATAAACCAGAAACCTTTGCGTTAGTTAAATTTACTTGTTTGTTTACCCAGCCTTAAAGATAGAGACAATTTGAAGATAAATTGGTTTCTAAAATTCGAAAACTCAAAATTAATAATGCATATATACTTAAATGTTTTTAATCGTTTTATCTTGTATGTAATTTGCATTTGCATAACATGATTTTAGTTTATATATTTTTGTATAATTCATGTTGTTTATATCATTTCTGAACGACATAGAACACTGATCTAACACTATGACAAATTAAAAAAAAGTGCGCCTGGACTTTTATCGTCATTTAAAACGTTTATCGTTCTTGATCTCTGAGCATTCTTTAAGACAATACACAAATCTCAAAATACGGTACAGATTTTGGTTCTAGAATATAATGTTGTAAGTGCCTATAAAGGTTGAAGTTCGTTTCAAGTGCTTAAAAATAATATTTTTAACAGTCGGAGCGGAAAATTCTCCAATTTTATCCGAATTACTTTTCTCAAAAACTTTCCCAACGACTTGAATTTAAGGGGCTATAAGACATCGGATCGATACTTTTAAGATAGTCACTTAAAAATCTTAAAATCTTATTTGTAGGTTATAAACCAAACTATTTCTTACTTTAAGATGCAAAAATAATTTTGAATTTGTATATTTAAATGTTTTTTTTTGAAATTGAATAAACCAAAGATGATTTTATTAAATTGACATGAAATTTACCTTATTCGAAAGATAATCTTATGGCAATATAATTTAAATATGACTTATGGCATATGACCGCCACGGCTGGCTCAGACGTAGTCTAATCTGGAGGTCGGATTTTCGATGACTTTTCCCAACATTTCTGGCCGTATATCGGCGAATGTTGCCTTTCAAGTGGTCAATCGTTTCGGTCATATCGACGTAGACCAACTTCACATATCCCCATGGAAAATAGACAAGCGGCGTTAAATCGCACGATCTTTGAGGCCAAATCACAGGACCAAAACGCGAAATTATGCACGAAATTGGCACGAGCTGTGTGACATGTTGCGCCGTCTTGTTGGAACCACAGCTCCTGCACATCATGGTTGTTCAATCGATGAACGAAAAAGAACGAAAAACGAAATCATGGCTCTATAGCGGTCACCATTAGTTTTTATAGATGTAACTGTCGGTTAACATGCATTTGAGGATTATCATCACTCCAAATACGGCAGTTCTGTTTATTAAGTAAGCCACAGCGCTAAACAAAATTCGCTTATGAAAATTGGGATGATCGAAAATCTTGTTTTGGGCTCATTCACCGACTCAACGCCTTACTAGTTTTCAATTCTTGCACGAGTTTGATTTTCTAAACACGCGAACCAAGATCTTTCGCAAAATCTTCCATAAAGTGGATGGACACATGCAAGTCCTGTGCACGATGGCGGATAGACTTCCTCTACGACATGCTTTATAACAGCAATGACTTCTTCTGTACGTACATCTCTGTGGATGCCATTATCCTAGGTGGTGCGAAAACGTTCCATACCTAATCGAATTCATTGCTCTAATGGACGAATATGTTGACCGTAAAATGGACGTGTTGCGCGATTAGTATTTTGAAAAGAACAACGACTTTCAAAATAAATTTGAACAATCCGGAAGCGTAGTTCAGACGTAAGTCTATTCGTGTTGAAATGCCAAACCAAATTAAAAATAAATCACTTGACAGCTGACAAAATGGCCGCCAGTTAAAATAGTGCTGCCAACTTAAAGTTCTATAGCTCTAAAAAGAAAACCGCTACATACATTTTTACATAAGCTATACTCACTAGTTGACTTATCCATGCATCCGTTTTGTTTAATTTTAATAGACTTTTGTGTACAATATCTGTTTCACAAAAAAAGACGACTGATTGATTTTTATACTTTGTCCTACAAATGCTTTCTTTGCAGTCAATATTAAAATTCTTTAACCATGAATTTGGCGCATTACATATAACCAATGTATGAATGTTAAAATGTTGTCTAAAACAACTAAATGTAGAAACCAATAAAAGTATTTTTTGGTGGTTGTACCCAATGAAGGCTTAAAGGGTTGTGCGATTAGTTAGTCGTAAATATCCACAGTATGTCTGCGAGAAATCGGGCAGTCCTTTATACCTGATACTGTTGCCTTTTGTCGATTTTAGATTATAACTTTTGTTTGTTTTTGTTGTTTACATGATAAACTTTTAGTTTGAAATATTTTTCATCACATAATTCTTAATGATTTATAAAGCTTTCATATAACATGTAGAAATAAGCAGCTATCTCTCAAAACAGAATCGTGCAAAATTATTCTAGATATACAAAATGATAAATAAATAACCAGATGTTAAATGAGAAAAGTTTTATATAGAAAAATGACAATTAGTTTCACGATCTACTTATGATTTAATATTCAAATACTTAAACATGAAACAGATCGTCAATGATACTCTAGGTAATTTTGTCTGCTAACTTTGAAAATATTCAAGAACTGAGTAGCCTTACACCCACCTGGCGTATTTTTGGATTCAAACACACAAACACTTTCTCACAACCATTCATGTGTGCGTGTGTACTTCTTGCATGATGGTGGGACCTCCTGTTTTATGCCGATTCCGAATGGCGAATTTGAGATAAGCTTTTCTTGACACTTGATACTACTCGTGAAAGTGAAAAATCATTAAGTTGTTTGCTACGGCTGGGAATCAAACACAGACCTTCTGCGCAGCAGTTCATCGCACTGGGTTTTGGATTCTGTTTCTCTAATTAAATCCCCAATTTCTACGATATTGTTGAACGTTTCTTTAGTACATGAAATTCCATTTTGGCGGCTAATACTGAAGGCCGCGTAGTTTTCGAAAACTTATTTTCAAACTTGTTTTTGCCAACGACTAGGTCGATAACTGCTGTTAAAGTAAATTTCATCCATAACACATTGAGTTCGCGCAAATTGTAAACAAATAAAAAATAAAATAATAAATAAAAATAAAAAATATTCATGCCATTTAGTGTATAAAGATAATTTTCTTCAAATGTTGTCCACGACTAACTCTAAAGGTCCATTTTCTGGGTCCAAATTTCCACCACTCTGTCATGTATATCGGCCGGTATTCCATGAATAACAAGTGTTATGTTGGCATCGTTTCAGATTACATATACATATAATATGGAAATCCAATAGTGTCAAATCACAAGACATTGTTGTCGAATCGACAGGAACATTTCTTGAGAGGATTCTCTTTTCGTTAGTTGCTTAGCTTTATGGCATGAAGCGCCATCCTGTTGAAACCACTAGTCAGCTACACCAATATCTTGCATTTTCGGCAACCAATATTTATTTATCATTGCTCTGTAGAGACTTCCATTGACAGTAACACGCGCTCCTTCCACATATACGGTCCGATGATGCAGCCTCTCCATAACCCGCACCCAACTGTGCATTTTGGGGTTGCATTGCTAGCTGTTGGATTGGCTGTTCATCGGTTTATGTGACAATTGTGCTTATTAAGTTTAACCAAAAATGAGCTTCGTCGCTAACAAATGTTGTAGTGGAGCAAATTAAAGTTGTTCCAAAGCCCACAAACCGTAATTAAAACATAAATCGGCTTTAATTTTTTAACGAGCTGCATTTTATATGCTTTTAAACCAATATTACGCTTTAAAATACGCAGAACTTTCCATACGAGTTGCCGAAACCTTGAGAACGGCGACGAAGTAATTGATCATGATCTCCACGAATACCTTGATCTACTGGTTCGGAATTTCTTGACGATTATATAGACCAAAATGTGGTCGAAGAACTTCGTTACAATTCTTAATTGAGCATTGAATTTGGAAATTAATTTCCATATTTAGTAAGCCTTGTTCCGGTGTAATTGTATTCACGATGGCAAAGCATACTGAACACAATTGTCATTAAGACAACCCAGTTGACAAATAATAGCTATTGGATCACCCGTTACTACCATTTTTTTTTTACTTGATCTCACAATATGTAGTCGACATCTCAATAGGTCATGCATTCTTCTGTCGCCCTTTTAGCAACACCATCAACATGCTCTGCTTGCGCCCTCGTGCTAAGAAATCTTAAAAACAAAAACACATATGTGGGTTTTTCGCAGTGTTCAAGTTCGTGTGACATCATCTGATAAAAAAAGACGCAGCACATTATGAGCCAAACAGAAGAACACAAAGTTGTTGGTTGTTAAGCATACCCCTTCTTATCCTTCGTCGGTATAGTTACGTTTTATTGCCTGTCTACAATCATTTGTAATGACATCATCTGAGTGATGTTGGAACTGCAGTCCAATGCACGTCTCCTATTCTCTTAGGTGCCATAAAACATGTTCAAGTGCACAACATGAACGAAACTCAAGCGAACCGTGTACCTACCTAAATTGTGAATCTATTTCACTGTTCCGGACACTTTATGATAACCACCATAGTCATAACATTTATACACAAATACACTCATGCTAAAATTTCCTATGTCAACGACCTTTTGGATGGACACCGATCAGTTTGCATTTGGCATCCATGTTGACATTATTTTACAATGCGTATGGGGAAAACTTGAGTATGTGTGTATTACAGCATGGACCATGGACAATGGTTATTCACACGCCGCTGAAGGTCTGTGAACCCGTATATTTTTGCGGGGTCTAGTTCGTTCACTTGGCTTTCGATAAGTATTGTATATGACTATGCATTGCTCTTTGAATGCATTGGTTTATTTTTCCTGGTCTTCTCATAAGGGTCATGGGTTCAGTGTTTCAATTAAGTTATTGCATTATCATCGACAGAGGAATCTGCATTTCCATGGTCCCAGATGTGCAATTGATGCTGATCCACTCCCAAGAAATGAGTTAAACATGTTGGCTCGGTCTATTCTTTTTTTTTTTATATTCCAATGGAGAACAATTTGCTTTTAATTCTATTCAATTGAGGTTAGGTCAAGACCTTTCCCTACATGAGACATTTTGTGACTGAATTGATATTTATGACCACATAAGGTTAGATAAAACTGTTTTACTTAACACCATAGAGTACCATATGTTAAGAATTTAACCCATTCATCAAAAAAATAAAACAGGAAATCTGAAGGGATTATACTTCATTTAATTTAATAGATACTTAATTAAGAAATTCGATGTACATTTTTGACACACACACATACACTTATATATATATAGTTAGTATATTTTTGTGATTAAAGAGTGTTGTTTAATAGGTATAGAACTTTGAAATAGAATAATGCCTGAAATACGCGTGCAGAATTCTACTTCTCACATGTAAAATATGCAAGCGTTACAGTTCTACAAGTTGTCTCTATTTCTAAATCCAATGCAAAATTTAAGGGCACCAGAACACAAAACAAAAAAACGTAATTTTAAGATATTTTGCATCATTGAATTGTGACGTTTATTCCGCATTAAAAAAAAACAAACAAACGCCAAAACAAAAGTATCAACAATGAAAGAGCGACTTTTTCCAGTTGCAACCACCCATTGACTTTAAACAACAATCGATGGATGATGATTAGCAATACGATTTGCAGACCATCACGCATATGAGCCATGTTCGCATCTAGAGCCTGGATACCCTAATCGATCATGTGGGGAAATTGATCAGCCCTGGGTATTCATGTTGTGTTTTAGAACTGTCCCTGTGGAAGACCCACACTGAGCCAAATTTTTTTTAAAACGGACATGCTTCTGGATGAAGAAGAATGCATGGAAGAAGATAAGCATAATGCTGATGAAAGCGAAAAAACTTCGAACGATAGCGGAGAGCAAATCAATTAAACTTATTTTATGCTTCAATATATAATAAAAAAAAAGAGATTTTTCTCAAATCCCAAATTTGTAGGAAACCATCATCTACACCGCTGGCAATGAAGGGTTCAGTGCGATTCCATGAAAACACATGGATATCTAATATTGATGGTATTGAT
Source organism: Rhingia rostrata (assembly GCA_949824845.1). Classification (NCBI taxonomy): domain Eukaryota; kingdom Metazoa; phylum Arthropoda; class Insecta; order Diptera; family Syrphidae; genus Rhingia; species Rhingia rostrata. The sequence goes on from OX463755.1 coordinate 77,241,570, forward strand.
TTCTAATTTTTTTTCGATATTTATCTAGTTAGTTTAATGAACCACAGCGACAGCCATTGTTTGTGTTAAATATTGAAATCAATAACAGCAAACTACACCACAGTAAGCTACGTGTTATGACATGACACATGAGCCACTGCACTGCATGTATGTCAAACAAAAAATTCTGCACGTGTGGCTTGCTTGCTGAACTGCATGCCGCACTGCATACAGAAACACTGCAAAACCACAATTTAAAAAAATCTTCTTCGAAAATGCAACATTTGGTTATATACAATGTTTAAAATTGTTTTACTGTCTGAATAAGTCCACTGAATTATTTCGTGATACATTTGTTATTTAAGTGTGGAGTGGCGTTTACAGAAATCGATTCCTAACAGCTACCACCTCAACAAGGATATATTTAACTTATAGGCAAACACAAATCAATCGATAAAATATTCGGGAAAATGTCTGGCATAAAAAGTGAAAACATGTATGTGTGTTTGTTTATGTAAGTCTATCGTTATGTTTTAAGCTTAAAACAAAGATGATTTTTTTTTTTAAATTGACATGAAATTTTCTTTATTCGAAAGATAATTTTCTGACATTATAATTTAAATATGATTTCTGGTATGTGACCTCCAAGTTGTCAATCGCTTGAGGCATATCGGCGTAGACTACCGATTTCACATATCCGCACAGAAAATAGTAAAGCGACGTGAAATCGCACGATCTTTGAGGCCAGTTCACAGGACCAAAACCCGAAATTATGCGTTCACCGAATGTTTATAATCAATTGTGGCACGAGCTGTGACATGTTGCGCCGTCTTGTTAAAACCATGGCTCGTGCACATCATTTTTTTTTAAATTGATTAACGGCAAAATCAGAAATCATGGATCTATAGCGGTCAACATTAATTGTAACGTTCTGACCAGCATCGTTTTTAAAGGAGTACAGACCAATTATTCCACCAGCCCATAAAGCACACTAACCAGTCATTTTGTAACGGTGTCTCAACATACACTTGATGATTATCATCACTCCAAATGCGGCAGTTTTGTTTGTTGAGGTATCCATTCAACCAAAAGTTTGAGCGCATTCACCGAATCTACGCCTTGCTAGGCGATCCTGTGGCTTGAATTCTTGCACGAGTTGGATTTTTAAGCTCGTAAACCAAGATCGTTTCGCAAAATCTTCCTTAAAGTGGACGGACACAAATTCAGTTCCATTGCACGATTACGATGGCGGATAGACTGATTCGACCCTACTTCTACGCTATGCTATACAGCAGCAATGACTTCTTCTGTACGCAGTGTACGACTGCTCTGTGTTGCGAAAACGTTTCACATTTAATTGAATTAATTGCTCTGATGGACGATTATGTTGACCGTAAAATAATATTAGTGGGCGATACGTATTTTGAACAGAACCATGATTTTCAAAATAAATTTGCATAATTTGGACAAAATGGCCGCCAGTTAAAATATTGTTGCCAACTTAAAGTTCTATACCTCTACAGAAGCACACGTTAATTGTGGCAACTTGTGATGCTGTTTCAGGTTCAAACATGATTCTACTTCAATCAAATGATTATCTATGCGGTCGGATGATAACTGCCCTGAATGTTAAAATTCTGACTCTTAAGTACTCCGATAATAATTGATCATTGAGCAGTAAAATACAGAGCGACATGCTTCTTCATCATCATTTGTAACCAACACTGGAACACATCGACATGTGGTGTTGAATGCCTATCGCTGTTTTACCGATACTTTCACTGTAGTGTACTTAAAGCAATATAGGGCTCGTCCAAGGTCCATTTCACCACCAAACAACAGAAACCTAACGAACAACGAAATCAACGAATACTTACAATAAATGGACGAAACGATTCAACGAACAATGAACAGGACGATACCGAAACACAAAGAACATGACATAACGTCCGCGTACAGAAACGCGACCATTGACGCACTACACAGACAAAAAAGCGGACTTCTGACAAGACTTAAACTCTTGTACAGACGACTGACAAACCCACGCGACCAGGAGATAAGTACACTGAAGGCGTCGATCAAAAACATCAACCAATTGATCAAGGAGAACTATCGGTTGTCCATTAATTTGTTTTGGAATAACAGAATTCGGGCCGTAAATTCCAGCGACCCGAGTATGTTTCCACTAATTAACAAGATCTTTAGGAGGAAAGGTCAAAACGACCTACCGTGTATTAAGCTCCAACGAACAACTGACAACGCTAACATACTGTTGACAGCAGGAATTGATCAGGGGGAAGCCGTCTTCAACGACGATTTCTATGCTATTGAAGATCCTCAGGAGAAAGTGGAGGCAGTGGGGGCTGTCTTTCAGGAAGTGTATAAGGTGAATGATAGCATTCGCCCGAACCGCGTCCTGGAAAACAATGCCCTGCTCCACCATTTCTATCTCCGAAATGACATAACGCAATGGCGATCTGAGAACCGTGGTTTCACCCGGTTTGATGACGCCGAGCGAAGTGGGTCTAGTCCCCTGTTAATCTCGAAGGTGGAACTCCAGATCATCTTCGATTCCATAAAGAAAAAGAAGTCAGCGGGAGTCGATGGTATATCCAACATTGTACTGCGACACTTACCCCCGGAGCTGTGGACTTTTACGCCACGCTGTTCAACAACGCGCTGAATAATGCATATTATCCAGTGAGTTGGAAGATAGCGGTGGTTCATCCTCTTCCGAAAAAGGGAAAGGACAACTCCAATCCGGAAAATTTACGGTCGATAAGTCTCCTTCCGAGTATCAGCAAGGTTTTCGAAAAGATTCTCAATCGAGCATTGTTCAAGTGGTCTGAGGACAATAATATTATACCGGAGAACCAGTTTGGTTTCAAGGCTGGACATGGCTGTATTCATGCTGCCTCCAAACTCGTCTCTGATATACAATGGAACAAAGCCAAAAAAAACAGTGCACGGTGCATGTCTGTTTGATTTAGAGAAGGCTTTTGACACCGTATGGTTAGAGGGCCTCTATCTTAAGCTGACCAGACTTGGCATAAGTAAACCACTGCTATATATGCGTCATGACATGCTGACTGGTAGAACGTTTGTTGTCAAAAGTGGCAATGTAACTTCTACCACAGAATTTTTCATTAACAATGGTCTGCAACAGGGAGCGGTAAGCTCGCCGATTCTCTTCAGCATTTACACCAGTGATATGATAGGTAGTCTTACTCAGGCAATTGCGTATGCGGACGATCTTATCGCGTACAGAACAGCCCCTACTGTCGAAGTCATTCGAACTCTTTTGCAGCGGGAAGACATGTAGATGCTGCTCTGGCGAGAGCTAGGGGAGCATTTGCCCTGACAAGACGATTGTTTTATAGCAGTCGTCTCGATGATTGCCTATGGGTGCGCGGTGTGGTTCAACGTTGCCCCATCTCAAATAAAAAAGATACGGGTGTTTGAGAGGCAGCGTCTGAGGAGCTGCCTTGGACTTCACAGAACACCAGTATCTGACTACACAAAATACTATTCCAACCAGGTGCTATACAACGGGGCCAACATAAACAGAATAGACAACTTTCTGGTGAAACTCATTCGGTTTCACGCTGCAAGAGCAATGGCTTCGAACAATAGTCTCATCGTTGGGGCCTTCTACCCCAATGGTGAATATTTTGAAAGTGCGCGTTTAAGCGGCTTTATTCCACCCGAAGCTTTCCTATATTTGGATAGTCGAGGGCTGATACACGATAGATTCGTCTTCCGACGAACTGTGAACATGCGGCTCCTAAACGACCGAGACGTCGTCACTCAGGGCGGAGGAGAGCGCCTGCGGTTCAGCAGGAGTGTATGGCCGACTTCCATAGTTTAAGGTTTTAAGGTTTTAAAGTCTAGGTTAGGTACAACAGTCAAGGTGGCACAAAAAAAAAAAAAACATAAAAAAACTTGCTGTGGCTGTTCTAGTTTTAAGTTTTTAGGATGTAAGTTTCAATAAAATAAAAAAAAGATACCAAGTTTTTTAAAAACAAACTTTTCTTGGTAAAAAAGTTGTTAGCATGTAATTTAGAGCGCCCGCATAGGGCAAGTAAGTTAGTTAAGTAGTTGATAAGTAGGCTATTTTGTTCATGAATTTTTGTGTAGCACTTTTTTTCAAACTCTTTGATTAGAACCTTTATTATGACAGATTCAAAAAAAACAATAAAACGTATAAACTCATGTGTTGTTCATTTGTGATGGACACTTACCTACCAATTTTGAAAGCCCTATTAAAAGATCGTAACCATATATTCACCCTATCGATGTATCCGTTCGGAAGAAGATCTTCTAAGATTTGTTCGAAATCGGAGAAATTTCTGAAGACGCACATGATGGGCATCGTCGATATGCGTTAAGGCAAACATTTTTGACAGCTATTCGTTGAATTTCCTCTGAATCTGTTCGACGAAGAATTACTGCAGAATTAATCGAACGCGATTGAATGCTTTTTGTTTAGTTCTGCAACAGATACCTTGAAGAAGGAAGAGTTACGATTGGAATTGACTTTCGTTTCGAAAATTGTTCCGAACGGATATCTCAATAGGGCTGATTAACTTTAAAACTATTACGCGAACAGGATTTTGGAAGTCTTCTTCAAATAGGTTCGGAGCCTAACTTTACCTTTGTTAGCTTGTTAATTGGCACAATTTCAAAATTCGTTCACTGCCAGCCGCACTTTTTAGCAAAACGTCTCTATTGATTAAGACACAAGAAATGTATAGAACAGTATATTTAGACTAGGCCATTTACCCGCATCCACATGTTTGGTAAAAGTTTAAGAAAATGTTTTGATGAACATTTCCACTAAAGAATTCGCGCACTAAAGAATTCGCACAGCGGATATGTTATTCTCATATGTTTTGATTTATATATTTGACTCATTGTACTCATTTAACATATTATTTTATTAATTGCTTTTAACACCTTTTCCGGATATGATGTGCTCAAAATGTGTTAACAATCATGTTGTTGTTTATTTTGTTCGTGTGAACGAATCTTGACAAAAAGTTAATTGAAATGCAGTGTAATCAAACCAAATACAAATATTTATGTTTTGTCTATTTTAAATATTTGAATAAATAAAACTTTTGTTTGGAAATTCATTGGAATAAAATTTATTAAAATATATTAAAGGGTACTTTTGAACGTTAACTTTTTACTAAATCTAAAAACAAATTAATCAATTTACGCAGGTTCAGGTATGCAATATGTATATACTTTTCTTGGATTTTAAAACTCCACCATTTCAATGAAAGGTGTTTAATAAAATTAATTTTAAACAAATCATAAGGCGTGACTCCACATCGATATTGATCTTATGTTTTAGCCTTGTCATTCTTTTTTGTTTTGATCTGGTATGAATGTGCTAAGAAACCTGTTTGCGTCAATCGTAAAAATGATCATAATTAACGCTAATTACGTTATATTCACTTACCGTTTCATTTACGTTTCACATTAGGCAATTAAAAATAATCTTCTCAAAAATGCAACATTTGGTTATATACAATGCTCAAAATTGTTTTAAACTCTGTCACTGAACTATTTCGTGATACATTTGGTATTCAAGTATGGAGTGGCGTTTATAGAAATCGATTCTTACCAGCTACCACCTCAAAAAGGATATATTTAAATTTTTAGGCAAACATTAAGCAATCGATAAAATATTCGGGGAAATGTCTGGCATAAAAGGTGAAAACATATATATGTATTTTTTTATTTAAGTTTATCGTTATTTATACAACTAACAGACTCAAAAAAACATAAGAGAAAAGTGTAAAGCTCATTCCGTCCATAACATGTTGAACGGTTAAGTTCAACATTCTCCCAGAAGAGATGGCTCTAAAAATGTCCTGAACATGTCTTCTCGTTTAATTCGATTTATATGAACCTGATATGTTGATGACCAAATAATAGTGCAGCATTCTAAAATAGATCTACCTCAAGAACAGTGCAATGTGCATATCTGAAAAAAATCTTTTTCTTTCTCTTAATAAATTCGAGAAGATAATTTGCGTCGGATATTCTAATGTTTATCTCCAGCAATTTTCCTATTAATAATGACCTTTTCACTTTGAGTAACAGTGGACTGATAAAACACCGAGTTTAGGGATTGAACTCTGAAAAAAAAACTATTTTCAGAGTTCCATCAAGTCCACAAAGTTTAATATAACGATGAAAGTAAGAGTAACACTGTTTTGAGATGTTTCTCAAAATTGCCGTTTGGATTTGGCGTTAAGCAGAAGATCCTCCACTTTATAAAAAAACTAATAATTTCGCACACACAAATGAAGGTAGAAGCCAGGTTTGGGCCCTTTATGGCCGTTAATGACAAATTTTTAATATTTTTCAATACTACGAAGATAGAAAAATCCCGAAAATGTGGTTCTAGAAATGTAGCTATTTCTGTTTGTGGCAAGCCTGATAATTTAGTTTTACCCCAATTTTAGAACCTTTATTTTCAACCGTACAAACGCCTTAACAATCGTAGTTGCACACGAACAGTTTCTTTTTAAATGTATTTTCAATATTATGGTGCTTCCTATATAACGTATATAAAACCTGCATTTTTGGACGATATTGTATATGGGGAATATAGACATGTAAATTACATGCAAAGTCTGAGCTGCAAGTATATTTAGCAATTCACATGTCATGTACTTCCGGCTTAACACTCTAACTCATAATACATATTCGAAATTGCAATCGACTTACTTAGAGTTAATTTTAAAAATATGTACAAAGTGCGGCCTTAAATGTATATCGTTAAGACTTTTGATCTGGTAGACCACAAATTGTTTAAAAGAAAATTAGAAACACTTGGTATTCATTCAAAATTTAACATGTGATTGCATCTGACGTTAGTAATATGAATCAGTTAATTAGAAAAAAAAGTACTGGTGTTCCTCAGGGAAGTCACTTGAGACCTTTGTTGCTAACATTATTTAACGATATAGATTCAAGAGTGTCTTTCTGTAAGTGCCAGTAGTTTGCAGATGGCTGAACTTTGTAGATTCAACCCTATAGCTCATTATCATAACCTTCAAAATGATATAAACACAATTATGAATTTATGTTGTTTTTATAGTTAGCTTGTGATTGAAATCAGGGAAATTTAAGGATTCATCATTTCGTTCACATTTTATGGGTACTCCATAAGTGAGCAAATATTTAATAGATTTGAAGAAATTAAAGATTTGGGCTTCACGTTTGGTTTGAATTAAAAAAATGTTATACCTCGGTATTAAAAATAATGTTATATTCAGTGAATAAGCTTTGGACTAACTAGACTGGGAAAATTGTTCATATTAATCTACCTGTAAAAAAACTTGAATTTTAATTTTGTTGTGAGATAGAATGATCTCGAATTTATTAAGAGAAAGAAAAAGATTTTTTTTAGATATACACATTGCACTGCTCTTTAGTTAGATCTATTTTAGAATGCTGCACTATTATTTCATAATATATCATAATTCATATAAATCGAATTAAACGAGAATTTTTTTGATAAATGTTTGAAGTACACCAAAACTCGAGCTTTGCAACTTTTATGAAACCAAAATCTGCATACTGCTATCTACTAGAAAGTTTATAAATGTGTTCCATGAATACAATTGGTATTGTCACTAAAATGGACACAAGCGGACTGTCTTGCATGCCGTGTATCAGTAAAAAATATACAACATACATAATATGCTGTTAAATGCGAACAAATTTGTTTACTGTCTATAATTGATCAGCTAACAGAATTTAACATTGTTATATATAAGACACTCGAAATTCGAGCAAATATGTGTTTCTGTAATTCGATCTAGTAGTAATACTAAACACTACTGCACTTAATTTGTTCATTTATCCGGCTTATTTAGCCCACCACTCATATGTATAAGTGGATTCATTCGAAAATGCAACATAACGCTTTGTTTCCTTATCTCTGACTCTGACATACTCTCACTCGCCCATTTGGAGGGTCCACGCTTCGTTCTTATCCCCGTCGTTCTGCAGTATTGCATTTCTAACCTGGGGTGATCTAATGCACATGTGTAAACTTGTGCAATAAATTTTAGGGGAGAACCAGAATAATTCAATAGGTATACATAGTCGTATGTATAGAATCATCGCAAATATCTTGTTTTTTCTAGACTGTCAACGATTATATCAGAATTAATTTTATTCATCGTAATTTGAATTTGAGAAATGTCTTAATTGTAATTCAGAGGCTGGGTATCTTGTGTGGTTATAGGGGTCAACATTTTTATATGCGTTACGTAATTTGTCTTTCGTGTAACGATTTTCTTAGCAAATCTAGATATTGCTGGCGCCTGAAATTTTGTATTCATTATTTGCTATGTTTAAGGAAGAATACAAATAAATTTACAAATCATGCGTATGGCATTTGTTTCATTGTTAATATTATTTGTGTACGAGAGACGTTAAATCAACCTGTAATAAAATTTTAAGATGACAAAAATAGGTTCAAATAAGGTTATATAGGTACACCACGCAAACGCGAAGGCCCAAAAACTGGTGACATATGGACAGACGACAGACGTGGGTAAATCGACTAAGCTATCGATTAGGAGTCGATTCATAGACTTCATATCTAGCTAAATTATTTATCTATGTTACAAACTATGTATCAAAACTAATACACACCTATGGAATAGGGTACAAAAGTTGTTTTATTTGACTTTTCTTTTCGCATTCCATTAAGCTGACTTATTTTTGATATAGGGGTGTGACCGAAGGAATGGAATAGTTCGATTTGAATTTGATTGGCGTTCCAAATGATAAATTTCCTATTAGAATTGAAAAGAAAACTCATCCTCTTTACATTTTCTTGTGAAAAAATGCCATGTAAATTTTAGAGATTTTAATAGACAACCCTGATTATTTATCATTTTTTTATCATTTACCATTTTGTGGTCATGAGAAAATATATACATTTTTGCAATAAATGCATTGACATTGACGTTACAGTACTTCGCACATAAATGCAACGAACTACAGACACATAACAAGACAAGACAAGCAATACATTAATACAACAGAGAGAGACAGATAGATACATAGAAAGAAAGCCATAAAACATAAACCTACGTGACAAAGAATAGACATAGATTTATATTGTCTCATATTATCGCACAGGTGGCCTCAGATAAGCTGGCGATTATTGTATAAAAAGAATGCTGCCGAAGCTGGGGCTTGAACCCGCAGCGTTTAGCTTAGCAGTCAACTACTCATTCCTCTGAGCCATGGCCACCTGCGCAATAATTGCATAATTGCAATAAAACAAATAATAATTGCAAGGAAAAATCCAAACAAATAAACCATTCATTTCGAATTTGCTTCCCATGCTGTCTCCTCATAGGTATACCAAACGTCAAAAATTAGCCACTGATTACATTTTCAATAAATTTTTTTTATAACTTACACGCACTCAAGGGGTTATGAAAACCCTTTTACATGTAATGTAACCACAATACGAGCGTTAGAGAAGGGGAAGAAAGAGAATGATAGGAAAGATTTTGGATGTAGTGGAGACTTACTCCATGGGTGGTGTCCGAACTAACTTCGGGGAGTCACTGTTTCTTCTGTTGGTTAAACTTAAAGAAATTTGAAGATGGTGCATACTTTTAGGTATAACAACCGACCTTTTTTATTTCTTTTGAATAAAACTTAAATGGATTTTGGCTGGGACTGAACGCGCAACCTTCCACTCAACAGGCGAACACATTAACACTACACCGCGGCCACGCACAATTATGTCACACCTTGATGAAAAAAATGCACGGTGGGCTTATTTATTGATGTAACCAAAGCTTTTAGTTAACCATAATATTCTTTTGAGAAAACTGGAAAAACGCGGTTTCTTTGGTTTCTTACTGAGTTGGTTCAGTTTGCAACAAGTAAAGATTGATGAAGACCGCAAGGCTCTATTTGGGGTCCCATAAAATTCTTAGTCTACATCAATTCTTTTTTTCTCTTTATTTCAAAGGCTTACCTACTGCCTTTGCGGTTGAGATAGGTTTCTCTTATGGTTTTAACAGTCCCTTTGATTTGTGGAAATTGGGATCTAATTTTTTTAAGACACTGGCTTGCTGAACAACGGTTAGTTGTTAGCTCTAAAGCTAAAATAATGTTCTTAAACTTATCTAACTCGGCCAAATTTGAAGCGAATATTCACTTCTAAGCACTTTTTACTCTACTTTACTCTAAAACTTACAATAATAATCTAATCTGCAGTGACAAATGCTTTTTTAATTGAAACAGTAGATAACTTAAAGTAATTGGGACTCAGCCTTGACTCTATAATAAGTTTTTCTTTTTAAATGTTTTATATTACGGAATTTTTCATTCCAGGCTACAATATTGGATTGCTTGTTGCAGAGGTGTATACCAGAATAAAATACATCCGCTGATGATCTTGCAGAAATATATTCCTATCTATCCTTTGTTCTGTGACCTGACTATTCTTCCTGTTCGTTATTTATATTGTTTCAATGTATTGAAAACGTTTTTCATAAAGTCTGATCATCGTAATTTTCGTTTAATCTGTAGTTATGTTTTGTAAACTTCTCAAACGTGATAAGTGGTCCCAATTTCCGTACCACTGCAGATCGTTTTTTTTTTCTATTTTGTCTTATTGATTGATTAATAAACTCCCACAGTCCGCAGTCACTCAGGGCGTTATCAACGTCTGGAACATTTATAAAGAAAGTTAAAATTTGGATCTTGCGATTTGACTATACCGGTTTAGAATCTATCATTTCCGATATTCCGGTTTAAAGTTTAATCTTAGTTGAATCTAATTCTTATTTGTTACCTATTTTCTAACTCCTAAATTCATTTCATTTTTCTACTTAATGGTTCACCTCACCCAAACATTTTATTTTTATTGTACACACTTACTTACCTTACTTACTTTGTATACACCAATTATATAAAAATAAAAATGTCACTGATTTTTCTTATAGTTTTTATAAGTATATATGTATTTTGTTTAAATTTTAAAAAGCCTTTGTATTTTGTAATTATAAGAATTAAATATCTATGTAGGTATCTATCTTATAGAGACCTTCAGAACAGGTTAACATTTTATATAATCCACACAACTAAGGCATTTATTTCGAATGTGCTTCCCAATCTTTCTTAATCCTCAAGCAAAAACTAGGCACGGAATGTATTAATAAATTTGATGACTGGAAAAGTTTGTCTACCCTCTCTGGATTTAATCTTACATGTTTAAACATTTTTTTTTAAATAATTATGAAATTCTGCTCCAATGCAAAAGTTGTGATCTAATTTATTTTCTGTTTACTTAATTCTTTTTAATTTAAAATTCAACATTTTGTCAGATATTAAATGTATATATTTGGTAAACCGTAAAAAATGCAACCCTTAGGTCATCAACAATCTATATCAGGTAAACATCAAGCTGCCAACCATAACATGTTTATTGAAGCATAGTGATTACTTTCCATCAAAGTAGCTTAAATAAACCTTTGACATTGTTTAATTAAACTTAAATCAAAAACATTTGAATAATAAGCAAAATCAGCTGCCTTTTTCCAGCCTCAGTGATAGGCGACCGTTTCTAAAGATATCTTCCCTCAAATGCCACGTGATTAAATTAGTCGAGTGACCAAGATATCTTATAAAACATGAGTTTCGGAACTGCGCCATTTATGTCGAATTTTAGTTCAAACGTAGTTTAGTTTTAAAACATACAGCTAGCTGCTGCCGTTTATCCTTAATCATCATATGCGATGTCATTTACTGTACACATAAAAAACGGATATGCGTGTGATGCTCAGAAAATAGAGTAATCAAATATATAATTACTCCGAAGGTCAAATTCTTCACTTTAATATGGTTAATCAAATATGTAATTACTCCGAAGGTCAAATTCTTCACTTTAATATGGTTAATCAAATATTGCGTGCATCTGTCATATATCTCGTCAACGCAAAATACCCACCCACTCCTACCGAAAACAGAGACAGATAAAATTAAATAATTGACCCTCGGCTCGTGACGAATTGTAAGGAATTTGAAAAATGTATTCTATGAAGAAACAAAACCATACTCATATATATACGCATAAATAATATCATGACCTCTATCATCCCAATAAAAGCATATACCCACAGTACGCCAAAAACAGGAGAACAAACTAGTGACGAGTAAAGTTTATTGGCGTAAGGATTTCCGGCACCCATTCTATTACTTTTAATTTGCTTGTATGTCTGCCTTTATCACTCATCGATTTGTCATGAAAAGGGATTGTGTAAGTAAAGGACAAAGGACTAAGATACAAGGTTGTGTTAGCTGAAGTATGGTTCCATCGATAAGTTCAGCATGTTGACCTAACACAAAGGTATTCGATAGCTTAGTCGACTGTTGTAATCGATTCATTTTCTCTTCAAATTGGGAGCGGTTAGAAACTTGACGCGCAGCGGATGCTTATGTTGCTTTTGTGCCATCCACTCCTTTTAATGGAAAATCGATTAACGTTCTACAATAAATATCGGCGCGAAAGTAAACCCATACTCGTTTTACCAGCAAGCTTGTTTGTTATGGTAGAGTTGCCATGCATGTCTTTGCAAATGTAATTGCGAATCTTGAAATTTAATTACATTTTTATTTAATTAAAAATAGTTTACTATCAGAAGGACAGTTAAGAAATGTTGAAGTTGTAAATAATATTTTAAAAGTGCCTTACGTGTGTCCTCTTTGATGCATTTTTATTCCCTATCAACGACTCCAAATCATTAGGTCTATTATAGATGTGTTATTTGTCAAGCATAAATTGGTCCAGTATCATACGATTTGATATCATTGGATACATTTAATTTTTTGTAAGAAAATGTATAAGCCACTGACCCAGAATAACTTTTTAATAAATGTGTACTAGTCGGATAGCGAAAAATATGATCTAATGATGCAAAACTACTATCTGACATGATTGAATGGTTTTACCATGAAATATGATATGTCTTAGGACATATCATACTTGGTTGCCTACAAATAGCTTTTTGCACTATGTGCACCTTACAAGCAATGTATACTTTAAATTCGAACAAGTTACGTCAGCAAGTAGTTTGTAATCACATCACCTTCGAATAAATTAAATCTACCGTGGTTTTGAATACGGACATAACAATTTTGTGTTTAAGTATAGTGCAGAATAATACAAATATTAAGCTTAAGTTTGAACAAATTTAAAATTGAGTAATATAATTCGATCTCGTTTATAGGGCTATTTTTGATACTTCATCCTGTGCATTGTCACAATCCCACAGGAACATTCAATAGTGAATATGTTATCTCGAATTTATTAAATAAACAAAATTGTTAGTTTTTTTCTGACGCGTAAATAAATAATAAAAAAAACAGGCTCGTACCCAGGGCCAGGGCCTAGCTTTTTGCTCACAACTGTTCATGTGTGCGTGTGTACTTCCTTGCACAATGGCGGGACATCCTGTTTTATGCCGAATCCAGCCGGCTTAGTTGAGATTACATTTTCATGACACAATTGATACAGTCATGAAAAATTATGTAGACGTTTGCTACGGCTGGGAATGTAACCCTGGCCTTCTGCGCGTCAGTTCATCGCGCCACCATTTGAAAATAAATAATGCTGATAGTTTTCCTACACGTGAACAGACAACACATAATTTTCCATGTGAAAAGCATAGATTAGAATAATACCAAAAGCAAATGCAAGCCGCAATGGAAATTGTAACCGTTTAAACGAATGGCATCTCGTTCGGAAACATAGGGATGAATGAAAGCAAAACGTTTTGACCTTTCTACTTACCTTTCAAAATTGTGGCGTCGGTTACGTTTTTCATTAGTTTCTTCATCGCAAACCAGGTACCATTACAAAAACATGGCTCGTTCCGCAATATAATGATTGCAGATTCGAATTTTAATGGCTGATGATGAGGTGGTAATCTGGCCAATAAAGCAATGTTAATGTTTCCGTTAGTCACGAAATCAACAGATTTGTATTTCAGCAAATCGCCAGCTGTCTTAAAGCTTGCATAGTGCAGATGAATGTCTCCTAAGATTTTTCGCGTCCCAAACGATCAATTTGCTTTGCTGCAATATTTTGGCCATCGCAGAATTACTCTAAAGGTGCAAGTTGGAGTTTCATTAGTTTGCACGTTCAACGGCAACTTGAGTGCTGAATGAGTGTATTGAAGGATTATTTTTGTTCCTGATTTTAAAGGGGAACGTTTCTTTGAACGATTTCTCTAAATGCCTCGGAGTCGTCGTAATAAATGCATCGTGCAATGGGCATTGGGCACATCTCCTCAATTATATTTAATACTACATTTTTAATTTCTTTGTTCATTAGCAAATCTGCACTTGGTATTCGAAGACGCATTTAATGATAAATTGTTCCATTTCTTTTTAAAAACTTGGAATAATAAAATAAAATAAATGTCGTTATTTTTATAATAAAATAAGGTTAATGGACTATTATAGCTACAATCTGTTCCTTAATTTCATTTGAAATAGCGATGACTGTCAAACTCTTAACATATGATATTTTCAGTCAATACGACTCAATACGATCAGTGTCTATTTAAATATGTTTATTGATAATGCAAAAAAGTAAAAGCTACAAAAATAAATTTAAAAATGAAAAAGTCGAAGAAAAATATCAGGCAAACTTAAAAATTTTGATTGAAACATATTGTGTACACCTTTTGCACATAAATCAAAAATTGCTGAATTTTATTTTATTTGCTGTCGTTGTTTTATTAGTGGCCACGTTTCGAGACTCAGATTTAGGATATCTTAAATGAAGCTCTGTTATTATTGGTCAATCAACCAATTTTGTCAGGTGATGTTTGAGGGGAAGTGCCTGGTGCAAAACAGCTGATTTTGCTTCGACCTGTTATGAAAGTAAAATGGGTTTGTCTAAGTTATATTTATTTTTCTGGTTAAAAATAATTATTGTAAATATTTAGATAGAAGTTGATACAAATTGCAAAATATGGGTTGTCATATTTTGACTTTTACCTGATCATCGTGGAATTTTTTTTCGTTCCAAATCGGTTCCGTGATATAAGGCCAACCGTCAAAAGGACAAATTTATAAATGTGGCATTCGTTATTTATAAAAGTTATATAAGACAGAATTTGGTCTTTGATTGGCATTATTCGTTTGGCATTATGATACTTTGATAAAGCGACGTTAGGCCAAATGACATAAAGCCAAATGCAGATCAAATCTAACTGTATATACACGTATTAGGGAGCAAATATAATATGCAATCAAAAGTGTCATAATACCAAATGCTAGTATTTGCCCTTATGACGCTTGGCCTTATGTCAGTAAATAAGACTTCAAAACAAAAATTTAATGATATAATTTTATTTGTATTTAATGCTTTTTTTAAGAATTGTTAAATTCAGCCCACAATGGTGCACTCATACAATGAACATGGCTTTGTAAAGTTACTAAATGGCTTGAGTGGGTTTCTTGAAATATTTCTTTTCATATCTAAGCCCAGAGCAACTTATCTAAAGGTTTCATCATTAAACCCTTAACTCACCTTTTTCTTTTCTTTTTTTTATTATAGATAAAGCACACAATCATAATACACAATGACAAGAACTAAGGGAACAAGCACAGCCATCTGCGCAAATGACAGAAGAGCAGCGAGGAAATTATTGCAAGCAAATCGCCACAGTTTAGTACTGTTGCTGATAGTTTCCCTATTGGGTATCCTTTCGCATAAGCTTGGGGTCGATGCTAGTGTCGTTCACACATATAAGCAGACTTACGCACAACTAGGTCAAAAGGTGACGTCAAGTACGCTCATGTGGGAGGCGTATAGCGCAGCCGATATTAAACAATTGGAATACGCTATACAGGGTGGCAAATACATCTCTGAGGAGGAACATTACCCCATATATGTGTGTCGAGTAACAATCGATGGAGTGCAAACGAGTGGGCACACGGAGAAACAAAAGCAATCGCAACTGTGTGTCGTGCCTATATCAAAAGAAGTAAAAAAATATGAACGGTTTGATGTTCTCGTTAATAAGGGCCGTTTGGGCAAGATTTCATGGAAGCCTTGGACGAAATATATTGTCGGCATTCCACTTGGAGCTATAAGTGTCGATGATTATTCATATATTGCAAGACGCAGGATCAGTCATCAATCGACTGGTGAGCATATGGGAGCTGATTATACTTTGGGACGTTTTGATCCAACACTTGGTCTGGGTAAAATCTTGGTCGTAGAAGACCACAGAGAAAGAGATTATGATGAAGGAGAAGTACTGATTGAGACAGAGCCTTTCCGTTATGAACTAAGAGATATTGTATTGGATAGAATACGTACAGATTCGCGGATTAACACGACAGAATTGGGTATGTATTTTTTTTACAAATACAAAACTATTTATAGATATTGGAAGCGTTTTGTTTGCCATTTTCTTGACATTTTATTTTTTCTTGACATGAAGAAAAATTTTGGTATGTGACAAAATTATATTAAGCCAAACATTTGGGCTTCATAAAATACCACAGTCACTGTCGATGCAGTTGTTGAAAAGTGGGCTGCATCCTTTCGCTTCACTAGAAATTTAAGTGCCATTTGAAAAATAAATATTATGAACTTGAGAGTTGGTAAACAATATCATGATGCTCACCTAAAACAAAGCTTCTTTTATTCGCTGCTACTTTAGAAATCACCATCTACCCATATGACATAGGTATTTTCTTTGAACACTGTATACAAATGTCCAGCTCGATTTAATATTTTTTCGCAAAACAATTACAACAAACACTACCCTATCTATTTGGGTCATTTTGTTGATGGTATTTTGGTAAAACTTTCATATAATCCGGTACCTATGGTCCTATGAACCGAAAATTAACCGAAAATGAAATACCCATCTACTCTGACTGGAACCGTTGCACTGTGGAGTATTTGTATGAAAAAACCGCTTAAAAGTAAAAAAATCAGGTTGTCATAAATTTCGGTAAGCACCGCTATTCTTCAAGCTTGATAACCGATCCATCACGCATTATGCAAAAAAAGTTGCACCGCTATTGCCACTCGCCACATTATCAGTCAGAACCTAGCCATTGTTGGAGCTGCATTTATTGGTTATCTACACTTTTGTTCGCGACTCATTTTTGATTTGGTTATTGTTTTTTTTTTGTGTGGTGAAATTAAGAAAGAAATTATTTGATTATGGAAGTGCAAGGTATAATCGATGTTAAGATATAAAATTAGATTTTTTTGTCTGCATGATTTTGTTGTATGCGTACGGTGTTCATGAAGTCCTAATTTAATGTTTAATTTTAAGAAAACGTTTTAGATAATGGTGTTTTTGTTTGTGAGTATGTCATGATCGGGCTATAATATTGTTATGGGCATAATCCTTAGTCTCTTGGCAATCATAGACCGCAATAAAACTGTCCGCCTACGTCCGCCATTTTGTTTTATGTCACTTCGAATACTATGATAGCTTATGGTAACTTAGACAGAATTTCGTACTTGCATTGCAGATTCTTCGTTTAGTGTCAAGAGTTTTACCCGAAGGGAATTATACGATATGCTAAAAGATTTTAGAGATAAAAAAGTTGATGAAAAACTTTTGTTGTTGGAGGAAAAGCTTATCCAAATTTTAAAATGTCCAATAAAACAAAAAAGTTGTGTCAGCAATGCTTTGAAATATTTTAAAAGCGATTTCAAGAAAAAATGGGCTGCTGCAAGCTATAAAGATGAAAGATTCCTTAAAACCAATGAAAAGTGCCTTCAAACAAGCATTAAACTGTCCTTTGTTAAGCCCTTGCACAAACCAGGGCGACCATCCAAACCGTTCGAAGAGCTTAGTGACTGCAGTAAGCGGCGAAAAACTAAAGACCTTCGCGAGCAAGTATCAGTCGAAGAGTTGACGTTTGCAGCCAGCGTAAGTCAGCGTACTTTAGGAAATTCTGATGCGTCCAAAATAATCAAAAAAGTTACTAACTCGCCAACCGATGCTAAAGAACTTTGTAAGCTGATTTCCTCTTCTGCGAAGCAAGTTGCAGTGAAAAAGTTTACACCTCAAGAGGCATTAGCAATATATGTTGAAGGCGACTTTACAAGGAAGCAGTGGGAAGTGATACAAAGTGCCAGCAAAAGTATCTACCCCTGCTACTCATTGATAAAAAAGTCAAGAACTGAATGTTACCCTGATAAGGAATTCATCACAGTCACTGAAACCTGTGCAGAAATACAACTGCAAGCATTGCTTGATCACACTGCATTACGCCTTTGCAAATATGTCGAAAATGTATTAGAAACGTCTTCAGAGGAAGAAAGTAAAAATATGGATTTGATTTCAAAATGGGGCTGTGATGGGTCGCAACAGACGCAGTATAAGCAGAAATTTAAAAACAGCACTGACAGTGATGCTAATATTTTTCAAAGCAAAACCCAGTCGCTTCTTCTCCCAGATTTTGCAGGCCTATACGCATAAGCTTCATTAGTGAATCTAAGGATGTTACCAGAGATGAAATCAATTTCATTGAAAACCAAATTGCGCATCTCAGAGAAACAGAAGTAATCAGTTATTATAAAATAGCAAAAATAAAGCATACCGTGTTGCTTACAATGGTTGACGGCAAAGTGTGCAATGCTGCTACAGATACTGCCTCTACTATGAGGTGCTATATTTGTGGACAGACTTCTAAGGATTTCAATAAGTTTATTAAAACTGAGCAAGTCAATGTAGAAGCACTAAAGTTTGGACTCTCAATTCTTCACGCACGGATTCGCTTTTTCGAATCGCTTCTCCATTTAGCTTATAAAATACCTTTAAAAAATGGCAGGCACGATCGGTTGAAGAAAAAGCAATTGTGAAAGCTACAAAGGAGAAAATTCAAGGCGCATTCAAAGAGCAAATGGGGCTCCTAGTAGATGTACCCAAAGCTGGATTTGGTAATACCAATGACGGCAACACGTCCAGAAGGTTTTTCATTGACCCGGAGTGTTCTTCTCGTATAACTAAGGTTGATCTTAATCTGATAACTCGCTTCAAAACTATCTTGGAAGTGATTTCTAGTGGATATAGAATTGATGCAGACAAATTTAATACCTTCGCCCACGATACCGCTAAATTGTACATAGATCAGTACGGCTGGCATCCCATGTCACCAACTATACACAAAGTGTTGATACATGGAGCAGAGGTAATAAACCATGCAATTTTGCCTATTGGTCAGCTATCGGAGGAGGCGGCGGAGGCTCGAAACAAACATTTCAGGCAATATAGACTGAGATTTAGTCGAAAATGTTCACGTGTTTTTTGTAACAAAAACGTCTTAAACAGACTGTTGTTGAGTTCAGACCCGTACCTTAGCAGCCTTAGAGCACGGCAGCACAAGAGAACCAAACCACTATCCCAGGAGGCACGAACTCTTTTGATCCCAAGCGAGCTGCCTATGCCTCTAGAAGACGATAACAACAGAAGTTTGGACGATATTGAAGAAGAAGAACATGTAGACGACCTTTCACCTTCAGATTCTGATTAAACACATTTTCTTTAAAATTCTTCATAATATTTCAGAATAAACAATTAATTTTCATAAATGTTGTGTTTCAATTGATTTATTTACAAAAAAAATCATAAAATAATTTTGAGCGGTTTTTTCATACAAATACTCCACAGTGCGTTGGTTGACCTTTTCTATATAATCATCCGCCTTGGGGTGCTCAAAAGTGTCTTGGTTTAACACAAAGTGCACCCATCTGTTGTGTGTTTTCTAAAGAAGTAAAGAACTTCGAAATGTAATAAAACAAAGATCATTTTCTAAATTGACATGAAATTTACTTTATTTTTAAAACAATCTTCTGGTATCATACTAAAAATATGATTTCTGGCATATGACTTCCACGACTGGATCAGACGTAGTCTAATCTGAAAGTCTATATGATTTCTTTTTCCACTTTTCATACATACTTTTTCATACTTTTTCCAACATTTGTGGCCGTATATCGGCAATAACGCGGCGAATATTGTCCTGCAAGTAGGAAATTTTTTTGGGCTTTTCGGCGTAGACTACCGACTTTACATATTCCCACAGAAAATAGTCAAGCGGTATTAAATCGCACGATCTTGGAAGCCAATACACAGGACCAAACGCGAAATTATGCGTTTACCGAACGTATCAAATCAATTGTGGCACGAGCCTATGTGACATTTTGCGTAGTCTTGTTAAAACCACAGTTCCTGCACATCATGGTTGTTCAATTGATTAACGAAAAAGTCAGTAATCATGGCTCTATAGCGGTCACCATTGACTGTAACGTTCTGGCCAGCATTTTTTTTAAATGAGTACAGACCAATTATTCCACCAACCCATAAAGCACACCAAACAGTCATTTTTTGGATGTAACGGTGTCTCAAAATACCGTTGAGGATTATCATTACTCCAAACACGCAGTTTTGTTTATTGACGAATCCATTCAGCAAAAAGTAAGCTTATTGGCTAAACAAAATTCGCCTATGAAAATTGGGATCAACGGCAATCTTATTTTGGGCCCATTGGATTTTGTAAGCACGTTGGATTTTGTAAGCACGCAAACCAAAATCTTTCCGCAAAATCTTCCATAAAGTGGATGGACACATGCAACCATGGACCTGTGCACGATGGCGGATAGACTGATTCGGGTCTTCCGCTACCCTACGCTCTACAGCAGCAATGACTTCTTCTGCGTGGTGCGAAAAAGTTCCATACTCAATCGAATTAATTGCTCTGATGGACGATTATGTTGACCATAAAATAAACGTAGTGCGCGATACGTATTTTGAACAGAACCATGATATTCAAAATAAATTTGCACAATTTGGAAGCGTTGTTCAGACGTCAGTCTATTCATGTTGTAATGCCAAACCAAACTAAAAATAAACCACTTTACAGATGACAAAATGGCCGCCAGTTGAAATAGTGTTGCCAACTTAAAGTTCTGAACCTTTAAAAAACACCCGTTATAATACTATTATAATGTGAAAGGATTTTGAAGATAAGGTGACTCTGTCATTCTTCTACTCATTACTTTAAATCGTTAATGTAACAGTTAATTGCATTTACATAGTCGTTAAAAGGCTTGGTGATCGGAAAGTTGTTCATAAAGTGTGATCCAAAAAGAGCTTGCCACATAACAAACGTTTGAGAAGGGGAAGAAAGAGAGTGATAGGAAAGATTTTTGATGTAGTGTTGTTGTGTTTCGTTAATTTGCAGTTGGTGTATTTTTATTTCTTTGAATGAAAGTTTCATAGATTTCGGCTGGAATTGAACTCGCACCCTTTTACTAAACAGGCGAACACATTACCACTACACCACCGCCACCCAAAATCGTTTCGGCTTAAGCGACGTTAACAAGAGATTTCACATAATCCCATAGAAAGTAATCCAATGGTCCCGAAACGCAAGATCTTTGTAGCCAATTGACAGAACCATTTCTCGAGATTATATTTTCATCGAACGGTTTCCTAAATAAAGCGATTGATTCGTTAGCTGTTCGCCATGTATCGCCATCCTGTTGAAATCACAAGACAGCTACACCAATACCTCATATTTTCGGCAACAAAATTTCGTTGATCATTGGTATGAAGCGATCTCCATTGACAACAACACGCTCTTCTTCCGCCTTTTAATAAATAAATACGGTCTGATGATACCGCCTGCCCATAAACCGAACCAATCAATTAATTTTTGGGGTTGCATTGGTAGCTGCATTGGATGATATGGAAGAACCACTTCTGCAGACTGTTAAACGGCGATGAGGAACAACATTCCGCTGTCAGCCAGAACGAAACATTCAATATTAGCAACGACATGAAAACTGCGAACTACCCGACCTGATTAAAGTGAGAATAGCAATATCTAAACTCAAGCTTAATAAGGCTGCCGGAAAAGACGGTCTTCCTGTTGAGCATTATAAAGCTGGTGGAAATTACTTGGTAAGTAACATCCACCAAATCTGGTCGGATGAAAGTTCCACAATAAAAGTAGACCCTCTGAACTGCGCCAAATACAGAGGCATAAGCTTCCTCAACATACCCCCATCCATTCATCGATTTCAATTATTTATAGAGACGAACTATACAGAGCCATATTTAGTTTTGGTATACTGTCAAGATTCATCCGTTTGTGTAGGATGACGATGGAGAATTCTCGGTGCTCCATCAGGGTCGGAAACGACTTCACCGACACATTCGATACCAAAAAAGGATTTAGGCAAGGCGATGCGCTGTCATGTGACTTCTCCAATTTGATTCTTGAGAGGATTGTGCAAAACTCTCGAGCCAACACCAGGGGCACAACTTTCCAAAAATTGGTGCAACTACTTGCATACGCCGACGATATTGACATCATTGGTAGGACTCAAAGTGATGTCATAGGATTTAGCGGTAAACGAGGGTAAGAATAAGTATATGCTGTCAACACGAAAGGACACACAACATCGACGAATTGGACAAAACGTCACCATTGACAGATATAACTATGAGGTAGTACGTGACTTTTTCTACCTCGGCTCCGCTAATAACTCTGACAACAACATCTCGGCAGAAATTAAACGATGAATTACTCTTGCTAACCGCTGTTTCTTCGGGCTAAGAAGGTAATTTGGTAGTAAAGCCCTCACTCGAACTACTGAAGAGATCCTATGTAAGATCCTGATCATCCCAGTCTTGCTCTACGGTGCTGGAGCATCAAAAGCTGATAAAAAATCCTTGGTCGATATGAGAGGAAAATTATTCGAAAAATCTTCGGTCCCTTTTGCGTTGACGGGCTATGGAGAAGAAGATTCAACGAAGAACTATACGAGCTGTACAGGGACATGCCCTTGGTCAAAAAACTCAGAAGTAGAAACCGACCCAACCAACTTGGAGTGCGTGATTGGAGGCAGTTAGTTAAGGACCGGACTAATTCGAGAGGCATGTTGGTTGAGGCCCAGGTTCACTCCGGACTGTAGTGGCCCCTAAGTAAGTAAGTAAGTAAGTGTTAGTTAAGACCTTCGTTGGAACGACTACATATTAAAATATCGCTATAATGCTGCGAAATGTCTAGGTTTCATTAACCGATGCAAGAAATATTTCACCCTTCTGAGATGGTCCCAATATATAAAGCGGACATACGACGCAAACTCTATTTCAACGATATCATATGGTCAGGTAAATCCAAAACGTCATTGCAACTTCTAGATAGGATACAAAACCGTGCGATAAAATAGACACAACAATAGCGAACTGCATAGTATCGCCCGAACATCGAACACAGCCTTACGCTCTTTGACTCAAACCTATCTTCGGACGTACTATGCAATATAAAGATTCATTCCTAAGCCAAACAACAGGAATGTGGAATGATTTACCAATCTAAGTTTTTCCTCTCCATTACAATTTACAGAAATTCGAAACCAACCCACGTCGGTATCTCCTCTTTTCTACTCCTATTTTCCTTAATGCCAGCGCTGTGCTCAAACATCATACCTATGGGTTAACATAATCGCTTGGGATAGTTAGCCACGGAGATCGGGCTGTTTTCGCTAAGCATCGCCTTTGAAAAACGCCTTCGAATTCGAACTACCTTAACAAGGAAATTGTCAATTCTATTCAGCTGAGGCGCATCTTATAGGACCTTGTTGGGATAATATTTTATGTACTCGGACTCTGACTTTTCGAGCAGCCGGACAATTTATCTCGGACATGTTAGTATGTTAGTTCACTTTGACTGAAAACAAAACTAGTGATTGCTTCTGCTCGTGGAATATGAAGAAATATTTCTTCGAGACTTCGGAAGCTTCAATTCCTAAAGCGGAAGCAATGTGATAAATCTGGACATGAGCACTTTGCTAGTAATTTTTCTTGCCAAAATTCTCATCACAATATGACATGTTTAATCGCGAAAATGATATTTTTTAACCTGTCCTGCAATCTTCAATGGTTGTTTAAACTTATCTGTCTTTTAAAAAAGAGCTCCGATAAATCCTTGTGAAGGCGTGGAGTAGGGATTTCAAGCATTTTCGAGGAGATGTGCCGCAGAGTTTTTCTTGGGTAAGACTTGTAAACGACTTACGATTTTAACAATTTTAAAATATTTAAATTATTTTATTAAAACAAACTTAATATAATGTGTAGTTTCTACTTTTGTCACAGAGCATAACTTACTCCAATTTTACTATAATTACCAATTTTATAAACAACCTTTTCTTCGCCTTCCCCTGCAGCACGAGGTGTACTGGAGAATAAGTATGATTTTCCTAGTCTGATCGAAACCGTTCTATCCTACTCATTCGATTACGTTCAGTATTGGGGTGCTCACGAAGGTGTTGCTCGTGGATTAACTACAAACGTTTATGAAAAAGATTCTTCTACACCGACCGAAGTAAACTGGGGCTTGAAATACAGCGAGATTAAATACGAAACAAAGTCAGTCAGCTCAACTCTTCCACCAGGCACAGCGATCAACGTTACACTGATGGGTAACTATGAAACCGTAGAGGCCCCTTACCTTGCAAAATTATTCGCTTTCTACTATGGCAGTACAGACAGTGTATCACGAAACATTTCTGCTGAGGTAAGTAGTCAACGTATATTCGTATTCGTACCTGCTCGTCAGAGTAAATCTTTTAAATTTTGTATTTTTAGGTACGCAAGAGCTATCTTAAGGAAGTTAAACTTGAATATAGTCCCGTCTACTGGATTGAGAATGGAACATTTGTACCAACAACCACTACAACGACCACATCGACAACAACACATGCAACCACAACATCAGGCAGCAGTGATCTGAAGCCAATGCATGAACCACCAGTTGTATTGCTCTCTGACATTGGTCGATCTGTTGTATCATCTGATTCGAAACCCTCAACATCACTCGATGATGGTGCAGATAATTTTAACGAAAATATTATACCGAACGAAAGTCGTGAAAATTACGCAGAAAATTTAAAACATTTAAAGGGTGCCGCTAATCCAGGAACATCACATTCCACGAGACTCTACTGTTGGACCAATAGTATTCTAATATTACTCATATTGTTCACAGTGAAAATTTTTGGTTGAATTTCAGACTTAGTTTGGGGATGGAGGTATTATTTATTATTTACTTGCCAAATTTTAGTTTTAAACATTACCATTATAAGTTAGAGTCCATCTATTAGATCCAGTTGCGTATGTGTATAACGTGATCATGCCAACTGTTAAAACATCTCTCTAATTCGAAAACTTGCGGGTAAATTAGCTAATAAAATTAATGAAATAGATTAATTTTGCTTAACAACCCAAAGAGTTGGAGAAAATCGGAATACAAAACCGAAATCACATGGCATCCAACGATTAGTTATGCAAATAGCGTACCGCTGTGGCTGTGGTCGTTAAGTTCGCGGGCAGTGCTTATTTAAAATTCAAATTCGGTTTCTGCCGACTGTTGACAATAAAAACCATAAAAAAGGAATACATTGTTATACATGATTTGCTTGGCTAACCTTGAACTTTCCAGGCAATATATGCGCAATTTTTGGAAGAACAAATGAGTATCATCGACATTTAAAAACCATAAAAAAGTACCATGTGTCGATGAGCAGTTTGCTTTCTTGGTGGCATATAGATTATGTAATTGTTTACATGAAATGAGATTCATATTTCACGTTTCCACTTAGGTAGAATGTCTAGGCTTATTAGCCTTACACAGTTTCCTGGGACATCTCTACGGCCTGGCACTCACTTAAGGTGATTACAACATGGATATCGCTGAAGATACAGATATTCTTCGTATATATCACATGAAAGAAAACATATCCAACACAATTATTCCCAATGAATTCCGTCTGGAGCATGATACAATGATTAAAAATGCGAAATTATATACTCAAGTTTACCAACCCACAGAAGACCCCTTTACCCACACAAGAGTCGGATTTTGACCAATCCGTGTAGTTTTTAACATAAAGTTTTCATTTCCAACTGAGTCTTAGAAGTAACACTCGATGCAACAAAATTCTGGCACAATTTATCGATTTTCTACAATTGCTCAGACTGCAGATTCCGGAATTCCAAAGGTAGGTGATTTCTAATTGGCATGCTAGGTAATTTTATTACATTTAATTCTTTTATGTAGTAAAAGTGCTTACATTTATTTTTTTAAGCAGGGCATATCTGCGTTCTAAAAACGTCACAATCTGTTGTTCGATTCTATTATGTCTATGAACCTCAGCAAAAATAGAAGAGATGCAGTATAGCTATACGATATTTAGAAATGCACATTTCATAATAATTGTTCGAAAGCTAAAACTAAATATACAAATTACTTGTATTTTGTTTTCTGCTGGATGACTGAGAAATTACACAAATCTTTAATCTTTTTGTCTGCCATATTGTGCACTATTATTGTATTATTTGCACTACACTACCTCAAGAGCAAGGTGTATGATATATCTCTTCTTTTGTTCCGGGAGCTGGTGTTTGCAGCTACACTTTAACTCATCCTGGGCGTATATGACATACTACCTTAAATATGGTAGGAATCCAAGCCAATTGATGATATGGTGAGACTATATCAGATTATATGCCAATATCGCAATATAGTTGCATTGCTCTATAGTCCATATCATATTCTATGGCAGTGTTACTTATCATTTCTAGCTCTATGTAAAAATGAAAAAAATATGGTCTGTTTCTATACAGAATTCGATAAAAAACTAAATGTCAGCAGTAAAAATGTTATGTACGGAAACTGCTACTGTTTAACTGCAATTTTTGTTGTTTTTTTTGCTTATTGCCAATTGTTTTGACAGGGAAAAACGACAAAAATTCACACATTGACAGAACATAAATGATTTAATTGCTTAACGGCCACAACCACCTTCAATTTGGAAATCGTAAAAATTTACTGAGTTCAAAGCGACAATCAATATCAGAACTGCATTTACTTATATACAGTAGCCATGATCACGTTTAAAGAAAAAACACTTTTTGTATGACCTTTGGCAGTTTCAAAAACATGAAAAAATTTGGTATTAAACATTTTCTTTTCCTTAATAAATAATTTAAATCTGCCGAATCCCTAATGTGTACAAGATATGATTATAAATATTTGTCCTTAGTACTAAGTTGTTAAAGTTTGCTATTTGTAATAATTATAATACCTTTACTAAAATAAACAAATAAAACAATCAAATAGATATTCATGCATTTTGCAATGCTCGACTGAAGGGAATGTATTCCAAATCCAACATATTTTGATATATTGGCTTACGTTCAACTAGATTTTTCTAAAATAGTTCCAACCTTAGAACAATGAAATATCCTTGAATATCTACCATACAAAAAAACTAAATCCCTTCAAAACACGCCTATCAAAATATCCTGCTAGAGTTTAAATATACAAAAATTTAGAATGTATTGTAATACCGAGCCTCTTTACAAAAAAAAAATTAATATTAAAAAAAAGTTTAATATATTTTCGCGATTAATGTACCTTGCTTATGATGTATGTATGAATAAATACAAGAATATAAAATGAGAAACGAATGTTGCTTCAGTATTTATTTTAATTTGCCTAGAATACTCCTGCATTCCGATTTTGTAATTTTTTTTTCAATTAATCTTAAAAAAAATTATTTTAATTTATTATAATATAAGTTAAGAACAAAATCAAAATAAAGCAACAAATAAGGAAACGATTTTAAATGATAAATATACATTCACAGAAATGTTATTATAATATTATATACATACTAATAAATTGAAAAGCATGTAGATAGTTTTTAGGTATTTTCTAAATATCTTTACATATATGTATGTAGCATTTTACATTCCAATTACAATGTAACATATTGTTCAATGTTATGGAAAGCCGTATTGTCATCACTTGAAGAAAAGACATTTTATTTATGCATATATGTTTCTATTTTAATATGTATATATAAATAAATAAAATACGAAAGATATTATATTAGTTAATGCTAATTATTTTGTGCAAACGCTTATGATTAAAGAGACAAACAAAAATATGTTGTATAAATCAGAGAGAACTTGAAATACATTTTTTCCATAAATATACATAAGCGGTTATTGTTTTTTTTTATATATACAAAAACGTTACACTGAAAGTGGTACTAAATTGAGGGAAGACCAATATGATTACTTACTTATTTAAGTGGCGCTACAGTCCGGAACGAACCTGGGCCTCAACCAACATGCCTCTACAACTAGCCCGGTCCTTAGCTAACTTCCTCCAGTTGCGCACTCCAAGTTGGTTGAGGTCGGTTTCTACTTGAGCGCGCCAGTTAAGGCGAGGTCTTCATTTACTGCGTCCGACGTCTGGCTGGGAATCGAAGACTGCGAGCCGGAGTATTGGTGTCCATTCGTTCTACATGTTCTAGCCATGTTAAACGCCCAATGTGGAGTTTTTTTTTGACGAGGGGCATGTCGCTGAACAGCTCGTATAGTTCTTGGTTGAATCTTCGTTTCCGTAGCTCGTTAACGCAAACGGGACCGAAGATTTTTCGAAGAATTTTCAGCTCAAATTGGCTAAGGATTTCTTCATCCGTTTTTGAGACGGTCCATGCTTCAGCGCCGTAGAGCAGGACTGGGATGATCAGGGTCTTATATAGGATCTCCTTAATAGTTCGAGTGAGGGCTTTAATACTGAATTGCCTTCTAAGCCCGAAGAAATAACGGTTAGTAATTCTTCGTTTAATTTCTGACGCGATGTTGTTGTCAGAGTGGAGCCGAGAGTCCCTTGCTATCTCAAAGTTATATCTTTCAATGGTGACGTTCTTTCCAATTCGTCGATGATGTGTGTCCTTTCGTGTGGACAGCATATATTTCGCCTTGCCCTCATTTACTGCTAAACCCATTTTTGCCGCTTCCTTCTCTAACTACCAACGTATCTATGACATCACGTTGGGTCCTACATCTGAATGATGTCAATATCGTCGGCGTATGGTAGTAGTTGTACCGATTTTTGGAAAATTGTGCCTCTGGTGTTGGCTTTTGAGTTTTGCACAATCCTCTCAAGAATCAAATTGAAGAAGTCACATGACAGCGCATCACCTTGCCTTAATCCTTTTTTGATTGTGTCGGTGAGGTCGTTCCCGACCCTTATGGAGCAGCGAGAATTCTCCATCTTCATAGTACACAAACGGAAGAGTTTGGGCGGTATACCAAAACAAGACATGGCTCCGTCTCTATAAATGCTGTCGTATGCGGCTTTGAAATTGATGAATAGGTGGTGTTTATCGATTTGGACATCTTGGGTTTTTCCCAACATCTGCCGAAGTGTCAAAATTTGTTCGGTTGTGAACTTTCCTGGTCTAAAATCACACTGATAAGGACCGATCAGGTTTTAGTTAAACGGCTTCAGGCGTTCACATATTACGGCAGATAGGATCTTGTAGGCGATGTTGAGGAGATTTATGCCTCTGTAGTTGGCGCAGTTTAGAGGGTTTCCTTTTTTGTGGAACGGGCAAACGATGCTGAGGTTCCATTCTTGAGGCATACTTTCTTCCGACCAGATTTGGCTTATGAGTTGGTGGATGTTACTTACCAAGTCATCTCCCTTTGCGTTAGAATCTCCCAGCACGATTTTAACATCGTACTTCGGTAGTCGCTGTCAAGGAGCTCATAGAAGCAGTCCTTAGCTATATCATGATTTTCCTCCGTTGATGCGAATCGTTACAATGCGTTCGCTAATGTCTGTGAACCATAAGACTTCTTGCCTAAGTTTGGCACTTATAACAAATCCGCATCCGAACAGTCGCTGTTTCTGCTCACTATAACACGGTCAGTAGTAGATGTCACAGTTTTTCATCCTCTTTTTGCCAGGCCCATCCCATCATATTTCCTAGATGGCAGTTATGTCTGCTTTGTATCAGTTTAGGGCTTCCGCGAGGCTGTTTCAAGGCTAGACAATACTTATGCCGGTTAAGATTCGATGTCTGGTCATTTGAGTATCTTCCGGCATGTGGGGCAGTATACCAAACCTTCCAATATTGTTTCATCTTGCTGCAACATTTCGGACAGTACGTTCCAGATGCAACTTCTGCCCTTGTGTTGTTGGGACAAACATCTGTATTTTCTAGAAAACCGAATATTCTGATATCGTATCTCATCAACACTATTTATTTATAAACAGAAAAAATAAGAAATTTATTTTCCGTAAATCACTATTTGCAATTACCTGCTACAAAAACGACAAGTGAAAGTGACTAACTCACGTAACGATTTTAATTCAGGCCTATCGCGAACAAATTTGCCTGTTCCCTAAATTCTCAGGAAAATTTATTCGCGATAGGCCTGAATGTGTGCTTTTCAATTTGAGTCTCTTAAACAGATGTTCGTTTGCGGTAATTGCGGTGTTTCTCTTCTTCATTCAATTGAGATGAAGATGCGGTATTGGTCATTCTCAAATCTCAACACAAACTACAGCATAGCTTACGTTGGCGGTATAAACTTGCACCGCTTTTTATTAGTATATCTGATGATAAAAAAGAATGACCCCTTTGTTGAAATCATTCTCTCAACACAACTATCGCGATTGCAATGGTGAGAATATAACACCGATTTTTTTTTTAGTTTATAGCAAGATAGAAAAACATGATCGCATGCAGATCTCTGTTTGGTATTCCCTAACGCTTGGCCAAAAACAACGTTTTTTGGTTGTGACAGTGACGAACAGATAGACGGACTGACAGACAGACATTTTCGCTGTCATGATTCTTGAGAGGGTTGTGCAAAAAAACCAGAGGCACAGTTTTCCAAAAATCGGTACAACAACTATCAAACGCCGACGATATTGACCTCATTGGTAGGACTCAACGTGATGTCAAAGCCACGTTTGCCGGTATAGAGAAGAAAGCGGCAAAAATGGGTTTAGCAGTAAATGAGGGCAAGACGGAGTATTGAAATATTTGCTGTCAACACGAAAGGACACACACCATCGACGAATTGGACAGAACGTCACCATTGTAAGATATAACTTTGAGGTTGAAGGTACGGGACTTTGTCTATCTCGGCTCCGCTATTCACTCTGACAACAACATCTCGTCAGATATTAAAGAAAGAATTACTCTTGCCAATCGCTGTTTCTTCGGGCTAAGAAGGCAATTCAGTAGTAAAGCCCTCACTCGTACTACTAAGGAGGTCCTATATAAGACCCTGATCATCCCAGTCCTGCTCGACGTCTCAAAAGCGGTTTTGGTCGATTTCAGAGTAAAATTCTTCGATAAATCTTCGGTCTCTTTTGCGTTGACGGGCTATGCAGACGAAGATTCAACCAAGAACTATACGAGCTGCACAGCGATATGTTTAAGATGGCTAGGACATGTAGAACGAATGCACACCAATACTACGGACACCAATACCAAAACTTCGGACGCAGTACAGGAAGACCTCGGCTTAAGTAACGCGCACAAGTAGAAACCGACCTCAACCAACTCTTATTCAGGGACCAATTATTATACCCTATCCTATAGGGGTATATTAGTTTTGATACATAGTTTGTAACATAGAGAAATAATTTAGCTAGGTATGCCTCAAAGTATATGGATCAAATCAAATCGCTAGCTGAGTGGATTTAGCCATGTCTGTCTGTCCATCCGACCGTCCGTCCGTAGGTAACCGGTTTGTGGGCCTTAAATTTTGAGCTACGATAATGAAATTTGGTACATGTGATCCCTGTACGTGCTGTTCGAACAAGTGTTAAAATTTTTGAATACCCCCTACTGCCACGCCCCTTTTAAAAAAAAACATAGTTTTAGGCCAAACTGTTAGAGATTTTGAAAATTTGTCTGAACAAGAAATCTAGACAATCTTAATATCTATATTTCGTATATACAAAGTTTTTTGCCACGCCCACTTGTTGGGAGCGTTTTCCATAAAAAAAACCTTTTTCGGTAAAATTTTAATTATTTCGAAAAAAAAAAATTGTTGCAAAATAATTGGTTTTGGTAATATAAACATTTCTTACATATATCATTTTTACCCACGTCCATTTTTGGAGGCTTTTTCATTCAAAAACCATTTGTATACCCCATGCCATACCATATGCAAGAGAAAACCGTTTTTTTTGTCGAACCATGCAAGTTTTTGATAAACTGTCTGAACGATATGTTGCTACAATTTCAATTTTAATATTTCTTTGTCATAAAACCCACATTTGAGGGATATTTACTTTAAGGATGGGATGGGGTAGGGTATAAAACGATCCACACAGTGGATTGTAGCCTTCTCATATGTTTTTTTTGTTGGTGAGGGCAAGCCGCTTAGATCCGTTAAGGGGCCCACTGTGAAGAGTTATCCATGTGTTTTTAATTTAGAAATACAAAATATTTTTAAAGGTATTTCTTCAGTTGTCCCTGTAATCGTGTCGGTTTTTGGTTTTGTATCTTCGTCAATAACTATTTAATTCTAGTAACGTTGAGTTTTTGTACGTAAGAAAAAAAGAGCTAACTAACTAGGTTCTTGACTAAATTTCAAAATTTTCGGAAACTGAATGGAAAAGCAAAAGTGGATAGTAATCCTTGAATTGAATGAAATTAATATTGCGTCCGCTGTCTTTTCATCATTTCCATGGACGTGTTAACATAGTTAGCGGTAATCAAAAGGAAAATCATTCTAATGGGATCATGATTATTTTTTAGACCCATTGTGCGAATTTACAAGCCACGTTGTAAAGTATTTCGCCGGGTTCGTTGTTTAAACTAAAAAATACGAGGATGAATAACCTCAATTTTTAATAGCTTTTTAGACAAAGGAATTCTCAAAAACATCTTCGAAAGATTAAGAAGATATAATATGTCTTAGAGCTAAGAATCCAATGAAAAAAAAATGAAATACAATTTAAAAAAAAGATGACCGAAATTTTATTGATTCTCAGAATGAACTGATTGGAAAAACAATCTTGGAAGAAAATGTTAAAAACTCAGGTCAATATGGAAGTACTTCAAAAAAAGATAATTGAAATATTTTTAAAGAAAAGATATTTTTACTATCATTTAGAACAAAATTTATAATTTTTTTTATATTAAAATTAAATTTAAAACTGAAAACTGATAAAAAACTTAATTTTATTCATACTTTTATAAAACATTAATGTTCCTATAAAAGGTGAGTTTTATTTATTAAGGCAAATAGTAGTTGTGTTCCTTTGAAGGTGCTTAAGTACTTCTAAGAAGATGAAAACCATTACCTAGTACTACCTACCAGCTATACATTTTCCTACTTTATCGCTTTAAAAGAAACAGCTAAAAATTCCTTTGGGCTCCCCCAACATTTTGCTCCCATAACTCTAATGAATTTGTGTTAGTGTACACAATATTTTGCCCCTTCCTGTACTTCTTAGGCTTAGAAGGGGAAATTTCGTCGATCCTATGCGTCGGCTATGCTGTTGTTTGATGCTGGGGTAGCAATGTGAATACTGGGAATGATATCAATATCAGTACCCCACATAGAAAATTTTCGTTGTATGAGATGCGCGCTCAATGTAGTTCAATACTCTTTGCTGGTAGCTATGTATTATTTTCGAATAATGGGAAGTTCGAAAAACTGTGTCTTACGATTCGGACGTCCGTCGGTGTGTCAGCTGCACAAGCAGCTATTATTCTAAAAGGCTGGATAGCTTAAAATTCGGTATACGGTGTTCTTGGGATGATACCTAGACGTTTTTATTTAAATTGACATTTAATTCACAAAACTAACGAATTTTGTGGCGCTGGAGGAATGCCTGTGCATTCTTACAACTACGGTAAGATGCGCTGGCCTCGCTTCACCAACGCCTTATCAAGAGAACTACGTTCGAGGGCCATTTCACCACCAAATAACAGAAACCTAACAAACAACGAAATCGACGAAGCGATTCAACGAACAATGAACAGGACGATACCGAAATACAAAGAACATGACATAACATCTACGTACAGAAACGCGACCATTGACGCACTGCACAGACAAAAAAGCGGACTTCTGACAAGACTTAAACTCTTGTACAGACGACTGACTAACCCACGCGACCCGGAGATTAGAACACTGAAGGCGTCGATCAAAAACATCAACCAATTGATCAAGGAGAACTATCGGTTGTCCATTAATTTGTTTTGGAATAACAGAATTCGGGCCGTAAATTCCAGCGACCCGAGTATGTTTCCACAAATTAATAAGATCTTTAGGAGGAAAGGTCATAACGACCTTCCGTGTATTAAGCTCCAACGAACAACTGACAACACAAACATACTTTTGACAGCAGGAATTGATCCGGGGGAAGCCGTCTTCGACGACGATTTCTATGTTATTGAAGATCCTCAGGAGAAAGTGGAGGCAGTGGGGGCTGTCTTTCAGGAAGTGTATAAGGTGAATGATAGCATTCGCCCGAACCACGTCCTGGAAAACAATGCCCTACTCCATCATTTCTATCTCCGAAACGACATAACGCAATGGCGATCTGAGAACCGTGGTTTCACCCGGTTTGATGACGAAAACTTGGCAAACGCCATAGTCGCCGAGCGAAGTGGGTCTAGTCCCCTGTTAATCTCGAAGGTGGAACTCCAGATCATCTTCGATTCCATAAAGAAAAAGAAGTCAGCGGGAGTCGATGGTATATCCAACATTGTACTGCGACACTTACCACCTGAAGCTGTGGACATTTACGCCATTCTGTTCAACAACGCGCTGAATAATGCATATTCAGAAGGAAAAGGACAACTCCAATCCGGCGAATTTCCGGTCGATAAGTCTTCTTCCGAGTATCAGCAAGGTTTTCGAAAAGATTCTCAATCGAGCACTGTTCAAGTGGTCTGAGGACAATAATATTATACCAGAGAACCAGTTTGGTTTCAAGGCTGGACATGACTGTATTCATGCCACCTCCAAACTCGTCTCTGATATACAATGGAACAAAGCCAAAAAACAGTGCACGGGTGCATGTCTGGTTGATTTAGAAAAGGCTTTTGACACCGTATGGTTAGAGGGCCTCTATCTAAAGCTGACCAGACTTGGCATAAGTAAACCACTGCTATATATGCTTCATGACATGCTGACTGGTAGAACGTTTGTTGTCAAAAGTGGCGTTACATTGCCACAGAATTTTTCATTAGAATTTTTCATTAAATGGTCTGCAACAGGGAGCGGTAAGCTCGCCGATTCTCTCAGGCAATTGCGTATGCGGACGATCTTATCGCGTACAGAACAGCCCCTACTGTCGAAGTCATTCGAACTCTTTTGCAGCGGGACTTCGACAAGATCCAGAGATATTGTGATGAATGGAAGTTGAAAATCAACTTTCAGAAATCAGAAACTATCCTGTTTAGGACACCGTTGTCTAGGGCCTCTAGGGATACGAGAAAGAACTGGCGAAAGCTGGTGATCGTTGGACCAAACGAACAGCCACTGGCGAGTAAATATATTTCGGAAGACATGTAGATGCTGCTCTGGCGAGAGCTAGGGGAGCATTTGCCCTGACAAGACGATTGTTTTATAGCAGTCGTCTCGATGATTGCCTGTGGGTGCCCGGTGTGGTTCAACGTTGCCCCATCTCAAATGGAAAAGATACGGGTGTTTGAGAGGCAGTGTCTGAGGAGCTGCCTCGGACTTCACAGAACACCAGTATCTGACTACACAAAATACTATTCCAACCAGGTCCTATACAACGGGGCCAACATAAACCGAATAGACAATTTTCTGGTGAAACTCATTCGGTTTCACGCTGCAAGAGCGATGGCTTCGAACAATAGTCTCATCTTTGGGGCCTTCTATCCCAATGATGAATATTTTGAGAGTGCGCGTTTAAGCGGCTTTATTCCACCCGAAGCTTTCCTATATTTGGATAGTCGAGGGCTGATACAGGATAGATCGGCGGTTCCGCTAATCTACCACGTCTTCCGACGAACTGTGGATAGGCGGCTCCTATACGACCGAAACGTCTTCGCTCAGGGCGGAGGAGAGCGCCTGCGGTTCAGGAGTGTGTCCGATTGGGACCGTCGGAGTAGGTCACAACAGGAGAACCTGTTGTGGTGGTTAAATTAGGTAAGGATAGTTGACTTAAAATTTTAATTTTATGGCCGACTTAGATAGTTTTTAGTCTTAAGGTTTAGGTGTATAACAGTCATGTGGCACAAAAAAAAAAAAATATATATATATATAGAAAAAAAAAAAAAAAAACGCTTGCTGAGGCTGTTCTAGTTTTTAAGTTATTTTCAGGTAGTTTTAATTATTTTTAAGTAGTTTAAGCTAGTCGATAAGTAGTTTTAATTAGCATGTAAGTTTAAATAAAATAAAAAAAAGACAAGGAACCAAGTTTTTAAAAGTTTTCTTAGTAAAAAAATTGTTGTTACTTTTATATTTATATATTAGATAATAGGCCGAAAGGCATTCGAATTAAGTTATCGAGTAATTTAGGGCGCCCGCATAGAGCAAGTAAGTTAGTTTTAAGAAAAATAATATAAAAATGAATTTAAAAAAAAAAAAACTAACGAATTCAACTGCACTGAACACGTTTATTTTACAATCAATATTACGTTTCCACCGAGAAGCAAAAGAAACTCATATAGTTTGCATTTAAGATTTTTTTTAAATCATGTACTGTGCTGTCTAGTTAAAAATATATTTTTTTTATGTATATTAAATATGTTAAAATATACTTACTATATATATTAAAATACATTTATTACTACAGTGTACTCGCGAAACGGTGAACACCGCATAATGTGAACACCGCTTAATGTGAACAATATTTTTTTTACATTGACTACCTTAAAAGGTGAACAAAGTCCGAAGGCTCTAAAAGGTGAACAAAAAAATGTATTATATTTGCGTTTACAAGGCATAAATACTTTATGATTTGATTTGTTTACTTCTGGGAATCCCCTTTTTAAAGGGGATTTCCCTGTTTAAAAAGGGGATTCCCAAAAGTAAAAAAATTCAAGTGGATTTTCGTCAAACATTGTTTGATGTATGTCAATTGATGTTTTGGTCTCGCGCTGGACGTTGGAAAAATGAGTACGAAAAAATTGTGCAATGATCAGTTGTATAATACTGATGAATCTGGTTTATTCTGGAAACTTTTGCCAGAAAAAACTTATGTGTCATCGTCGGAAAAATCTGCTCCGGGCGTAAAAACAGAAAAGACGCGAATCACGTTCTTGTGTTGTGCAAACGCATCAGGATCGCATAGATTAAAGCTGTTGATAATTGGAAAAGCTAAGAAACCTCGATGCTTTAAAAATTTTAACTGCCCTACTGATTATAAAAGCTCAAAAACGGCCTGGATGACATCTATAATTTTCAAGGATTGGTTTCATCAATTGTTTGTTCCACAGGTTATAACAATATTATCTCCAAAATTTCACTGTTCCAAAACGTGAACAATCCACAAACGTGAACACCCTTGGTTTGAATTAGTTCACCTTTTCGCGAGTGCACTGTATTAGCTTTTGTAAAAATGTCTCATAATTAGGTTTAATCTAAATGTCTATCAATGCATTGTTCAGTTTTTTATACGGGAAATAATTAATTATGTTGCCCACTACTTACTACTTAGAAGACTTATAATCACACTTGAATCTTATTTGAATCATCGTTGAGGAAATTCTTTAAGTTTTGCTATCGATTATATGGTTTCCATATACATCAACCGATAACTAAAACAGACGATTCTAAGCCGCAAGCATTAATTCCGTTTCATCATTTTTTATTGCATACTCTTAGTATTGTCTCTTTCATTATAATTAAATGAATTAAAAGCCTAGTATGCCATAAGGCCGTTTGCAAACACATATAGAGTATATGTACATTGTAGAGAGTAGAGCATATACAGCCGAGCACCTAGGAAGGAGTTGTCTCAGAGGTTGCCTAGTTAGGCATGCCTAAATATAAAAGTTGTTTCTAGAGAGCGTTGCTTAAATTCTTATCAATAATCGATTTTTCATTGCTGTCTAACTAAGCGAAGATTGTATCAAAAGACGTAGTAGAATTTACAAATCTAGTATAAACAAATGAGATTATAGTTCTTTCTGCCGTTTTTTAACTTTCTCTTACAAAGAGAAAAGTAAGTATTGCCTTCGTAAAAAATTTTGACCTCGAGATTTTGATTGATTATTACGATGATAGTTGAACCAAAAAAAGTTGTTTTTGGAAGTCCGTCCATCGGTTCAGCGGTCCGTCTGTCCGTAATGGTCTTTTGTTCATAATTCAATGCCATTTTTTTTTTACTTTTAGCCATTATTTTAACGGTACCTGCCATATAAAAATTATACATACCCTCATTTTTTTCAAAAACAACTCCGAAGATTTTGATCAACCTTTATATTGTAAAATGAAGCCGAGCTTCGAATGGTATAACACTTTTCTCTCTTATATTTAACAGTAATTTATTTAAACACACTCTTAATTCTAGAATTATATTATTTACAAAACGGGTTCTCGTTTAACATTCAGTCACTTTAGTTCACTTATTTGAAATTATATACCAACGATTAAATTCGGGCACTATTATCACTTTCCAATATTCGTTTTAGGTAATTCACTCAGTTAACACTATTCAAATCACGTTCAGGTCACAATAAAAAATAACCCTCTGGTTTTGCTTCATCTCTATTTATACCGTTCCACATACATATTCTCGGAGATTCCCGCATTTACTAGATGGTTCGAGAAGTTGTTTTGACAGATTCATTCCAGTGGGCATTTATTTATTCCAATCGACACAAGATGGCTCTGTTCGATTTTCACACAACAAGGTACACTACAATCCGAAATTATAACAATATATACTAAATGCATATTAGTTCCAACAAAACTGTATCCCCAGTTTTTTTGAGAAAATCGTTTAAACGGATTTTTGCATTTAGGCCATATACAACAAATTGTCTATTTCTAGCAAAATATTTCAACAATTCCACATACTAATTAGTTTTGGCCCAACTATTCCTAAACGCAATTTTCCGTTTTGGCCAATAACGAAGTATCGTAATTATTCACATAGACTCCGATTCCTTCAAGTTCCGAAATAAATGTTCGTTTAATCACTTGTCGACTTTATTTATTGTGTATTTTACCCAAATTATGAATATCGTCAAATTCTCTCATGCTTGGGATTTTATCTAACGCCCAACTCGCTGTGAAAGAGGCAATTGCGTACGACCCCGTCGTGCACCCATCACTCGTTTTATATTTATTTTGAGTTTCTGTGTTAAAAAGTGAAGCAAATTAATAAAAATAGATTCAAGGTACATTTATTTTGTAAATGATGTAAATGAGTGATAAATACAAACAAAACAACAGCTACGAGACCAAAAATGGGCAAACCGAGATTTAACACAATGGAACTTCAAGGCAAACATTTTCGCCAAAAGTATATTGGGGGTCGAAATGAAATAATCTACTATCTCACTGCAATATACGTCTTTAAACATCCATTACACCCTTTTTAGATGCAAGATGACGGAGTTGATATTCACGGCTTAAGTCAATCTACGCTTTGTGTTATTTATCAGAGGGTTGCAAAGGCATTAACTCAAAGAGATCGTAGAAATTCCAACAACAACTTTAAGAAAATCTTATAAATATGGCTGCTAGTTTATATATCTCAACCATAGATGAGTAATCAGCTGCTTACGATTATTCACCATGCTCGGTATGGTATCTAAGTATAACTGAGTCCCAAATCTTGTTATTTTACAAAAGATTTTCGAAAAAAGATGTCGAAAGCGTTAAAATTGGTGTAAAAATGTATCCACTGGCTAATTTTTGAAATTTTGAAATGGGATTAAATTGGATTTTATTTTAACACTATTTTTTTTAATTTTCCAAATGTATTGAAACAAAATTCATTTCTTTATATTTTCTTGTGTTAAAAAAACAACGTATAGATTTCAGAGAGATTATAAAAGATATTGTTGAACGATTTGTGTTCATGATTAAGCAAGTTATATCCATTCCACTTTTAATTTTTTCAAGTAAATAATATTTTGGATATAAAATATAGTGAAACAAATGTTATCATAACTTTTTGTAACCATTCATTTTTAAAAACATTGTAAAAAAATATGTTCTTTGCTTTTTATTTAATAATCTGAACGGTGTGCTATTTTCCGTCCATAATGACGTAATGACGAATAGTTGACGAGTTTTGCTTTCCATCTTACTTCTCAGTAAGTATACCAAATTTCAAAAATTAGTCACTGGGAAATTTTATGGGGCTGTAGCTGTTGTCTACGATTGCGTTAAAATTTTAGACAGTGGATAATTTTTGGACATTAGTATATTGAATAGAGACTTGAAAACTTTAACCTCCGCAATAGCTCGCTAAAATTAATCCAGTGGCTAATTTTTGATACTTGGTATACCTACAGAGGAGTGAGAGAGATGGAAAGCACACTCGTAGATTAACCGTCATTACCAGTGCTCATATGTGGCGAGAAAATAGCACATCATTCAGAATAAAAAAAAGCAAAAAACGGGTATTTTTTTTACAAGAAAAGGTCTTAAAATAAACCTTAAAATTTTGTTTTGAAAATGGATGGTAACATATATGTCATATTTTCAATCGTTTCGCTATATTTTATGTTAGAAAAAAAAGGTAGAACGGATAACCTTAATAATGAACACAAATCATACAACAACATTTTTTACTGATAATTATAAATAATTAAGGGATTTTTGATGATTTCTCTGAAATCTATTCCGTATTATTTGAAAACAAAAAATATAAAGATAGGAATTTTGTTCCAATTCTTTTGGGAAATATTTGAAAATAATATTAATATAATATCCCATTTAATCCAATTGACACAGCAAAAAGTCAATTTTTTTACCCCAGCAGAAATGTCAAAAATTAACCAGTGGATAAAATTTAATCGCCATTTTAACGCAATTGACACACGGCCTAAGTCTCTATTTATCACATTAATGTCAAAAATTATCCACTGGCCAAATTTTTAACTCAATTGGCAAACGGCCTATGAAGCAAATTGTTAAACATAACTGTGAATAATGCAGAATTATTTTCACTATTTATTTGCAAAATTTCTGGTTGTTGTGAATTTCGGCAGACCACTTTGTTTATTTTTTTTAGATCTCGCGTTTATAAACTTGCAAGTCTTGAACGCCAATATGAACAAGAAATCACTAATTTGGGGCCAGATGTTTTGTCAACAACAAATGGGCATCCACTATTGAACTGAAGAAAGTTTGCACCTTCAAATAAAAAAATTGTTTTATTTTGTAGAAACATTATTTATGTGATTTGTTTTTCATGTGTAATGCAGACAAAACATTTATTACTTTTTTAAACAATTTAGGATTTCTTTACTGGGCCTCGTTATTTATTTCCTGGTACAGATGGTGTAACTTCCCACAAATCACTTAGTTTATATCCATCCCTTATTTTTTCCATTGCAAATCCCAAATCCTTACAATAGACGGGCTCCCGGAAAGCCACTTGCGTTGTGTAACCTTCCGCTAGATATGCAGTCAATTTAGAGTTTATCTCTTTTTCCTGAACTTCGTCGATTTCTTGAAACTCGTCAATCTTGAAATCCTTACTATTACCATTGGCCGAAGAAAGGGCATTTTCACTTCCCTCGTTATCATAATAAACACCGAAATTAGGTTTCTCGCTATAAACAACAAATAAGGAAGTCAATTCTTTATATAGTTCTTGGAGTTTTTCCGGAGGATCAATACGAAAACCAAGTACATAACCACCGCCTGCGTCTGATGTCTGTACCACAAGAGCATCTCCATATTTGGACTCTCGAATCTTTATCTATTGAAATATCCCTTATCTAATCTAATGGTCTGTGTTATCTAAATCAAACTTACATTTGATATCTGCATGTATGGCAAACTTATGTTAAAGTTTTCATTTATATCAGCAAACCAAACAAGTCGTATATTCGTCACAATAAATGATCCGAGATTGCCCTGGTCGCTTGACAGGTTCCATACGCCACATAGACTGCTATAAATCTGTTCTTGTTTCAATAAAATCAAGTGTCCAGATCGAAGTATTGCACTACGTAATTTTAACTCTCTATACAGGTATGACTTTTGGTACGCCCTATGAAAAAAAAAGTTTTATTATTAAATGTTAAAAAAAGACAGCACAGCAGCATTTGGTAAAAAAAATGTACAAATATTTTATCATACGTTTTGTAAATTATTTATGTAATACCATATTTCGTCACATAATATAAAAACCCCTATAAGTTTGGACTGGTTGCATTTTTATAAAGTCGAAATTTTACCTTGCTAAAATATTTTATCCAATTTTTTTAGTTTTGTTTGTTTTTAAAACAGGAAATGGAATACTATTTCTCTATAAACATAAACACAAAAGGCGTGCAGCTACCCTCATTAAACAAAGCTATTGAATATTATAATATTTATAATGTAATCTTACTGATGTATATCGTAGATACATGAAAATATGGAACGTTTTTTAGTTTCACCGGAAACATCAGTAAAAAGAAACTCAAAGCGGGACACCTCACCAGCCGCAAGAACGTATAGAGCCTGGGCAGTACCTCTTACTTTTGAAAATACAGTTCTCGTATTTAATGTGATTATTCGTCCATAGCCAATTGCTGTAGTATTTATAAAACAAAAAGAATAAGAATCTATAACCAACACTTAGAACTACTTACAAAGATTGAATTTCGTGTGCACTAATGAATGCCAAGTAATTCTCAGATTAGTTGCCACTATACCTCCAGTATCTCCTGGATTTCCCTTGGAGTCCTCAATGAGATTAATTGTTGCCAGAACCTTTTCTCCATTGCGGTATCGATTTTGCCTGAAATTTATTTTAATAATTATTCTAGTTCTCTTGGGTATAACGTAAATATGAAGATTACAGGTTAGGGGTATCAAACTTAATCTCTTTATCCTCCCAATTTTGATAAA
Organism: Rhingia rostrata; assembly: GCA_949824845.1. NCBI lineage: Eukaryota > Metazoa > Arthropoda > Insecta > Diptera > Syrphidae > Rhingia > Rhingia rostrata. The sequence continues at coordinate 77,284,505 of OX463755.1, forward strand.
GAACTGTATCGTCGGATTTAGATCTAGTCGCTAACATTTTGATGTTGTCTTTACACGAAAATATTATGTAAAAATTCTTCACACATTCTTTTCAGGAGTGTGTAATGATTGACTAAGGCCATAGTTACCGCAAACCAAAACAAATATCCAACGAACAAAAGAGTTTCCCAAAATGTACCCAGCTGTGTATATAGAAAATAACATGAATTTATGCATACGTGCAATGAATTGAGAGCTGTTGCCCAGAATTTTTTCCAAGGCTGTAAAGTTTGGCACAGAGTTTTTCTGCCGAATTGATAGCGTACGGACTTCCTCAATTGCGCGGCCGGATGGAACAATTTCTTAAAAACTCGTCTTTAACAGTTATCATGGTTTGCATTTTATCAGATGGACTCTTTTAAAAGCGGTGGGGTGTATCAATCTATTTCTGCTGCGCATTAACGTTCTTTTTGGGATAACTAATAATCTAATTTTTATATTTGCATGTGACAGTATTCTGATAGCTATCGGGTGTTTTTTTTTTAGGTTAGAACTTCCGATTGAAATAAAACACAAGAAAATCGTTTTAATGTCCATCAATTTGGCTTAATTGGAAGAATAATTGTATGCTATTAATATTTAAATATGATTTGAGGCATGTGGCCGGTTCGTAAAAAGCCAAGTCTAGAGGTCCAATTTTCAACCCCTTTTGCGAGCATTTGGGGCCGTATGTCGGCAATAACGCCACTAATGCTTGCTTTCAATTCCCCTAACGTTTCTGGTTTGTTGGCGTAGACGAGCGACTTCACATATCCAAAAAGAATATAATCCATTAGTGCCAAATGACAAGATCTTGGTGGGCAATTGACAGGTCCATTCCGCGAAATTATGCGCTCATCGAATTTTTCCTTGAATAAATCGATTGTGACGTGCGCTGTGTGGCATGTAGCGCAGTCTTGTTGGAACCACATCTCATCCACATTCATGCCGTCCGATTCGGGAACAAAATAGTCGTTTCTCCATTAACGGGAACTGACTATCCAGCATCACTTCGGCAGAAGTATGGCCCAATGACTTCACCAGCCCATAGAGCACACCAACAGTCATTTTTTGTGGATGTAATGGCGTCTCAATGGTTTCATGCGGATTCTCTTCACTCCAAATGCGGCAATTTTGCTTGTTGACGTAGCCATCCAACCAAAAATGAGCCTCATGACTGAACAAAATTTTGCGTCCAGATCAATCTCATTTTCGGCCCATACACCAAAATCACGACGCATCGCATGGTCTCGAGGCTTTAATTCTTGCAAGAGCTGGATCTTGTAAGGTCGTAAGCCATGATCCAGAAGACATATTGTTATATATTTACGATCTACAGCAATTGAAAATCATTTCTCATTGTTACAAACTATGTATCAAATTTTTAAAAAGTATTTGTACCGCATATTTAGGCAATTCCAATACTTATATTTTGTCTATAGTTAGTTTCTTGCGAAACTTCTTAAACATTGGTAACATTAACATGAATATTTCGTCTATGGATTAATTTAGCTCGCGCCCATTTTTTGAGGGCGTTTTCTTAACAAAACGATAAGAAAATGTTAGCCAGAAGTTAGCATTTAATATCTAGAATAAACGTAAACTGCGGTCTTCCCACCATAAGCGAACGTTGGATGTTGTAGAACAAGTGTAAATATTAAGCGGCTTTTACATTTGCAACGCCCAGTAATCAACAGACGACATTAAACCGAAGTATTGCTGCTCAACAACTATTCGTGAAAGCGCTCAACGGCAATAAAATAGACATTACTTCCACTCAGAAAATACGATGGGATGGGCAGTGCAAAATGAGAAAGAGAAACTATAACATCTACTACGGTCTGGTTATATCGACCAGAAACATCGAAGAAGAAACTAACCTTAACCAACTCAAAGCGCGCAACTGGATGCAGTTAGGAAGGGGTGGGACTGTAGCGCCAATTAAGTAAGTAAACAAAAGTTTAGCAAAGCTGCTTAAAATTACCACAAATCTCTTTTTTCCTTGACAATTTATACCACGCGGATGGTTTTTCAGATCATTACGGGAGGAGGGCCATTGGAAAATGTGTTGGTACGGCTGGGAATCGAACCCAGAGCTTCTGAGCGGCGGTTTATCGAACTAACCATCGCGCCACTGAGCCCGTCATTTTAAGGATGCAATGGGATAAGAAACGGTTCACAAAGCTGATTTTAGCCTCCTCATATGTTTATACCACATCTCATAGCGGTATATTAGTTTTGAAATTAAGTTTGTACATCTGTCCGCCCACCTGTGTGTCACCGAACAAATGTCAATAAAAATATTTCAAGAATAATATTATGAGCATTTCGTCTACAGATAATTTTTACTACCGCCCACTTTTAAAAAAAACTACTTGTATAGCCTATCTCATAGAACCATAAAAGATTTAGCTAAACTGTCTGAACAAGATTCAATCAGTTTTCAGCCATGTCCACTTTTTGGAGACATTAATTTCTAGGATAGGAGAAGATAGGTATATATATATATATTCAACGATTCGCAAAGCGGATTGTAGCCTTCTTATATGTTTATACCCTATCCCATAGGGATATAGTAGTTTTGAAACATAGTTTCTAACAAATAATTTAGCTAGCTTAAAGTATATGGATCCACTTCGAATCGCTAGCTGAATCGATTTAGCTGTGTCTGTCTGTGTGTCCGTCCGTCCGTTAGTCTGTCTGCAAGTCACCGGGTTTTAGGCCTTACATTTTGAACTAATATAATACAATTTGATTTGCAGGATTCTTGTGCGTTGCTAAAGAACAAGTGTAAAACTTTTTAAGAGCCTCCCAAAAACGTTATTTTTGGTCAAACGGTAAGGAGATTTGAAATAGCTACTGATATTGATAGATATTTCCTCCATATAACATTAGGCGTTTTATGTAAAAAATTAAAAAAAAAACAGAACATTGCGCATTCATGCTCTTTTATTATTATGTACGAATCTCTATATTTTAGTGGCAGTCTGATGATATGCTTGTTAAGTGCATATACCAACTGGAAAAGATTTGTGAATGACGAGATGAAGATGAAGTATAACTCCTGCAACTGTGTGGCGCGGTTTTTCAGTGCGAGATCAACCTAGTTTCGGGATTAAACTCAAGTAAGCTCGATAAAGTAGTTTTGCAGTCATTTAAAATCTAGAGCTAACCCAGCGAATATCGTGTGTCAACCCTGGGACTAAATTATCAAATGATGATAAAGTACTAAACAAACCATTAGATATCTTCAATTCCATTTGTGTGGACATTTTATAAAATTTTTAGAAACTAAATACGTATACGATATCATATGCACTGCAAAATGTTTTTAATATTGAGTTTGACTGTTTTAAGAAGAAAAAGACTAGTAAGATCGCAACAAAAAAATCGGAAAAAATAAACCAAACAACTGATAACTTACCCGGGGCTTAGATTTGCAAGTATGTATTCAATTTAACTTTCATGCTATTTATATGTGTTAGTGTATCTCTACACGATAGCAGAGCAGAGGTCACGTCTCACAGTTGCACTAACACATAAAAATACCATGAAAGTGCGTTGTTGCAGTTTCTACATACATTTCGATAACTTTTTAACAGCAAAATCGATAAATCATGAGTTACCAAATTACCAAAGAAAAAGACTAGTAAGATCGCAACAAAAAAATCGGAAAAAATAAACCAAACAACTGATAACTTACCCGGGGCTTAGATTTGCAAGTATGTATTCAATTTAACTTTCATGCTATTTATATGTGTTAGTGTATCTCTACACGATAGCAGAGCAGAGGTCACGTCTCACAGTTGCACTAACACATAAAAATACCATAAAAGTGCGTTGTTGCAGTTCCTACATACATTTCGATAACTTTTTAACAGCAAAATCGATAAATCATGAGTTACCAAATCACCACACTCGGAATCAGATTAAACCCCGCACTGAAAAACTGCTTCATGAGTCAGATCTGGATTGCATTTCTTCCAGGGTTAGTTAACTTTGGGTTAACTCAGTATTGAAAAACCGGGCCAAGTGTACGAAAGTGGACTTGTTTAATTGCATGATCTAAGTTCGTACAAAAGGAACCTGGGCAAATTCTGTTAACATGGAATTTGCTGTCAAATGTGCAGCAAGCAGATTGATTTTGTCAAAATAAAAGATGAAAGATAAAAGCTTGAACGTCGTTGTAAATAAACGTCGGATTGATGATGAGGCCGAAATATTATATATTTTTGAGAAATGACCAAATGTTTTAGTGCCTATGGATTCGGTGCCTCAACTTTTGGTCATGGAGGAATTTGACTAGCTTTAAATGGGCATTACAGTAATTTTTTGATTTTTTGAACTTTTTTCGGGTACTAATGTAAAAAGGCAATCGGTCAAAAATGCACTGAAAAACAAGTTTTTGGTTTAAAGTTGCCATTGTTAGACCTATACTTCTATATTGTATTATCATATGATAGAATAAGCCGAAATACTTAGACAACTTTGCCAAACGGATACCAACATAATGGAAACGCTTTGGACATACAAATATTCTACATCACCTAATAGCTAATACGGCTACGTTAGTCGTGTACAACTTAGTTTCGAGTTTATATTTTAGACTACGATTCTCAGTAATCTCAAATTAGAGTCGGAAATCATAACTAGGTTCACAACTGCAAAGGTGGATCCAAAATTGACTGTGGTGGGGGTGGAGTCTTCTTATCATAGATGCTAAACTGAGGCATATCGTTTCGCCTTTCTTATCATTGTTGCATCTGTTGGGTGGAAATCGTGGCAATTAGAGAAGCCTTGTCCTCGCTTAAATGTAACGTTGCTCTTTCATGCATAAATTTGACATTTCACTTCAACGGCTATGTACATTTAAATTTGAAAGTTAGTAAGCAATGAATTTTGTTTTTAATGTTTGTAAGGTAAGTGCGTTTGCGATTAATATAATTATCATTTAAATGAACACAAACGTTTTTAAATTAATTTTCATACCAAGCAAATGGCGGCTTGTGCAGAGGATTACGATTTTCTTTCCCAGCTAGTAAACTTAGTTTAACAAAATAAATTGCTGTACGAAAAAAGGGATCTGTTATAATTTTATCGGCTGAAGAAGGAAAAGGATTGGAAAGATGTAGCTAAACAAAGCAACAAGACAGGTATACTAAAATAGCATATAAATAAACTTTGTCTGAATGCAAATACTTTCTTTCTAGCTTCCGAAGTGGACACATCATCGGGAGAAATTTTGTTGAGAACTGCGCATGGATGGCAGGCCGTCTGGCAGTGGAGGTTACGAGAAAACTGGATGGGCACTATTCTCCGAGATGCTGTTTCTGAAAGATTCCATGAAGCCCAGATGGTAAGTTTGTGTATCTATTGATCTCATTTCGAAATTGCTATTGTTTCGTTTTTGTCGATGTAATGGTATATTGAATTTAGTGGTCGATTTAGTGTCTGTTCGACACAGATTTTTGAGCCTTAAATTTTGCGCAAGGATAATAAAAATCGGTGCAAAGGATCCTTGGCCGTGTCTACAGATCGAGTGTAAAAATTAATAAAATCCGACTATTGCCACGCCCACTTTTCAGAAAATCGTTCGTTTTTGGCCAAGCGTTATTGAATTTTGAAAAATTGTCTGAACACCATATTTAAACAATCTTAATATAAAAATTTCGGTCATTTAAAGTTTTCTGACACGCCCACTTTTTGGTATGTTTTTTTTTAGCAAAAAACAAAAATAAAAAAGAATTTCCATGCAAAAACTTCCATAATGTCAATATAAACATTTCGTCCTTAGATCATTTTAACCAACGCCCACTTTTTGGGACTATTTTCTTACAAAAATCATTTATGTACCTTAGCCCATAGCATTGCATTTATATACCATCGGAACAAGATGTGGTGACAATGTCATCTTTTTTGCATAATTTAATGATTGGTTTAAAAAAAAGTGAATGAAGTGAGTGCGCGCTAAAGTAAATTTGTTCCGAAGAAAAGATAACGATTGATAACATTTTATATCTACAAACATATTCTGCCCTAGCGAGTTATCTGTCGTAGCACACAACTTTCGCCAACGCTTACTTCGTCGGAGTTTCAAATTTCATTTGATGTATGTATGTGCCATCGGAGAAAAAATCACTTCACTACATTCGTAAATAAATTCCGCGAAAAATTTGTGTCGGAGGAAATCGGAAAAAAAATTGCACTTAGCTGTCAAAAACTGCACGAAAAATGCAGCTGAACGCACTTCAACGCAATTCGCCAGCATGCGTTACAAAATGAAGAAGTCGAAGCTAAAATCCTCAGAATCGTAAGGATGTATCCGACGGATACCTCGTTAGGGTTGAACAAACTAATTCCAAACATATCTACTTTAGATTAAAAAAAAAAAATTACGCAAATGCAACGGCAATGGCCATAAAATACTAAAATGAGGTTATCGGCGTATAATAAACAAAGAGGAGCAAATGGAGGTTGACAACTACCTAAATCACCGTATCCTTTGGAGGAGGAAATCGGAAAAAAAATTGCACCTAGCTGTCAAAAACTGCACGAAAAATGCAGCTGAACGCACTTCAACGCAATTCGCCAGCATGCGTTACAAAATGAAGAAGTCGAAGCTAAAATCCTCAGAATCGTAAGGATGTATCCGACGGATACCTCGTTAGGGTTGAACAAACTAATTCCAAACATATCTACTTTAGATTAAAAAAAAAATTACGCAAATGCAACGGCAATGGCCATAAAATACTAAAATGAGGTTATCGGCGTATAATAAACAAAGAGGAGCAAATGGAGGTTGACAACTACCTAAATCACCGTATCCTTTGGATACTCGTTTAATTGAACTGATCCCTGATGAGTTTAGTGTGGACCACAACGATTATGATTGTGATGCCCCTGATGTATAAGTATTGAACAAAAACATTGGCACATCTAAACATAACTTAATCAAATGGTTTAGTTCCTTAAAGATGCCGCAATAAATTTGTTTCTTCATGGATTTGGAGGACCGTTGTATTAACGTGTCCTAATACACAACGAATGATCTTAACATTTTACTATCAAAAGTTTGAATTTTTTCAAAAACATGCATTTTGCCAGCTGCATTTTTTGCATTTGCATTCATTTGCATTTTTTCGGCTGTATTATGACAGCGATGCCTTGGTATGTAGCAACATACTCTCCACATTGTTTGTGTGTGGGCACCAGTTGCAGGGTCTTTGAAATTGATGTAGTGTTTCAATGTCAAATGTTGGTAGCCTTCATCTTTTAAACACTCGTAGCTCTGGAATATAATATTTAAATGGTTATTTTTATTTGATATAAATTCATGCTTTAATATACCTTTCAACAATCACTGATAATATTGTGTGAGTTGTTTTTCCTTGTCCCGTTTTTCAACAGGAACAAAGAAACATTTCCCCAAACCCCCAAAAAAATCCATTGTCCTTCAACATGGTGCCCTCTATGATATTTTCCTTTGCCGAACTTTTATTTGTCTATTTCTACAATTTTTTCCGATACCACCTGTTAATCATATTATATATATGTTGTTAGTAACTTTTTATTATATCTACTTATGAAAAGTGCTTACCCATGGTAGTATGGCATTTGACCATGGCATCATATACCACTACCCTGTGGAATGAAGCCCAGTCTGTGGCAGTCCTTTGAGTGATCTCAATCTCACTCATAAGGAATGAACGTTGGGTATTTTCAGTCCATAAATAAGCAAAGTTTATAATTTGGTTAAGGGTGAGATAGCAATTATGAAAAAACGTGTTATATCTTATTGACTTTGTTTCTGCATCTCACCCTTTCTATGTACATTTTTTAAAATGGTATAACACTGCCAGGCGTACCCATCTATATATTTTGTATTTGGACACAGCACCATAATATGGTTGTTATCGCATTTCATTTCATTATTTTGAGCTATTACGGCCCAGCTTTGTAGTTATTGCATCGCTTCTGGCGTAATAGCTCCTTCTTTTTAATAAAAAATATTATAGATTTTAAGTTGATTTATTTTAATTGGTTTCTTTATATTTCACTTTTAATTTTTCACTCCAAATAGAACGACTTCTTTACTTGTGGCGAGTAAGATAGAATTTAATTTGCACATTTTAACGGTTTCTTGGAGGAAAATATCCGTTATTTTAACTATTGTAACTATATTATATATGTGGGGTATCGCTTTTTCATTTAAATTTATTTCACTTTTATTATTCTTTTTAATAAATTTCGCAAACAACCGGCCAGGACAAAAGATAAACTACAACTGACTTACATGCTCGATTTTTTCGGATGGCGTGATCATGTTCGTTTTTTTTAATTAATTTTTATTTTACTTTTTCTTAAAACTAACTTACACGCTAGACAAAAATTCATGAAAAAAACAAAAAATTCATGAAAAAACCTACTTATCCACTACTTAAATAACTTACTTGCCCTATGCGGGCGCCCTAAATACACGATAACTTAATTCTAACGCCTTTCGGCCAGTTATTAATATATAAATTGTTACAGAACTAAAGTAGCTATTGTGATCTGTCTTGTCACAAATGTTCGAGACTCTATCAGTTTCGAATTTGTACTTGCCATTTGTTGTTATGAAATCATATTCCAGAAAGCCAAGCTTTCCATTACCATAAAAGGGAATAAAATTGCGGAATGATTAACGGCCAAAAAGTTCTGTACTTTTAACCAGATCATAACCACAAAGGACGTACAAGTGGAGACACACAAAGAACACATAAAAAAAAATTCTAAAGTGCAAATAAACTGCAAATTCGCAAAGTGAAATTCAAACATACAAAATACACACAATTTTACATTTAAATACAAAAAAAACAAAAATACATATACAAATTGAGAAACTGATTAGTTCAGGTACCTACATTTTTATAGTGACAGTACGTTAAATTTAAAAAGACATTTATTGCAGAACTACAAAGGTACCAACAAAATAAACCGGTGAGTCTTTAAAGAAAGGACTTTATTAATTTTTATATATATAACAAGTACACAAATAAGAAGTGTCCTCAAATCCAATTGCCTATATAGATGTTATACACATACATATAGATGACGTGTCTTATTGCTTGATGCAAAAGCATATATCGAGTCAATAGTATGCTACAATACATTTTAATAAAATTGTTAATGAGATTATAAACTCAAAAGATAAAAAGATGTGTTTGAACTAAGCGGGAGCAGTAAAGGATGAGGATGGTAGGATAGGGAAGGGCGATAATGGCGGCAAAAAAAATTAGGAAGTGAAGGAAGGCAACATACGGGGTTATTGAGGCGAGTAAAATAACCATGGTAGGGAGGGTAGGAAAATTTCTCGCAAGCGTCATCACACCTAGACGTAGAAGACTGGCATGGAAATTTTTTTGTTGCGATTTAAAAAGGGTCAAGTCCCACACCCACCGACGAGCTATAGAGGGAACTTGCATGCCAGCACCGACCCAACCGACCACCGACAAGATAAATCGTCGCTACAAAATCTAAAAGTAACACAATTTTTATCAAGAAAGCTTGAAAAAACTTGGTGCCTTGTCTTTTTTTATTTTACTTAAACTTACATGCTAATTAAAATAAGTAAGTTAGTCGATATGTATCGACTAACTTAAACTACTTAAAATTAATTAAAACTACCTAAAAATAATTTAAAAACTAGAACAGCCACAGCAAGTGTTTTCTGAATTTTGTTATATATATATATATTCGCTTTTGTTTTGTTATGTACACTGGCCCTTTGTTCTCGTATTCGTTTCGTAATGTACTGTTGGTAGAGTCACTGTCTGATGCTCTCGTCTTTGTGTTGTTATGTACGACTGCGAACGGCGAATTCTTGACAATTGATACCGCTTGGATGATTTTTCAGGTCCTCACGAGAGGAGGGCCAATGAAAAAACATTTATTTGTTGCTATGGCTGGGAATCGAGCCCAGAACTTCTGAGCCCTTCCCTGCGGTACACCTACCACTATTTCCCTGAAATCCGAATATTTGTTTCTAAGTTTCACACGGAACAGTTAATGCTCAAGATAAGTAACGACGATTTTATATAATTCATAACCACTTCCGCGACTTTTCACTGTCCTGGTATGTATTCTAATGTAATTGCTGCATTTACAATGTTGCGTTTCGGGGCAACATTTTAAGAAGTTCCCCCGTAATCAGGTTATAACCCGGAGTTTTTTAGGCTTTAGTTTCTGTATTTCCCGTTTAAGCTCGGCAATACTTGCATATCTAACTATATTGTTATCGGTTGTGGTCACATTTTGTGCGTGACCACTAAACGGCCTAAATTTTTCCTCGAGATGTGAAGAAAAAACGTCTGCTCTTTCCCTATCGCTTTTTTGCCCAAGCATCCTTAGTTACCCTAATTGGAGGCACAGCGTTTTTTGGCCTTTTATGACTCTAATTGCTTTCCAGAGTGAATAATTCGATTCCTTTCCAGCGGTTAAAATTTGTAGATAAGTTTCTACTGCATGTTTTTTTAGTGTTTTTTAGTGTTTTTGGGCAACAGTATGGTGCCATCTTTTACGAGTTTTTCTGTTTTGTTTAACCCAATCTTTTATTTTCCGTGGGTACCTACTTGATATTACTATAGCTCTCTGTTTTGCGTAGTTGGGGATTATTATTCCATGCTGCTTTTTGAACGGTATAGATAAAGCAGTCAACCGCGACTTCGAGTTCCAATAGGTTTCTAAGCGATACATGATCGTTTTTGACGCTTTCCCAGATAGTTTTCCCGTTTGTTAGTTTGGGTGGGCTTTCATTTCTAATGAGTGACTCGCTCGTTGTTACAGTGACTGGAGAATGATCAGATGTAATATCAAATCATTATTCAACTTTGATTCGATTGGATGGCAGACCTTTTATATATTTGTTTATAATACATTGGGAATTGAAATTGAGGAATTGGAGGACTCTTCTTTACTATCGGATGACATACCCGCAACAATCTTAGAAAGATAACAGATATTTTCAAAATATGTTGTATATGAAATTTTGTGTCTTACATATTTTGTTTAGAAGGATCGTGCAACGCTCAACTATTAAATACGAAATATCCAATGCTGTCAACATCAAGCATTTTTTTAATAGCTTTAATATTCTTTAATTAAATAAACTAATTGATGCCTATATTCAGCTTATTTCATTATAAAACTTTTTAGCTAAAATAATGCTTAATATTCTACGGGAGATGCTTCTATCACTGTGTAATTGCTGTAATCTAAAAAACATATTAGGTAAGGCTAGCGCAACGGTTTCATTTTTCATTTTTACGTGAGATATAATCCTGAAAATAAATTTCTAAATTGAGCAGGACAGCTCGTGAGATAACTGTTGTATATGCATCGAAATTCTGTACGTAGGATTCAAAATCGTCTTTTTCACACTCCAAAGCACCTCTCAACAACGTTGCAAGTATCTATATGGGAAATGTAGTATTGTTTTTCGGAATTGGTTTGAGGATTCAACAGTGGAATGAAAATAATGTTGGAGCAGACATAGGCCCCATCACCGAGTTAACGTGCCTTGAAATCTCCATTTTCAAACATTTCCTTGATTCCACTCTCTCTAAAAATCCTGGGATCGTGTGTGCTTCCTCTGCAATGTCAAACAAATTCTCGAATTTTTAATTTTTAATCATATACCACTTACGTGTATACTTGAAGTATATACTTTTCTATTTATATAATACTGTCCAGCTGGACCACCAACTTTAATAATTTTTATGTGGGTGCAGTCTATTGTTCCCATAGCTTGTGGGAACCCATGTATTTCTCGGAACTCATTTATTTTCTTTTTATGCTCAGATATTGTCGTTGGAATTTTTGTGTATGAATTTATACTATTCACTACACTTAATTCGTTCACAAACAAAATGTAGCTTGAGCCCATTTTTATTAAATTAGTTTCACTTTACTTATCAACACACACCAACTCAAAGTAAATTTCCAGGTGGAAATTCTCTCATATGTCAAAATGAAAATTTCTTAAGCAACCTCTAGGCATTTTCGTTCGCGCTTAAGTTATACGACCTTTAGGCAACATTTCCTTAATGTTAAAATCGATTATAGATACCGATTTTGCACTTGGGGGTCATTTTATTTTTGATAAAATTATGATTACAACATCACAAAGGTCAATGCGGCAGCACCAGAGATAATTTAATGAGTACTCCGGTAATGACAACCTGTCTGGTAAGGTTGAAAATCAAAGCCAACTTGTCAATCATCTTCCTTAATGCATTGTCCATGGCAGTCATATGTGAGGATTGTTCAGAGCAAGCTTAATTGTGAAAAAGATCAACGAAGCCAAAGAGAAGTCCAAGTAGATTTGGATGACTTCGGCATCCAAGAAATCGTAGACGACCAATTTCTTGGACTTCTCTACAAAATCGGCGCTGTAAATTGGCAGCGTGGACATTTGGTACGATACCACAGACTTGAACTTTTTGCAGATTAGATGGCCTTCGGTGAATTCGTAGCCTCATGGGCAATGCGCGAGGCAACCAAGAAGGTTGGGGAAGACGACCCACTTCATTGGCCACCATTATGATGTTTTTGCTGTACAAGCGCTGCAAGATCGAACGGGACTTGTCTCCGAAACAGATAACCTTAGTCTTAGTATCATCGATGGCCAACTCGTTACGAATTTGAATTGTGCAATTTTCTGAATGTTCTTTACAGACTTCAGACGAAGGAAATGGACATGAAGGTGGCCATACCACGCTGTTGTTGAAGCCCATTTTCGAGGATTGGCACCAAAATGGTGTTGCCGGTGAGTGCAGCGTATTGCATCATTTTCGTTCAAGCAGTTTTCACGACACGGCCGAAATGACACTTAGGCAGTACTTAGATATTGCTATAGATACCGCTGTACGAGTATGACAATTAATTGACAATCCCGCGCTTTGGTATTTATGCTGTACTTGCGATAAAGTAAAGCTCGTGTTTGACAAAATGCTTGAAAAGGGTGTTTTAGAATAGGCATTGAAGATAACTCCAGCAGTGTCGCCCATAACCAATATAAGCATTCGTATCGACCCCTCAGAAGTAAACAAAAACATTACTAGACGGTACCACTTACTCAAATCTGTGGAAGAGATTGATGCAAAAATCAGTGGATCGCGGTATTGGTATTTCAAATTACTTGATTGCAAAAGAGGCTTCTGGCAGATTAAGATTACACAACGCACATCAAAAATCTTGACCAAAGCGACTCCCTGGGTCCATGTAACTTACAAAAGACTATCATTTGGCATACCTTCGGCTTTGAAAGTGTTTCAAAGTTTTATGACTAATCTGTCGGACGGAATTGAAAAATACTGAAATTTCAAAATTAAAAAAAAGAGAAATGTTTTTTCAATACGAGAATTATTAAATTTCTCGGACATATACTCACAAAAGAGAAAAACAGCCTTAGGTCGTTGCTTAAGAAATATGTTGTTTGGATGTAGACAGATGGCCACAATAGGGCTTTTGAATATTTGAAAAACATTTTTTCAACGAACTCCAATTCCAATGAATATGTAAAACTCTAAGTAGATGCCAGCAACTCAAGCATTGGTTTTACTGTAGGCCATGTAACGGATTTTTTTTTAGAGGTTGGTTTTTCGAATACAGATAAAACTGACATTTTGTGGTCAAATCGGGCATTTCTAATGTCATTTGAGAAATGAACAACGCTTGCAAATCGTTCAAATTTATTTCGAAAATAACGGTTCAGTTCGCGAAGTTTACCGCAAGCTCCGTCCATTTGCATAATCACCCATCAGAGCAATTAATTCGGTTAACCATGGATCGTTTTCGCACTACATTTACTCTATGTGATAATACGCATCCGAAGAGGGGTCGAGCAGTACGCACCGAAGAAACAATTGCCGCTATAGAGCAAAGTGTTGAAGAGGACCCGAATGAATGTATTCGCCACCGTGCACAGCATTTGGAGCTTTGTCCATCAACTTTATGGAAGATTTTGCGCAAAGAACTTGTCTTACGATCTTACAAGATAGAGCTTGTGCAAGAATTAAAGACGCGAACCATGCAATGCGTCGTGATTTTGGTGTATGTGCCGAAAATGAGATTGATCTCGACTCTGATTTTTATCGCAAATTTTTTTTTCAGTGATGAGGCTCATTTGAGGTTCAATGGCTACGTCGACAAGCAAATTTGCCGTATTTGGAGTGAAGAGAATCCATATGAGAACCTTGAGACGCCATTACATCAACAAAAACTGACTGTTTGGTGTTCTGGCTGGTGGAATCATTAAGCCATACTTCTTCCGAAATGATGTTGGAGAGTGAGTTACCGTTAATGGAGACGGGATAGAGCCATGATAACCGAGCATTTTGTTCTTGAATTATATAGCATGAATGTGGATGAGATGTGGTTCCAACAAGACGGCGCTACATACCGCACAGCGCACGTCACAATCAATTTATTGAAGGAATAGTCAATTGGATACCATGACCGTGTGATTGGACGTCATTGGATTATTTTCTTTGGGGATATGTGAAGTCGCTCGTCTACGCCAACAAACCAGAAACGTTAGGGGTCTTGGAAGCCAACATTCGTGGCGTTATTGGCGACATACGACCCCGAATGCTCGAAAAAGTGGTTGAAAATTGGACCTCTAGACTTTATCTATCCTATTCATTTTTAATACAAACATCCCCAATGCAAACATTTTCCCAACTGCTCGTACGTTAATTATTTGTGTTACTATTTTTGAAATAAATGAAATGTTCACAACAAAACATACAGAATATTATCACTGTTAACAATTTTATAAAATAATAGGAACTAAAGAAATGTGAATCTATAAATCCCTTATATTCGTTTATTTTACCGTGAAATGAAATAGTGCTAAGTGCTATTTGACGCTCATTTTGAATTATAATTCCCTGAATGCTCGCAAATTATATCTACATAGCTCATTATAGTTTATGTAGGTATACTCATGACGAAATGTACAATTCCATGAGGAATAAATAGGACTGAGTTCTGGTGTCAACGCATTTGGTTTAGCATTTCAATTAAATTTAATTGCACACGAACCAAATGGAAAATGTGTATATTTTACATTGGGTTCAATGTATTGGTGTATGCTAGGAATATTTGATTGCATGTACATTTTGTTTCAAAAAAATATCTTTTAAATTGAGCTATTATTTGCAATACAGTAAACATATTTGACTTGATATTCGCATTGACGATGAATCTCTTTTATATAGATTGCAATATGTTAATGTCTAAAATGTTATTACTTATTTTTATTCCAAGCATATTAAAGGGTAGATGTTGTATTTCACATAAGTAATAAAAGCCATTCTATGTATAAATTGGCCAATATTGTTTGACTGGGACTCAAATCGATATGAGTTTTTTCAATCCTTGTATTCCTGGTTTTGACGTTAGCAGCAACGAAATCAATTAGAAAGGGTTTTTTGTTACATCGCGTTTAAATCACACAGCACGATTTTAACTTCATACTTTGATACTTGTTTAGAAGTTTAAAAAAGCCTTCAATAATGTTGCCTTGTATTTCCATCTTAGCTTAAGCGTATAAAAATTGTTCAATACTCTCGCTGACGTTTTCGAAGTACATGTGTATAAGACTTCTTGCTTAGGTCATACACTATAGTCATCTTAATATACGCTCACTCTGCTTACTAATATAAATCGTTGTAAATGCCAAAGCTCTTCAGCATTATTTTACCTTGTCCTTTTCATCGTATCTAACCATAAGCCTTGTTGCGGCTTTGTCATCCACTAGTTATACACCAGAACATTCTATTAAGGATTCTAACATTCCAGGTGCTTAAACGTCAACGGTAAGAGCATTCAATCACAAGGCTATTATGGATCAATCGTTTGTCATATACTTTGTGGAAATTTTTGTTGACATATGACTTAAGAATTGGGTGGATGGCTCGTAAATTTTGTTTCCTTACAACTATTCTCCCAAAAAATATAGCAATAGTCAAGCTCTTTATGACTAACACTGGGGCTGCATTGCATATAATTGTTTGCGACGTAGCTTGAAATATTTTGTATATAAGATGCGCTTTCTTTTATGCGGTTATGCGAATATTCAATAAATGTAAACTATTTATCTTAATGATCGTGTTTTTGAGACCGTACCATTTATTTTGGTCCTAAAGGCAAAATTTGCGCCATTTAATATAGTGTTGTGTTGCCAAGAGAAAAAAAGAGAAAAAAACATATTAGAAAGCTGCAGTCCGCTGTGCGGATCGCTTAATATCCTTTCTCATCTCATCCTCAAAGTTAATATCACTAAAATGTAGGTCTTATGGAAAAGAAATAATGAAATTGACATTGTCGCAACATATTGTTAAAAATCTTTTAAGGTGTGACAAAAAAAACAACGTTTTTCTACTGCATATGGAATGGCGTGGGAAATGTTTATATTATCATAACTAATGATTTGCATCAACATGTTTTTCGAATATTTCAAAAGTTTACCTGTAAACGTTTATTACTGAAAATGCCCCCAAAAAGATGCGTGGCAAAAAACATTGAATAGATGAAATATAGACATTAAAGGTGTCTAGATATGTGTTCTGACTCTTTTTCAAAATTTCTAACGTTTTCCTAAAAAAAGGGGGCGGATTTAAATTTCTTTTACACTTTTTTCAGCTGGGAGCAACAACGAGCACGAGTACCAAAATTCATTATTCTAGCTCAAAATTTAAGACCCTAAAACTGGTGACTTACGTACGGACGGACAGACATGGCTAAATATAAATATACTTTATTGTATATCTAGCTAAATTACTTCTCTGTGTTACAAACTGTGTGTAAAAACTGATACACCCCTATGGGACAGCTTCGGCGTTAGTAAAATTGTAGCGCTGTACAAAAGAACAGCGCATTTTCTACAGTCCGCAGTTCGTAAAAATTAATTCGGGACCGTAGTCAAGAATTAGGCATTTGAATTTCAAGACCTGAAGATTACTAAACAGTTAGTTGAATTGAGTGTTCCAATCTCCATTCAACTAACTCAATTAATTACTGATTTTTTTTTTAACGAAATCATCTTCAGCGATGGAGCTCATTTTTCAAAATTGTCGCATTTGAGGTTCAGAAAACGCACGTGTAATTGTTGAGAAACAAATGCATTTACAACGTGTGACTGTTTTTTGCGAATTTCGGGCTTCAGGCAGTAACAATTAATGGTATTCGTTATTGTTACATGGTAACCCAGTTTTTAGTGCCTAAATAACATTACTTTTATTGGACACACTTTGTAATGACAATTCTAAAAATCCCTATGGGCTAATCCACCGACGCACGGATAAAATTGCGGATTCACTTGCTTGCGCTTCGGGAGAAGTCCACATAAGTGGATCTGTCAATGCAATCCGTCTGTTGGTCTTTGCACCCAGCACCAGCTGGAAAATAAATAATTAGACGGTAGTAAGTGATTTTAACAAGATCTAAATAACCTTTAGAAGACTGTCTTTTGTATGTGTTCGAGTGTAGCTTACATAGTCGTTGGAGTAGGCAGCAAAATATATTTCATTTGTACTTGTATAATACAAGAATCTCGTGTCACGATGTTCGTTTACGCTAATCTCCGAAAATCAAAGCCGATCTCGATGAAATTTTCTAAATATTTATTGTTTGGTCCAACTTAAAAGATTGGATAGTTTTTTTCTTGATAAAAGAACGTCAATATTTTTATTGTAAAGTTTAAGACTTCTTCAGCTCTAAACATCAAGGGCTACCGAAAACATTAAGCCGTGGAACGAAGTTTGCGTGAAAACCCACGTCTTTCAGTGCGGAATAGAGCAGCTAGCTTGGCACTCCCAAAAATGATTGTTTACGAAATTAAAAAAAATAGTCTTCAGCCGTTTAAGATCCTTTTAAAATTCAGTTAATGCAGGAACTTAAATAAAATGACTTTAATTTACGCAAAAACGTCTGTTGAACAATGATGGAGAGATTTCGCACTGGTAATAGCATCTTTTGGAGCGATAAAGCTCACCTTCACCTGAATGGCCACGTAAATAAACAAAATTGTCGCTACTATGTTACACGAATACGTAATCCGCGACTGAAATACCAACGAACCCTATTGATCAAGAGTTACTGTTTGGTTTACTTTATCGACGAACGGAATCATCGGCCCCTATGTGAACAGTGAAAATTATGGGTGATGATCACTGATTGATAATTGATGGTCACTTACCAAATTCGTGATCACATCGATCCTGTCGTCACACAAGTGGCTTCATCACTTTTTTGGTAGATCGCTAGTAACTAAGAGATTAGTTCTGGAACTAGGACATTACCTTGAGGTGCACCAGCCTTAATTTATCGTTATTATGATAACGTTTTTTCTCGTTTAGTTCTGAAAGAATACTAGGATATAGACTCAAAAATGTTGGTTTACATTGTTTCTGCATGTCACTTTTGAGATTTAGGGTTCATTTAGAGATTTTATATATAGGGTGATTTTTTAACATTTAAGTTTTTCATGTTGACAGCACTGGTAATGGCGTCCAAATGTCATCTGTCAAAGAGAAAAGTTTTAATCATGGAATGATTTACAAATGAGCAACGGTAGCAAATTATTTAAATTTGTTTATTAAAATTCGTGGTCTGTCAAAAATGTGCACCGTTTGTTACGACCATATTATGGTCGTCATAATTGACCGCATGAATCAACAATTCGTACTGTTATCACCAAATTTACTTTGTAGGACATTAGACCATCGACTAGCATGCGTACAGTACAGTACAAATGACAGTTTGGTGTGGTTTATGAACGATATCTAGCCACGGTACCAGTTGGCTGAGTTGAACTTGGTTGAAATGTGGTTTCATCAAGACGGTGCCACATGCCACCAGCTCGTGAAATATTGGAAATTTTGAAGGATGCATTTTTTTTCACTATCAGTATGTCGTATCGCCCTTAATACAAGCAGCATCTACAAGCAGCATCTTAGGTTTAACATCACTACCAAAATCAATTAACAAAGAAATTACATTTAAGCTATTTATACTTTTAACAGAACCAAAAAAAAATTACATATCATCATGCGATTGCGCATAGTATTTTTTGAACTACTTTTACTAACATGCAGTTCAACTACATCGTAATTTTTATTATAAACTCTACTCATGCGGCTAATAGCCTCATGCATACTGTAGTTCTGTTTATGATTGGTATAAGTAATATATTTAATCTACGCAGGTTATAGGAATCTCCCTGGGTATTAAAACCAATAGCAATTAAAAGATGAGGGGCATCAATTTGTCCAGATAATAATTGGCGGAAGAAAACCATGTCGCTGTTAAGTCTAAGTTGAGACGGAGGCACCGGCTGTAGTAGCTTAATTCTACACTTATACGGAAGCAAATTATGTATATCATCCCATGGCAGTCCTCTCAAAGCAAATCTTATGATTTTACGTTGGACTGCTTCAGTTCTATTTGAATGAACTTCATAGAATGGCGTCCAAACTTGTGAGGCGTACTCCAAACGAACTAGACTAGGGAGAGAGTGACATAAGGGTCATTAAACTCTTTTGGCCACCTTTTTAAAAATCCCAAAATAGAGTTGGATTTATTGACGATAATGTTAATGTGTTTATTAAACTCCATTTTAGGATCAAAATAAACACCCAGAACTTTAAAACTGTTCACATGACAGAGGGTGTATCCGGACAAAGTATAATTAAAATTGAATGGAACACGTTTTCGTGAAAATGTCATATGCTGGCACTTGGTAGGGTTCAAATTCAAACCGTTTTTAAGACACCAAATTGTAAAACTATTTAGACGTTTTGTAGTAAAAGCGAATCGTTTAGACCTCTTACACATTTCAAAATTTTCATGTCTTCAGCATATATCAATGTTTTGCTATCTCGAATACAAGCTATTACATCGTTAATTGCAAGTATAATTGAAATTGGTCCTAAATGGCTTCCTTGAGGTCCTCCAGATTGAGCAACGAAAGGTTTGGATTTGGAATCTCTTAACTTTACTTGGTAAGTTCTCAATGAGAGATATGAGTTAACCTAACTTATAAATCCTGAAGGAAATCCATATGCCTTAAGTTTAAAAAGTATGATGTTATGTGATAACTGGTTAAATGCCTTTGAGAAGTCAGTGTATACACAATCAACATGTTTTTATTTTCCAAACTATTGGAACACTGGTGCATAAAAGTCAAGAGATTTATGACAGTGGATCGTTGTTTTACAAAACCACGTTGTTCTTCACATATACTGTTTCGGCAAAGAAAGACCAATTTATCACAAATACTATGTTCGAATAACTTAGGATTGCAGGAAAGTTTTGAGATTGCATGCATTTTTCCATTGAGCTGGGAATACTCCTTTGGTAATGGAGCTTTCAAACATATACTTACGGTATGGCAAAAGAGCAACTTTGCATTGCTTTACGACTATTGGTGGGATTCCATCGATCCCCGTAAAATAAGCATTATTTAGTAAAGAGATATATATATTTAGTGTCTCATCGTCAAATGAGACATTGCTGAAACTTACTTGAGGACAGTCATTGCGATAACTGAGATAATGTTCATCTAAGGCGGGGTATCAATAACTAATTTACTGAAATTCTCTGCGAATAGGTTTGATAACATAAGAGAACTCGATGTTTTTGAATTATTATAAGAGAAATCGGCAGGATATCAATCCGTTTTTCTTTTCGAATTGACAAATCCCCAAAAGCGTTTAGGGTCATTTTAAAGACCATTCTCCATATTGAATATAATCATTATATAAACTACTAGACATCGCAGAGGATTCATTAGGCAAATTTAGGTACTTATCATAGTCGTAATGATTCGGGCTTTCTACAAAATTATTCTAGGCCCGGTTACGTCTATTTCGAAGAGATTTAAGCTCTATCGTGTACCAAGAATGCTGGATTTGAGCATTTTTAGATTGCTTGACTGGAATAGTTCTATGCATGCAATCTTTTATTAGAAGATACAAATTTTAAACAGCTTCTTCCAAATTGGAGAAGCGTTCAATATTTACATTCGAAAGAATAATTTCTTCGGATAACCTTTGAAAATTCGCTTTCCGAAAGTCAAAAGAGTACGAACGATCATACGTGCCATCGTTTTCGTGCAGATGTCCGCCTATGTAAATGAAAATATCCAGTGGAGGATGATTTTTGTCTATGTTAGTAATAATAGTGGTACTAGATTTCAGTACTGCAGTACTAACAGAGTCAGAAGAAAAAAACTAAGTCGAGAATTCGATTATTGTGATTTTTTTATACAGCTTGTTTGCTGTAAGTCAAATGATAGAATGTTGTTAAGTAATAGTAGCTCACGTTCTGCAGAGATTTCAGATGGTATAAAATGAGGTTCTCCCTCGGAAGGTACCCAGTCTATGTGTGGTAAATTTAAATCGCTAAGCAACGAAATAGTACTGTCACAACAAGATAAGTTAACATGTATTCTAACGCCTTAGATAACTCAGAATACAGAGTGGAAAGACAATATGAAAAAATGTATGCATTTACAACATACAAATTTTTTTTCAAGAGTTATCTTGACACAGATTAATTCAATGTTAAGAGGTAATGTGCATTCTATTTTCTCTGATGTAAGATGACTGCGGACTGCAGTAAGAACACCTCCACCAAGAGCTTTAAAGTCATTTTCATGACGATCATTCCTATATACTGAGAACTCGTGATTAAAGAGTTCCGAGTCAATTATACTGGCGTTCAGCCATGTGTCAGTTAAGGAAATAATGTCATGAGAGTGTGCTTGTGATTTCAGAAAAATATCTTTCGTTTTCGTGCGTAGCCCTCTTACATTTTGGTAGTAGAGGGACAGTCTATGTAGTTTTTTGGAGAAGGACTGATGTAAATGAATTTAAGCCTCGTACAATGAACCGCAAAGATGTTCATTGTACGAGGCTTAAATTCATTTACAATTGTGTTAGAAGGTCATGTGTTATTGTTGCATACCGCTCCAACGAGAAGAGCAGGGACAAGTTTCTTAAATGACGAGACGAAGCTATCAGGTTTACTGATTTTCGTAGATTTAATTGAGGGCCCTGAGGGAACGAGATTTGTCGACACCAAGTGATTTGTGACATCGTCAACCGAAGTGCCTGGTTTCAACCGTGAAATAAAAATTGTTTTCGGCTTAGGAATCGATTCAATCGTCGATATATTTTCGGTTACTGTCCGAATTCGATCAGATGATGGAGAAACGGTAAAAAGAGAAGAAACAGCCTGAGAGGAATCGACTGGCAAAGTAGGAACGCCATTAGTTCTGTTTTGAGTTTGGCTTCTTAGATTTGAGCGTTTAGCTCTCGGATTTGCCGACGATGAATTGTTGACACGTTTTCGTTTTCCTGTGACAACTTCATCGTTGAATATTTTACGAGCGATAGATGAAATGGACATGTTTGCAGAGTCACTTATCTTTTTACTATTAATTTCATAGGCAGCTTATCTCTCGAAATGGTTCTGTGAGTTGGCCTCCAAGATCATGCGATTTAACGCTTCTTGTTTATTTTTTGTAGGGTTATGTAAAGTCGTTAATCTATGTGGACAAGCCGAACACGACTGAAGCTTTATTGGATAACTAAACACGCGTAATTCGTGGAATACAGGCCAAAATGCTCGAAAAAGTGACGCAAACATTTACATGAAGTTGTCTTTTAAACGTAATCGACAAAGGCCTATGTATCGAATACAACGAAAAATGTGAATATTTGATGCAAATTTTAGTCTTTTATTCGATTTAAAAAAAAAACCTACGCTTTAAATATCACCCTTTAGTTAAAAGGTGTGCAATCTTTTATTGAATTAATTAACACTCTTAACGTTAAAAATTTTGATTTTTTTCCTTAATTCACTTGAAATTTGCGCCACTTAGAATAGTACTATGTTACCAAGAGAAAAAAAGATAAAAATGTGACATCCGCTCTTATCTGTTGCCGCGTTAAGATTATAAATGGATTAATACCCAATATACGGTCGATATATTAGTCATCTAGTGGTCGCCACGTCAAGGCTGAGTTGTTGGGTAGGCATAAGAACGCTTTTGTTCATGTAATCCATTTGACCACCTTTTAAAATAAACATGTTTTAATGAAAAATCGAAGAAACGGGATTAACTTGATTTTTATTTAAATGGAATTGTAAAGTAACATGGTTACAGAAATAGGGATTTAAAAACTTTTCCAGCATTAACAAAAAAAGAACTAAAACATGTGTCCCATAATTTGCTTTCCCATAACATTGTCAAAATAGACATCCCAAAAAAAGGTTGTTTTATACCTTTTTCACGTGATACTTCAGAAACCCTTTTTGTTCATACAGAATTCCTAGAGTATAATATTTTTTAATTGAATTGTGGCGAACATTATAATGAAATCTGACAGCACGTCGCAAATATTATATACGGAAGCACATGAAGATATTTGCAGGGGCAACGTGGTAGTATACCAAATTGGTGATGTTTAAGTTGAAGATTCTCAACTTAAACATTCGAAATGGAACGCAGAATATTGATTTGTTAAAAATGACTGCAGAGATGATAAAAGGAGGAGATACGACCAAGTTTTTAATTTGAAACACGGTAAAGAAACATTCATCCATCTACATTGTTAAGACTTCGAATGTGAAGAAAAAATGTTGCGTTAATAAACCTTGGACGGGTGAAAACGAACAAAAGACAACTCATTGAAATGATTCTAAAATTCGACTTTTTTTCAGGGTGAACAACATACAAGACGCTAAAACCAACACCAACATCAGCCAACATCAAAACAAAACTGCATTATGAAACATTCGAGGTCTGGGATACACCAATTCAATGTCACCAATAACTCAATAGTGAAGGATCACAAATTCTGGTCCTTACAGAAAATCCCTTTTAGAACAAAAGGATATTTTACAAAAGCACAGCTTCTACTCCTCTATAAAGCACAAGTTCGACTAATTCCTGAATACTGCAACCTATGGCCCTACGAAGACTTGTAGGAGGTCTTTCTTTAAATGATAGGCAATAATACGTCAAATGTTTGAAGAAGCTTGACAAAATCATCCATAGATATTTGCACAATTCAAGAGAAGAGACATTAAACATCTTGAAGCAAAATTTCAGGGCGGTGCTTAAGTATTATAGGTTCGCCTCACCTGAAAAAAAGCTTATAAAAAAATGTATACGCGAATACGTTTTTTGACAAATAAAATATGAATTTGCGCAAGAATACTATGCTAGCTCAAAATGTTCGGACAAACTAGTAAAACACCCCAATAAATTGAGCAGGAATAAAAATGATTTATATAGTATTGTAGAATGAAGCCGGGCTTCGAATGATAAAACACTTTTCTCTTTCTAGAATTATATAATTTACAAAACGGTTTCTCGTTTAACAATTCAAATACACTTATTTGAAATCAAATACCAACGATTAAATTCGCGCACAATTCACTTCACAATTCACAATCACTTTCCTAAATTCACTATAGTTCACTCAGTTAATACTATTCAAATCACTTTCAGGTCACAATTAAATCTGACTCTCTGGTTGTCGCTTCATCTCTTTTTATACCATTTTACTTACAGATGGCATATTCTCGGTGATTCTCGATTTTACTAGAAGGTTCGAGAAGTGGTTTTGACAGATACCCTTATTCCAGTCATTCATTCCAGTGGGCATTAATTCATTCCAATCGTCCTTTAAATGGAGCTGTTCGATTTTCACAGATCAAAGTAGTTTCGTATACTGCAATCCGAAATTATAACAGTATATAACAATATTGTCAAAGTATTTTCGCCGCAACATTTGCTGCGTTCAGTATTTCAACCCTTGTTTGATGTTACATGTTTTAACAATGTTGTCTGTACGTTCAGTGCTAATTTTTAGCTTATTTGTCTTCCCACTACACGTTTGTTGCTTGGGACTCATTATAGTTTGACATTATGCTGTGTGCCAAAAATCTGGTGTACTTTGCGGCATCATGTAGCAAGCTTCAATATGATTATAATAAATGGTATAAACCATAACTCTAGACCCAATATGAAAGCGGTCCTAAATGCTCCGGTAATGGCTATGAATGCACTTCCATATGGCATAATCTGTCGTTACACAAATGATATTTTGGGGTTAAGACTTCAAGACTTGTCAAATATCCAAAGCGTGACTGAAGCATAACATTATTGGCTCATTCCCTATATTAAGGCTCTACTAATAGGTGAATAGTTGGTGTTCCTCCCATGGGTGGTGTATTAAATTCAGGTATTTCCGTTTTATGTTTAAAGAGGTCCGAGCGGACCGAGCGGACCCAGCGTCCCCACGATAATCTTAGCGTCGGAGTTGATAGACATCCTCTAGGTGAACACCTAATGTTTTGATAACTAGAATTCTTATCACAAAAGATAAAATACTTTCGGCAAAACAGAGCTTCAAACCATTTAAATCCGGGGGACTTGATGGCATTGTACTATCCGAGCTACAGCGCTCGTAAAAGTTCTCTCGTCAAGCCGAATGACGTTAGACCGATTAGCTTATGATCATTCATTCTGAAAACCCCGGAAAAATTTATTGATGTTTATCTCCGCAGCTGCATTGATTTAAATCAGCTATCTGCATCCCAACATGCGTACTGCTAGGGCAAACCTGTAGAAATAGCATTAAATACATTAGTAGGTACTATCGAAAAGTCGTTATGCTGAAAAGAGTATACAATGGTTGCATTTCTGGACATTGAAGGTGCTTTTTACAACGTTAATTCGGGACCGATCATTAAGACGCTAAAATTTCTGAAAGTCGATCACTCACTTAGAACGTA
Organism: Rhingia rostrata; assembly: GCA_949824845.1. NCBI lineage: Eukaryota > Metazoa > Arthropoda > Insecta > Diptera > Syrphidae > Rhingia > Rhingia rostrata. Next base: position 77,310,377 of record OX463755.1, read on the forward strand.
GATTAATTTGCTATTAAATAGCCGGATTATCGACACACAAAACTGAGTGGTGCTTCTACCAAGTTACAATCCCAGAAATATTGTCCTTTAAGAATATTGAAACGGTGCTAAATAACTCGATCCGATGGCTCCAACACAAATGCTGGAGTGGGTGCTGGTGTCTTATCCGACAGGCTAAATCTCAGCCTATCTTTCCGTCTTCCTGATCATTGCAGCGTCTTCCAGGCGGATCTCATGGCGATCATATAAATCTTATCCTGGCTGAAATAAGAGAATGTAATATCTTCCAAGGATATTAGCATTTTCTAGGACAGCCATACGGTCATCAACTCTTTGGAATCAGTCTCAACAAATTCAAAGACAACCCTAGATAGCCGATCATCTCTGCAGGAGACGTCAAAACAGTTTAACATTCACCTATGCTGAGTGCCTGGGAACAATGGCATTCCAGTTTTCCGCGACACTTTTGCGCTAGGTTTTCCTATCGGCAGCGCGTCATGCTAACAGCAAATCGAACCTCATATGAAGTCTTTTCTAACGTGTCGACGTGTCAAATAACCAAACAAATTTAGACAAAGCCAGATTTGAGATAATCAAAGGGACTGATTTCGCTCGATAGATCGTATATTAGCACCACCATTGGTGTCAGCCATGGACTCTATTTAATAGGCAGGCAGGCAGAAAGGCTATTCCTCTACTCAAACGACTTCTGTAGGATCTGCATGGACGAAGAGGAAGAAGAAATAATACTTCATCTCCGTTGTAACTGCCCGCCCCTGTCAAACAAAAGGAAGCTCCATTTTCGAGCTTTCTATATTCAAAATCTCAGTGATTTGTTAAAAACGGAAGTGAAAAGCCTCCTCCGTTTCTCCTTGTTATCCTCACAGATAACAAGGAGAATGGACAGGATCCACGTAGTACCACAATGAACCAAAAAATGGTCGGAGTATGATGGAGATCTCGTTGGCCGCTCCTCTAACAAAACCTTGTTATTTGAAGTCTAGCACGGAAAGTCTGGAGCAAGTGCTAGTCGTGCACCAACCACTCTATTATAAGTTGCAATAACTAGCATTTGCACAATTTGTTCTTTAAGATAACTTAAACATTTCAAAGCTGTGTTTCTTATCTTTGTGTGTCTCGTATCTTTGCTATTGACAAGACTATACTGTGCACTCTACCACTTTTCTTATACTATTGAAGAAATCTGATAGCTATATTTTCGATTAAGTTCCCAGCGTAAACCTCGCATCCTTCGAAAAGCAATTATCTGCTGCCAAAAACCATTTATTGTTCATCCTTCCTCATACAAACATAAGCCGATTAGCACAAAACTGACACGTAAAAATCCCATTCTAACTGTTGTCGGCTTTTCCCGCTACTACCCCATTACATTATGCTATGACAATTTAATACTCATCTTACATGGACATAAAAATCTGTTAAAAAAATAAAAGCTTATATAAAAGTACACATAGTATGTTGATGAAATTTCTTTCCATGACAGTGTCGAATGTTCAATAAAAATCTTCACCCTGCGCTCTGGCTGTCATAAAGTTAAAATAATTAGTTGTCTTATCAAATCTAGCCCACTTGTGAAAAGTATTCTGGTGGGATATGTTTTAACGAAGTGTACGGACGAAATAGAGAAATAAAATACCAATGTGAAGTGGTGTGAAAAAATCCTTCTCATATGTAGTAATTGAATCTCGTTGAAATTTGGACTTGGATGAAATGGTATTCATATCATCTGCGCATGTTTTCTTCAACCGTTTCTCTTGAATTTAAGAGCAACATCGAATTTATTTATTTTGAGCAACAGTTTGGATGTATAAAAGTCCTTGCGAATCCTTTCATTGAAATCAGTAACCGACAATTTAACAAGAATACAACATCGTTCTGGAACTCGTTTTGGTGCTCGTAGCTAAACAAAAAAATATTTCATTCTTCGCGGCGGATACGTTTGTTTTCGTTTTTTTATTTTACTGTGCTGTTAATTCAAAGAGTTTTGTGTAAACTTGGTGATATATATATATATATACATATATATAGCAACGGCAAACCTTAACGAAAGGAATTTTTCAATAATGCAGTTTAGCAGTTTTGGTATGGTGTGCAGAACGAGGACCTTGCTAAAGTTATGGGTCTTTTTCTGCATGCTTTTCAGTGCAGTAAGTTCAAAGAGCATTTTTTAATTATTTTTTCCCATCCTTTTATGGTTTTTTTTTTGATAAAATCAGACTGTCATACTTGTAATTAGAAAGGTCGCCTTAGGCGACCGATATTTTATAATTAAAAGGGACTTAACCTTTGTTTGTACAATATTGCAAAGGCAATTTAACTGTGGCAAGTTTGTAATGATTCTCTTTATTGTTGAGAGGCAAACATAATTACAATACAAGTGGGACACTTGCAACCAATATGATTTTTTGTCAGAAATGTGCGACGGGCGTAAATATATCTACCACCAACAAAATCATCATTTCATATCCTAGAATAACGCCAACGGTAACATAGTTCGAATTTAAATGACGTATATTCCCCAGTTTTCTGTGACAAGGATTGAGAAATTAATTAAATTCGTTTGTGCAATGGCATGCCTGCATTTGCCCACAGATATAATAGTGGAAAGTAGTTCATGTCGGAAGCTTAGATTTGTCCTTTTGAACAGAAAATGCTTCTGCGAAGGACTATCGATTCATCTTTGATTGATGGGTTGTTTGTTTATGTTTCACTATCGCTATCGCTCATATTGATGGAGTAACATCACCAAAGCACAAACGCGTTTAATTAAAACAATATAGCCTGTAGATATTATCTCAAGACTCTTTTTTCGATGATGGGTAGCCAGCGGTTAATCGGAATTAGTTTTCCATAAAAAAATACCAATCACGAAAATACAAAACGTCTTTCTGATTTTATAAAAAAAAGTCGGAAAAATTGTTTTACATTTTATGTCTACAATTTAAGTTTTGGTCATATTAAAAATATTATAGCTGTTGTATATAGGAATATATAGGATTTTAAAGATTTGTGCCTTGTAGTTTAATTAGAACTGGTAGCTTAGTTTAAACAAATCGGTTTTGCAGGTTTTCAATAGCGAGTCCAAATTGTCTTGAGCGGCTTTCAAATAATGTTGGCATGTTGATTGAGGCCCTGGTTCACTCCTGACTGTAGCGCCACTTCAGTAAGTAAGTAAATAGGCTATCAAATGAACTAAAGTTAGTGGTTCACAAGAGTTAGATGATGATATAAAGGAACATTTTAATAACAGTTTCAGAACTTGAGGAGAATTCGTCCAGTGTGTAATACAAAATTTAAATAAACTAATTGGGTCCTTGATTGCTATGATTATATTTAAAATTAATCCTGTGCCTTGTGATCTATTGGCAAGTGCGTTGAATTGCTGAATATGAGGTTCCTAGTTCAAGTTCTAAAAATGACAGTACCTAACGTTTGTTTACTGCCTTACCGCCAGACCTGGGAATAGTGCACTAATTTGATGCTGAATTGTTCAATGCACAAAAAGTTCAATTGCAATAGCACTGAAATTTTTAATGTCAATGCTACTGATATTTTACTTTCATTACATCAGTGCTACTAGAATTTCAATTGCATTACGTACTTAGAAAGTTTCTTTCAGATTTGAAGTATGTTTTTGTATTATATATATATATATATATATATATATATATATATATATATATATATATATATATATATAATACATTTTTTAGTTGATTAGAGATTTTTACTCACTAAAACCACCACCCATTCTGTATATGTGTTGCAACTAAGTATGCGACTTATCTAGCAATTTTTTTTATCTGGAGTGTATGTAAACGTTTGGCCGGTAACTTCGCTTTGAGAGCTAAATTCAAGCAATAAGTTTTTTGCAGACGCCGCAACAAATTTCGTCAATAATTTGGAGGACCATTGTCTGAACATGTCCTAATAAACGTTTTTTTATGTTTTCGTACAAAATTTTTTGTTTCATCTTAAACCGCGGGAATACCCGAATCTCTGCGAAGATCCTTGTTCCTTATGTACCACAGCGCATTGACGCATTAACATTTTGTTTTCAAAAGTTTGTAAAATATTTAGATTCGCTTCACAGGTACAACCCCATAGTTGTATACCATAAGCCCTTGCTTGTTTAATAGTAGCTTGTTATCAAGGTTAAGCTTCGAATATTTTCCGAGCAACCAGTACAGTTCTCTGTATTTATTTTTGAGTTCTTGGCATTTCTTTTTCACAAGCGACTTCCGTTTTAATTTTGCATGGAGTGTAATTCCGAGATATTTTGCTTCATTTGCAAAAGGGATTCGAACCGTATTTTGAAACACAGGCAAATTGTTTGTCCGTTTATAAGAAAAATCTACATGAATCGATTTGTTAATTGCAATCCGCCAAGATTTGGTACCTTCATTAACCTCGTTGAGAGCGTTATGCAATTTTATATCAATTTTATATTTGTTTCCTCTATTGTTGTGCTAACTACTAGCAGGTATATCAGTATCGTCAGAAAACGGGGCAACTATTGTATCGTTTGTTTGTGGGATATCACGAGACAAGGATGTAGTATAATTTTCAGGCAGAACTAGTCTTAATTTGTATTGAAAGCCTCTATGCCAGATCTTTCCTTTTCTTCAAAAGCTTTCTCAATTACGTCTGTAATTCGATGTCCAGCGTCGAATGTTTACTTCTAAACAAAAATAGATATTCAGGTAAAAGCCGTTTCTGATCAATAATCAGGTGCAAGCGGCCGAGTAATATCCTTTCAAAAACATTTGAAATTATTCGAAGAAGTGAAATAGGTCTGTAAGATTTTATTTCATTCGATGATTTTCCTGGTTTGAGAACCATAAACACTTCCGCGACTTTCCACTGTTTTGGTATGTATTCTAAACTAATTGCTGCATTTACAATGTAGAGGAGTTTATATAATGCTTTCCGAGGCAACATTTTGAGAATTTCTCCTGTAAGCTTAATAAGGCTGCCGAAAATTATGCCCTTCCCGCAGAGCTTTCTAAAGCCGGCGGAGATGACTTGGTAAGCCAAATCCTTTTCACCAACAACCTGATTGGCCCTTGTCAGTGTGGTTTTAGGCCAGGATGGTCCACAACTGATCAAATATTCACACTTTACAGATCCAGGAAAAAATCCACGAAGTCCAAATGGATACCCACCACCTATTCATCGGTATTTCAAAGCCGCATTAAAAGAGACTAAATATACAGATCCATAGCTAGTTTTGGTATACCGCCCAAAAACTCCCGTCAGAATGACGATTGAGAATTCTCGCTGCTTCAGTGTAAAGTCAGTGTAAACGGTTTTAAAATTTTTATTTTTATTTTATCTTTTGTCGTTATGTAAAGCATTTAATAACTTCGATATTTATCAACAATGGACTTCAGTAGCCATGTTTTTGAAACTTCAATTCAGTAGTACAATTCAGGCTACGCGCCGAAACAGTGATGCTAAAAACAAACAATAGGTAATAAAGCCAGAATTCGTCTTAGCCTTGCTTGCCCCGTCTTGTTGGAACCACTTATTGTCCAAGTCATGATCTTCAATGCAAAAAAAAATTGGTTATCAATTGACTACATCGCTCCGACTTGAATGTAATCGTCTTCTATTTGCATCTTCGAAGAGCACACCAAACAGTCACTTTGCCTGTATGCAATGGAACTCTTTATCACTTGTGGGCTTCTTGCTGAACCCCATATGCAATAATTTAGTTGGCTTACATGCCTACCGAGTGAAAAATGTGCCTAATCGCTGAAGAAACTGTTGTTCGAAAAATCTGTGTTTATTGTCTGTTGTTCCAACACCCAAGAAGCGTATCTACGGTGTAGTGAATGGTCAGCATTGCGCTTCAATTGGAGATGCAAATCCAAATGCAAAATACGCCATAGTAAGGTATACGACACGTTCAATTTCCTCGAACGCCAAGAAATCGGTTAATTCGAATCATCAGCAACACTTGCACTTACAGCAGCAATGTTTTCGACTGAGAGTGCATTTCAATGATGCACAGGCCTTATGACATCAGTTTCAAATTTCTTCACAATTATTTTACCGATTGCTGCCGTTGTCGGTCGATTTTGATGCCCACAATCATCGTGTACTATCGTTAATGTCAAACATTGCACTTATATTGTGACCCTTTAAAGGAAATCTAAGTTTGACAGGTGTCAAATGCCAGCGCTAACAATTTGAAACCACGAAATGAATGGCCCCATATTATTTAGATACATATCTCAATAAACTTGGAAAAAAATTCTCTTCGAAATGTTCTAAACTGTTGTTAGTACTACTTTTTAGAAAGTAAGCAAAAATGAAGCCGCAAATTTAATATGTTCCCATATTGTTTTTTTATTTCGATTTCCCAATCTCGAAGTGTATAAAATTATTTTTATTAGGGTATCGAAGGTACGGGCGGCACTTTGTTTGGGGGCGGCAATTCGAAGCGGTTAAAATATATTTAATTTACCAGCATTAACCTTGTTTCACAAAAAGTAATCAGATATTCCAATGAACGCTGCCCCCCTAGTATGGAACTACATTTTATCAGAAATATGATAACCATAATTGGACAATTTGATTCAGAAATTCGAAAACAGTTAACGGGAATCGATATCGGTGAATGTTGTCTCATTATGTTCTGAATGGTTATTGGCTTCAACCACACAATGCGCCATTCGAATCAAACAATGCAGTTTCTGCAACGAAAATTCTATGGACTCGAGCAGCCACAAAATTGCGAAATTCACTTCATTATAGCCACCACTCCGGACTTCTTTTTCTGTTGTTATTTGAAAAGCAAAGTTAAGCCAGCAAGCCAAGCAAGACCATTGACGAGCTCAAGGCAACATTTTGCTCTGGTCAATAGAGGTGTACCAAATTTCATTATTAAAATCGAATGTCTTGTTTGAGTTTTTTTTTCAATAATTATATACAGAAATAAGAGATGGCGCCTTATATATTTTTTCGATTTTTAAAAGAAAAGTATTGTTTTCTGTACGTCGGTATGTCTGTCCGTAATGGTCTGTCCAGCCAAAACGGCTTCACCGATTTTCTTCAAACTTGATATCCAGGGTTTTCTTGGTCATAATTCTAGGCCATTTTTTTTACTTTTAGCCATTATATTAATGGTGCTTGCATATAAATATGATACACCACATCAACGTCCTGTGGGAACCACATGTCCTCCAGTCCTAATTCGTCCAATTGCGGCGAAAAAACTGCGCCCTATACTGCACTGCCCACTGTTGTCGTTTGACCAGCGGCGTTCTCGAAAAAAAAAAATGGCCCGATGACTCCTCCAGCGTAAACAGTGTACGATGCAGTAACTTTCAGCGGATGTTATGGCTCCTCGTGCGTTACTCGTGGATTTTCGGTGCCCCAGAAGCGATAGTTTTGCTTGTTCACGTACCCGCTGAGGTGGAAATGAGCATGGCTTGGGCGTAGGTTACACGCGTTTGGCGGTAACATAACAATTACCGACCCGACTTTCAGTTTTTGTTTACGAGGTGGTAGTCCGGGTAGTTCCAGCAAGCTTAGAAACTCGGTTGGATAGTTGACGATATCATCTTGGCAAGTAATGCAATCTACCGATTTGCATGTCAACAATTCGCGAGAAATTTAACTTTGAATCTTAAAATACAATTCGTTGATAACAATGCTTTTCGCAGCTAATAGCACTTTCGACTAACCAAACATGGTTTTTGCAATTTTGTGCAAAGTTTAGAAATACTTTTCGGATTAGTTCTGATTTTTATTCAGTAAGCTGACAGAAAGCGACGAGATATTGAGTTCAGCCGAAGAAAATTTCAATAGTGATCTTAACCTTGCTGATGTCCAGCAATTGCTTTAAAAATACCTCTCAAGATTGGTCGTTCTGCAGATTGACACGCATGTTCGTAGTAATCGCAACCAAACCGTCTATGGTTATTTGTAAATCCTGCATCATTTTGCCTTATACCTCCAAAGAGTTTTTATGCGCCATTGTACACTCATCCCAAACGATCAGTGAGTTTGCTTTGCTGCAAAACTCTCGCCATCGCACTGTTCTTGGAAATGTTGCACATTGGACTTTCATTTATTTGCTTATCAAATGGCAACGTGAGTGCTGAATGATTAGTTTCACCGCTTTTCAAAAATGCAGATGCAATTCCTGATAAAGCAAGTTCAAGTGCAATAACATTCTGCTAATCGAATCTCGGTAAATTACGAAGCGCGGTCAATTTCTTTTCCCTAAAAACTTAAATTGGATTGCTACGAACATTAAAAAAAAATTAAAAATTAGTCCGTTAGTGTGGTTAATTTATTTTTCCGGGTATGACTTTCTATGCAGTTTTATTGGAACTTATATGCTTATAGTATATATGAAGTGAAATCAAAATCGTTAGAGCCGTTTTCGGCAAAATTCAGGCCATGTATAACTTGTATATGGCAGGTACAAGTAATAGCTAGACTAAAAGCAAACAAATAAAATTTTCTTAGAATTATGACCAAAAAAACACTGGTCGAGCCGCTTAGGCTGGAGAGACAATAACGGACAGACGAACAGACGGACCGACGCAGGGAATTCCAAAAAACACTTTTGGAGTTCCTGTTAATCAATCAAAATCTTGCTGTCGTAAACTTCCTGCAAACAATATTTTTCTCCTTGTAAGAGAAATTAAAAATAGTCCGATTGGTGCAGCCGTTCTCCGATTATCCGATAAATCAACAAAAGTGGGCGTAATAGTGGGCGTGGTCAATTTTTTTTTTCGCAAAAACCTATGTTGCGTTATGACGAGCATATAAAAATAAATAGCCAAATTGGTCCAACCGTTCTAAAACAACCTCAACAACCACAAAAGTAGGCGTGACCAATTTTTTTCTTTTGGTGAAAACCTACGATGGGTTATTACGAACATTAAACAAAAGAGAAAAAACCAAATCGGTGTAGCCGGTCTCAAGTGATGCGGTAAACAACGAACGACATTTGATTCATATATATCGGGTGTTTTTTTAGAGAATGCTTTTCGAATAGAGATAAAACTGACATTTTGTGTTCAAATCGGGCAATTCTAATGTCATTTATGTTTAGTTTGGTTTACCATTTAATCATAAACAGATTGACAAATGAACAACGCTTGCAAATCGTGCAAAAATAATGGTTCAGTTCGCTAAATTTACCGCAAGGTCCATTTTATGGTCGACATAATCGTCCATCAGAGCAATTAATTCGGTTAACCATGGATCGTTTTATATGATAATACGAGCTTTGGAGCATTGTTCATTAAACTAATGGAATATTTTGCGCAAAGGTCTTGGCTTACGAGCTTACAAGATCCAGCTAGTGCAAGAAATAAAGCCGCGAGACCATGCAATGCGTCGTGATTTTGGTGTATTGGCCAAAAATGAGAATGATCTCGATGCTGATTTTCATCGCAAAATTTTGTTCAGTGATGAGGCTCATTTTTGGTTGAATGGCTACGTCAAAAAGCAAAATTGCGGCATTTGGAGTGAAGATAATCCACATGAGACCTTTGAGACGCCATTACATCCAGAAAAACTGACTGTTTGGTGTACTCTATGGGTTGGTGGAATCATTGGGCCATACTTCTTCCGAAATGATGTTGGAGAGTCAGTTATCGTTAATGGAGACCAATATAGAGCCATGATAACCGACTATTTTGTTTCCGAATTGGATGGCCTGAATGTGTATGAGATGTGGTTCCAGCAGAACGATGCTACATGCCACACAGCGCACGTCACAATCGATTCGTTGAAGGAAGCATTCGATGAGCGCATAATTTTGCGGAATGGACCTATCAATTGCCCACCAAGATCGTGTGATTTGACACCATTGCATTATTTTCTTTGGGGATATGTGAAGTCGCTCGTCTACGCCAACACACCAGCAACGTAAGGAGACTTGGAAGACGGTATTGCCGATATACGGCTCCAAATGCTCGAAAATTGGGTGAAAATTGGACCTCTAGACTTGGCTTTATTCGAACCAGTCACGGCGGCGAGATGCCCGAAATGATATTTAAACGTTAGTGGTATAAAATTATCCTTCCAATAAAACCAAATTGATGGACTTTAAAACGATTTCTTGTGTTTTATTTCAATTCGAAGTTCTACACCATTTAAAAAAACCGTTATATGTATATAAGAAGATAGAGACACTGTTTGCAACAGTTCCACAAACTTAGTTTTGGCCCAACTATCTCTTAACGGAATTTTCAATTTTGGCAAATAACGGTAAATTAATATTCACATAGACACCGATTCTTTCAAATTCTGGAATAATCCTGCGTACATAATCACATTTCGAACTTATGAATATTGTTTTTAGCATCAATAATCAAAATCAATGCTATTGTATATTTTAGCCGTATTATGAAAATCGTCAAATTCTCCCATGGTTGGGAATCGATCTAACGCCTGTGACAGAGAAAGTTATGAACGACCCAGACGCGCACCAACCACTCGTTTGGTTGTGTTGCTATGTTTTTACTTTTCTATTATGTTGTATCTGTACATTTTAATGTTTTCTTTGAAATTGTATATAATTTAAAAAAAAATGTTTAGTTTTTTTTTGTCGCTATTGAAAATCCTGTCATAATTTCATATTTCTTTAAATTTCTAAAACTAACTAATCGGGATAATTGGAGAATGTACGTAACAAAACGTATCTTAGTCAAATTAACTATTTCTTGTAAAAATATAAAACATCTACGAACCCTTCATGCAACCGATTTCAGAGTCATGAAAAATAAAGAAGTGATTCACATTTTAAAACAATACCATTATGTAAACTGTATGCTATGCAGTCACTATCTACTTCGTTTATTTTAGTTATTTGCCCACTTTGTATGCTATGCTTCAAAATTAATGCACCCTAAATATACATCTGCGGTTACGTTGAAAAGCAGTTATGGTACCACTCCATTAATGGAAATGTCCTTCGCATAGATTGCGATTCTAATAATACATGCCTACTTCATAATGGTTGGAAAGTTGTATCCACAGAAATAATGGCACCAGTCATGCAGAAAACTTGAAATGAGTGCCATGAGTTGTGGCAACAAGTTATGGCGGTGGTTTGTCTTATCTCCACAGATATTACAAATTAGTCATACTGAATATAATTTGTCAGGGTCCACATAATATACTTGTTATATAGGAAGGAATACAACCACTTCAACACTTAAAATACTATGGTCAACATTTGTTTACTATTTCCTTAAATTCAGTACATTAAAGGTACTTACTTGGAAAATAACATTCGTTTTAGTTATATATATTCTAATAATTACCATTTTTTTTTAGCAAAACATGGGTTATGGGTTATACTCCGATCAATGTAGGTTGCGTGAATTTTTAACGTTTCTTACAAAAAGATTTTGCTAGATTCTAATACATAATACGATGATATGGTTAACTCACATAAGTGGTTTTCGCAACACCGGGCGTCGTTCGATGCCGTGAAATGACACCGAGTGAATTAACAAAAAATAGCAGACCCTCTAAACTGCGACAATTGCAGAGGCATAAGTCTAATCAACATCGCATAGATCCTGTCTGCCGTAATATGTGAACGCCTGAAACCGATTACCAACAACCTTTATCAGTGTGGTTTAAGACCAGAAAAGTCCACAGTCGAACGAACGTTCACCCTTTAGAGGATCCTGTAAAAAAAAAGAATGCCAAATCGTTACCCACCACCTATTTATCGATTTCAAAGCTGCATACGACTACATTTATAAAGACGAACTATACATAGCCATGTTTTGACACACAGCCCAAACTCGTCCGTTTGTGAAGGATGACGATGCAGAACTCTCGCTGCTCCACAATCGATATGTGTCGGGACGAAGATTCAACCAAGAACTATACGAGCTGTACAGCGACATGTCCCTTTTCAAAAAAAACTCCGCATTGGACGTTTAAGATGGCTAAGACGTGTAGAAAGAATGTACATCAGTACTCCGGCTTGCAGAGTCTTCCAGCCAGACGTCGGACGCAGTAGAGAAAGACCTCGTCTTCAGAGGCGCGCACAATTAGAAACCGATCTCAACCAACTTGGAGTGCGCAACTGGTGGCAGTTAGCTAAGGACCGGGCTAATTGAAGAGGCATGTTGGTTGAGTCCCAGGTTCATTCCGGATTGTAGCGCCTCTTAAGTAAATAAGTAAATGATTAAACTAGATATAGGCAGTTATAATTAGTTTTTACCCCATTATTTGTTAACACTATTTTCAGTTTTGATCAGTGACATTTTTTCTTGAAATTCCGGAATCATAGATCCTATTTTCAGTAACCAAGATGAATATAAAGGTTTTCTAAATATAAAAATCGTCAAATTCTCGGATGCTTGGTATTTGATCTTACCTCACACTGAAAGCGAAAGTTAAGGCCCAGTTATAGCTATCATTGACCGACTTCATTGCAATACAAAACATTATGGAGCTGGAATTTTACCTTTATAGATTCTTATAGGAATTATTGGAAAATTCCGTTTCAGTTCGGTGGAATGGCAATCATTACTTCTTTAAAATAAATCTTGATCATTGAAAAATAAGAAGTGATTTTCTAAATCGAAATTAAGATATTTTTGATAATCATGTTCTAAAATTCATAAGCCTTGTTTTGCACCAACTCGCCAACGATTGTATTAATAAAAAAGCCGCAAGAAGTAATGGAACATTTCCAATGAGGGTTTTCAATGATAGCTATAACTGGGCCCTTATATCAGGAATTGCTTTTATTGCTTCTTGGCTGTCAATAGGTAAAGGGCAATGTAACATTTGTTGTGGGTTCATGGAAAGCAAGTCTTACTTCTAAGACTTCCGCCTTCAAAACTTTGCTGAAAGCCTTAAATAAGAATGTGATTTAATCAAGGAAATACAACCAAATTTAGAGCGTATATATGTTTCTATATGTGTTTCTCTTTTTTGTCATTAACATAATTTTTGACACGCGTATTTAAATTTACATATAGATAATGATATTGCATAAATATTTCGAAAATAAATCATACTAGCTCGTACAGAGTTATTTGATCGCCTGAAAACTCATCTTACTGATGGACGTATTTCAATTCTAATGGAATCCATATAAATAGCAAAATGTTAATCCCTATATTTTAAATGTTACAAATTGAGTATCAAAAAAAATTTGAGTTAAAGTTATTTGTGATGAATTGATCTAGAGCTATGGAAACGTTGGCTGTAAAGAACAGCATGGTCGATTTCACCCTGTTTATGAGGAATCTCTTAGTACACATTGCTGCAAATTACGATCTTGGCCAGTACTCTTGCAAGATCAAAACAAATCAACAACTGAAAACTTTTCATCATATGAAGTGGCGAATCTTCACCGATTTGGCTCATGAATTTCATCGAAAAAAGATCTACAGCAATAAAACTCATTTCTGGATTTAATTAATAACGTAAATATGCGTTTTTAGACATAAACATACCCACATATTCTTTAGGGACTCCATTGGATGCACCAATTTTGAAAATATTGTGTAATTTCCAAGTCATTATCAATTGAAATCGCTTAGCTGCAAAGAATGAATCGCTGCAAATGTGCTCACAATGTTAATATGGACAAGATCGTATTCCATAATAAATTGTAATATATGCGCAACTAACTTTCTCTGGGTTCTCTGACAATGGAATAGGGCATTAGTCGAAAGAATAAGGGTTACGCGTTATGCAAAGATCTAGGCGATATCTTGCCAAAATTTTGTATTTTTTTGTTAATGAACAATAAGTAACAATTCTATAACATGATTCGTAGTAGATCTCACATATTTTCATCCTCTCTTTTGTAGCAGCTTGGGGCTTCCGCAAGTTTTTTGCCTGCACCTCTCCTGCTTAATGTTATCACATTCCAGCTGCAGATACGAACGTCGTTATCTTTTTGCGTTTAGCATGGTCGTCAATAATAAAATCAGTCCTTTCCGAGGCTCTTAGTTGCTTCGTAACAATAATTTTTTCCGATGGCTCATCCGTCAATATCTCTTTTTAAGGGCTTCACTTACCCTAGAGATTCCTATATGAATTGTTGTACGAATCTATCGAAGCAGCGCATCTTTAGGACTGCAGATGTCACAGTTGGCTCCATATCAACCCCCCCCCCTCCCCTTATACCTGCTGGCGATAAGATTTACCACAGGGGTTGAGACCCTGTCTGCGGTCAATGTACGATTGGCACTCAGCGGTCGTAACATGAATGCTGAGAGTCGGAGTTGGTAGGCATCTGCTATAGGTGAAAACCAAATGTTTCAAATAATGGCATTGCACATTGCACACACGTGGAACGTAGAACATGTCATTATGTTTCGTCTATCATTTGCAAGGCACATCCCATCGTATTTCCCGGGACCTCCTTTTGTAAGCCGAATGAATAATGAACCAAGATAAACTTATTTTGACTATTAATACACATTGTTGAATGTGGGGCTATATCTGATGATTGTTTTTTAATTTGCAGAAATATTATCCAACACCTAGAAGCAGTAGTTTTTATTTGGTTGTACATTTGCTTTCCCTCTTTCATCTTCTAACGATCAACAAATGCGGAATTCATTGAGTTCATACACAATAATGTTTGTGTTTTTGTAAATTCAAAGTAAAGATAAACATAAATATATCTGATATTGATAAATTAATAGACAGGCAAGGGATATATAAACATGCCAAACATTTCCATTTCAACGCTTTTTCAAGAATTTTGCAATACATGTCAGCGTTCTGTTTGATTGTTAACTAATTGGTAATGTTGCGTATAAATTCTAGGGAGAAGACATTGTAAGGGATGTTTTTTTTTGAGGTACTTCGAATTGCAATAAAACACAAGAAAATCGTTTTAATGTCCATCAATTTGGCTTAGTTGGCTTAATTTTATGCCAATAATATATATGATTTCGGACATGTGGCCGCCGCAGCTGTTTCAAATAAAGCCAAGCCTAGAGGTCCAATTTTCAAATCGAGCATTTGGGACCGTATGTCGGCAATAACGCCACGAATGTTGGCTTCCAAATCCCCTAACGTTTCTGATTTGTTGGAGTAGACGAGCAACTTCACATATCCCAAAAAAAAAAAAATCCAATGGTGTCAAATCACACGATCTTGGTGGCCAATTGAAAGGTCATGTTCAGGTGACAGGAATATTCCCTTCAATAAATCGATGAAGTGCGCTGTGCGGCATGTAGCGCCGTCTTGCTGGAACCACATCTCATACACATTTATGGTATCCAATTCGGGAACAAAAAAGTCGGTTATCATGGCTGTATACCGGTCTCCAATAACGATAACTAACTCTCCAGCATCATTTCGGAAGAAGTATGGCCCTATGACTCCACCAGCCCATAGAGCACACCAAACAGTCAGGTTTTGTGGATGTAATGGCGTCTAAAGGGTCTCATGTAGATTCTCTTTACTCCAAATGCTGCAATTTTGCTTGTTGACGTAGCCATTTAACCAAAAATGAGCCTCATAACTGAACAAAATTTTGCGTTGAAAATCATCATCGAGATCAATCTCCTTTTCGGCCCATACACCAAAATCACGACGCATTGCATGGTCTCGTAGCTTTAATTCTTGCACAAGCTGGATCTTGTAAAGTAAGCCAAGATCTTTGCGCAAAATCTTCCATAAAGATGAAGCTCAAATTGCTGTGCACGGTGGCGAATCGATTCATTCTGCTCCTCTTCAACACTTTGCTCTACAGCGGCAATTGTTTCTTCGGTGCGCACTGTTCGACGTCTCTGTGGATGCGTATTATCACATAGAGTAAACGTAGTGCGAAAACGATCCATGGTTAACCAAATTAATTGCTCTGATGAACGATAATGGACGGAGCTTGCGGTAAACTTCGCGAACTGCACCATTGTATCGAAATAAATTTGCACGAATTGCAAGGGTTGGTGATACTTAGATGACGGACCGACGGACGGACAGACATGGCTAAATCAACTCAGCTTGCGCTTCTGAGTCGATCCATACCTAGTCGATCGGTATACCTAGCTAAATTATTTCTCTATGTTACAAACTATGCATGAAAAATTAAATACCCCTATGGGGTAGGGTATAAGAATTAACACATTCACTTAGCCATTTATGTGTTGACAGCATATACTTTGTCTTACCCTCAATAACTGCTATCGATTTTTGGAAGATTGTGCCGCTGGTATTGGCTCGAGAGTTCTGCAAAATCCAAAAGCGTTCACGTATTGAGGACTTATGCCTCTGTAGTTGGCGCAGTTCAGAGGGTCCCCTTGCTTTGTGGATCGGGCAAATGTTGCTGAGGTTTCATTCTTCAGGCAACTTTCATCCGACCAGATTTGGCTTATGAGTAAGTGGATGTTGTCCACCGGATTTATAATGCTCATCAGGAAGACTATTATTTCCGGCAGCCTTATTAAGCTTAAGTTTAGATATTGTTATCCTCACTTTAACAATAAACTATAACTATAAATTACTAAGATGTTATAAAACTTGTTTACCCACCATTAATATTTCTTACATATCAAGACGTCTTTGTTGATTAGCAATTTGCATGACGTACTTTTTAAACCTTACTGTCTTGCATAGAAGGCCCTTCTGCAAAATGAAGTTGTGCGATCACATACCTCTAAATATTATTGTAGCCGAAAGTCACATGACTCGAAAACGCTTAGTAATTTTGAATTTAAGGGCCTAATAAATTAATTCTATTTTACATCCCATATTTTACATAATTACGGCCTATTTAGGACAATAAATATCACGTTATCGTGCATTCTTTAATTTCACGAAATATTAGCAATAAATACCATAAATATTGAAAATTCCATCGATAAATCAAAATAACTTGCACTATTCTGAAAGTACTATTTAAACCACGATATGCTAATGTAAGACCAGCTGAATGTAAATTTTAAAGTCTATTCGTTATTTCACTTTTGAATATTTTTCAATTGTTGTAGATACATGCGTACGAGTACATGCCATACCTACAATGGTGTTTTTTTAACTCACTGGAATGTCACAACGACGATATGGGGCGTAGCGTTTACATATATTAAAGTTAAAATAAAATGCAAATTTAAATCACCCTGATATGTAACTGTCATTCTTTGATGTTCCTAGCCCCTCAGAATAAACAAGGAAGCTCGAGGCAAGTACAAAATTCACAACCAAATATTTCACAAAGCATACATACGAGAATAGCTCCCATTCTTTGGTACTAGCGGTATGGATAGACCTTCAACACAATTTATTTTCAAAATTTGTAAAACGTCAAGGGTTATATTAAAGTGCTAATCTCTTTGGTGTTTTTGTTTTATTCTATTGTTTTTCATTTGATCTAAAAAGCCATTTTGACGGATTTTTATGAAACTCAACATTGTGTTAGCAAATACATTTAGTAAGCATTCACGCTTGTTAGTAATTTATAGTTATAGTTTATGGTTAAAGTGAGGATAGCAATATCTAAACTTAAGCTTTATAAGGCTGCCGGAAATAACAGTCTTCCTGATGAGCATTATAAATCCGGTGGACAACATCCACTTACTCATAAGCCAAATCTGGTCGGATGAAAGTTGCCTGAAGAATGAAACCTCAGCAACATTTGCCCGATCCACAAAGCAAGGGGACCCTCTGAACTGCGCCAACTACAGAGGCATAAGTCCTCAATACGTGAACGCTTTTGGATTTTGCAGAACTCTCGAGCCAATACCAGCGGCACAATCTTCCAAAAATCGATAGCAGTTATTGAGGGTAAGACAAAGTATATGCTGTCAACACATAAATGGCTAAGTGAATGTGTTAATTCTTATACCCTACCCCATAGGGGTATTTAATTTTTCATGCATAGTTTGTAACATAGAGAAATAATTTAGCTAGGTATACCGATCGACTAGGTATGGATCGACTCAGAAGCGCAAGCTGAGTTGATTTAGCCATAATAGCTTTTTACAAGCTAACAGTTTAGGGACATCAATCGGAAGATACAAATCAAATTCGATCTCATTCTTATGAAAAGCACGAGCAGTTTGCTTTGATCCAACTGCCATTCACTCTTCTTAACATATCGATATTGTTCCTGAGCTCCTATTGGCACAGACTAAAGACTTATTTTGGCCAAAAATAGTCTTTCTTCCTGGCTAGCGAACTCCCTTCACGGCATTGACAAACAAAAAACCGTTGCAATCATAAACCATCCGGCATTAAATCCCCACAAAAACACTTTGTCTGTGCAATGGAGTCTCTAAAAACACATGTGGTTTTGTTGCTGTCCAAAATGTTTAACTTACAAAAACATAAAGCCAAGATTCCTTTTGATAAGCCCATAATTCGGCGCCGTTGAACAGGACTGAGGTTATCATGCTCATATAAAGGACCTCTCTATATCTTAAATTCCGAACTTTTCTTTCCTTCTGCTCTGCATATAATTCTCAATAGCAACTCTTATCTTCACCAGATAGTATCAATTGTTATTCGTATTTGTATTCGTATTCGTATTCCTATTGGACCCACTGTAAATGTGTAAATGCGAATAAGACGTGTTGTTAAGTCATACGGCAAAACATGATTTTTGAATTGACCAATCGTAATATATAAAACACATTGAAATAGCCCACACATTACTTGTTTGCCAGCTAACTTCTTCTTCAAATATTCAGCGTAAAGTGTTAACTTTTAAATAATAATTTCCGTAACTTCTGTGATATAGACATTTGCGTTTTTGCGCTTTCCTCTGATTCGATTTACTCCCTCTTAAATCATGTCTAACGGTCAAATCCCGTGTAATAAAAGACTAAAACCGAGTACTCCATGCCTAACCCCGACCTGTAATCGAAGTCCATTTATTTTAACTGTGACAATGCTTGAAGAGCGTCTTCAGTTCAAAAGGATTAGAGACAGAGTAACCTCAAAGATTAAAAGAGCTAAGTTATTACATTACACGTTTTTCATTTTTTCTTTGGAATCAGATCAAAAAAATGGGGGTGTGCAATAAAAACAAATTAAAGACTGTTAATGATATTGATGTTGAAGAAATAAATATTTGTACCTGTTGTGTCTTTTCTTTTTCCAAAAATATTTTTGTAAATACATTTTATACCTATTTCCATTTGATATTGTCGATTCGTTTACTGTTGAAAAAGCAATTATGTATACAACGTCTGAAAGCATTGGTATGGACTCCATTCACCCAAAGTTCATAAAAATAATTCTACCTTATATCCTTAAGCAATTAAGTTTATTTTTAATTCCATCTTAATGTCTTCATCCTACATACATCAATGGAAACAGGCTAAAATTATACCGATCCCTAAAAATAAAAATGAATATCGTCCAATCGCCATCCTTATTTTTCTATCTAAAGCGTTCTAATCAAAGTTTATATATAGACAAAAAAATTGTTAACACCTATGCAGTCAGGGTTCCGTTCTGGACACAGCTGTGTAACTGCCATGCTATAAGTGACCGATGATATACGGAAGGCTATCGACCGAGATGAAGTAACTCTAGTTACTTTAGTTGACTTTTCAAAAGCTTTCGATTCTGTTTGTCCTGATATACTTAATAGAAAACTTGTGGCTTATTTGAATTTTTCTCATCTCTCCGCAAATTCGATTATATCATACTTAACGAAAATACTTAACCTGTCTTTCACATTCAGTCCTCATCGTCTGCGTTACCTGTTAATTGAGGTGTGCCTCATGGGTCAATACTTGGCCCTTTGTTTTTCTCTATGTTTATTAATGACCTACCACTTGTTATTCGTAGTTGTCTATTTCATATAATAATATTCATCTGGTGAAAAATCATCCTCATCTGTATTAAGCTCAACCTCTTGTTCAGCAACATATTGAACTACTAAACCATCACCAGCAACATCCGAATGAACCATCATTGTTTCAAAGACGCTGTCCTGCTCATCTCTTTCATCCAGCGCGTTTGAAGTATTCGGCTCTGTAAAACAGGGCTTTATTCTTAGCGCAACTCTAATACAATTCACTTGTACTTACTACCTTTATCTTGATTCTTTTGTAATGCAAGTTTAACAAGCTTCTTTCCCCTTGAGATCATTTCAATTAACTTAACACTTACAAATTGAAAAATAAAATTATCAGAACAGTACTAAACCAAACGCAAGTAAAACCGAACATTTAATGGATCAAACAGTAAAACAGAAAAAGAATTAAAAAGTAGGCCAACTAACGGAAAATGCAGCGAACACTTGATTTAGGCATTCATGTTGGAGTTCAAATATATGAGTTAACTGCTTATTGCACACCAGATCGATACATAAAATCATAAAACAGCTATCTGAAGATATCTACTTCTTGCACTGAATTTTCATTGGCTGTTCTAGTGGTCTGTTTTTTTCACAACCCAATAGATGGCAGCAGGCCCGGAAAACGAAATAGCTGCTTATTGCAGTTTAAAAAAATCGATTCAACGAAGCAGAAAACCCAGATATCTCAAAAATGAAAAAAATCGAGTTAGCTGGTTTTTGCACTCAGGTGACGATATATGCTGAAGATGTGCACATCTACATTCGTTTCCCCATTATTTTGCTGGACGATGAAGTCGATAAAATGAATGAGGACCTCAAATCGTTGACCAAGTGGTCTACTGATAGTAGACTCCTATAAAAGCCTTCTAAGACGAAATCGATTGTATATGTATAAACATTTGCTGATATCTCACATTCCTCCCGTTTTTTAAGTGGTGTCAAAGTCGAAATGGTTTCCAAAATGAAAACCCTTGCTATTATCGTCAAGAGAAACCTTACTTGGAGCGACCACATAAACTCTGTAGTGTCCAAAATATATGGTGCTTAGTCTATCAATATTCAAAGTTAGCTTCCCAACGAATGTAAAACTCAAATTGGTAAAGGCTATTGCCATGCCCTTTATAATGTATTGTTGTGAATTTTTCGGTTGCACAGATGCTAAATCAAGGCGTTAATTGAATATTGCGTTTAATTCAAAAGCAAGATTCGTTTACAATCTGCGTAGATACAGTCTGCTTACTTGTTTAATGAAGTCAATTTTTCCCAGCTATGTTCGTTCACATGGTATCCCACCAAATGCTTATACATTCACGATATCATGCAGACAATTTTTTCATTGATGCCATTCGCCTTTATAATAAACTTCCTTTTAGTATAAGAACCAAGGTCGCACACAGTAGTTTTTTGTCTTCAGTCTTTTCCCCACCTTTGTACGCTTCATTGATGTTTCCCCCTCTTAACGTAAACGTAAATTTCAAGTCATCATTTTTTATTCTAAATATGAAATTTTGAATTACTACAAAATTGTTATTATGTGCTGGAAGAAAAACACACAGCGTCACCTTGAAGAATGGTTCGTGTAACTTACCCCTTAAACATTAAAGTTTCAAAAATGTTCTGCCCATCTCCAGCAACGCCACCTGTTTCAGTTAGAAACAAGTGTTTGTGACTTCTGTCATCTCATAGCGTCTTCACTAGGAAGATATTCCTGCGACGTTGTGTTTTTCTTCCAGCATATAATAAAAATTTTGTTGTAATTCAAAATTTCACATTATGTGCCTTTCGGTAAACACAAAGCGTCGCCTTGAACACGTGTTTGATAACTGCTGGTGATAAGGCACAAAACACACACATTTTGATTAGGATGCTTTGATAAAAGCCATCCGGATTGCCTATGAGTAGAAGAATCAGTTTTTGATCCAAAAACTGGCCAAAATAATACCTATATCCCCATCCGCTAAAGACATATTATCTTTTGAAATCCGCAATATTGTTAGATCATGCCCTCTGTGACCTGATGCTAACAAGAGAATTATAGCCGCTTGTCTAGATACCTCAAACAATGTATTCTTGGCTATAGATGAAGCCAACCAATCAAAAACAATTTAGGGATCTCAAATCGCCAGTTGCATTTTTCTCGGTTGCGCAGATGCAATTAGAAGCCTCGCAATCTGCTGAGATTGTGGTGAGTTCGTGTTTACTATGTTTTCTTCGCACCAGTCTAGCCACCTCTTAATTGCTGGGTAGTATGTATTTATTGTGGTGGAAATATCCAACCCAGCGGAAAGTCCCATTGACGGCTGAAGGCGTTTGAGAAGACGGTTGTTTTTGCAGACGCGAAGAGATCGACGTCTGGAATGCCCCAATGATTGAAAAATCACGCCACTCTGGCGTACGCTTTCCCCGAGATAGATGGTCCGCAACGCAGTTGTATCTCCCTGGGAGATATTGTGCTGACAGACGAATTTTTAAACGGTCTGCCAGGATCAATAACTTTCTTGTTAGTGCCAGTAGACATAAAGAGTGTGTTCCTACTTCTTTTTGAATGTATGATACTAATGTCTTGTTATCTGACTGAACAAGAATGTGGGCATTTTTCAGATGATGTTTCTCTGCGCTCAAAGCTGCAAAGACTGCATACAGGGGGCCAACTCGAGGGGGAAGTAATCAATATTTTTGCGTGGTCCTAGACTACAGAATACACAAAAATACACGGAATACTGTATTCAATGTGTGATGACATAATAAATGCATGTGAATACATGGGAATACACGAGAATACATGCGAATACGCGTAAATTAATTAGAATACATAAGAATACACTTGAATACACGTGGCTACACTTGAATACATTTGAATAGAAATGCACCGATTTGAACAAACTTGTATTGAAATCTTCATTTTTTAGCAATGCATATCGGTTATCCAGTTATCGAGCCATTTATTTCATGCAGAAGATCGTTTATTAATCGTCAGCAAAACTTTATGATATGGCATACAGACAACTTAAACTGTACAAATGATAACAACTGACATTATAATCTTAAGGCCCATCGACATTATTATACATTAGATGGGACCATTCTCACAATAGATCCAAACAACAAATCAAATTCAATCAAAATTCCCTTATCATATTTTTTTAGTTGAATCGAAGACCACTGAGTAAGCTTAAGGCGAAGAATATATCTTAACACATAATCAATTTTTTTTATATCTCTCAGAAAAACTTCGGCTCAAGATCGAGTATACGTGAACCAGCTATGAGCAATTTGATTGCTCAGAGGAATGACGGACTATACCATGAAACAAGTTTGCATTGTTCAAATACGTAAACACATTTTAGATCGGAAACAAGGACAATAATCTTTCACTATGTTTCCTAATTCATCGATTATATAAAAAAACCAATATGTTTTAAAACTATAAATCTTATTAAAAAAATCACATTTGTTAAGTCTTTAGGTTTTTAACATTTATCATTAGCTTAAATGTTTTTGTCCCAGATGGGGCAGGTACATGTTGAACGTAATGAGATATGTCAACATACTCATGATTCATAATATCAAGCATCTCTAATTGTCCAAACTCGTCCCATATATATCAATGTGCCATCATTGTGGAAATATTTGCATCAAACGTTTTTTTCGAACTTTTTAAAATTTGGACAAAAAGCGTTTTTTGCTAAAAATATATTTAACATATTTTTCTCGATTTTAAAAGATTTAATAAATTATAAAAGTTAATGTAATAAAATTAATTTAAATAATTTATTAGAAATTAGGTTTGTCTAAATATGTAGCTCAGACACTATTTTGAAATTCCTAACGTTTTTCTACAAGGGGGCGTGGCAGTGGGCGGATTTCAAAAATGTTTGCACTTGTTTTGCTTCGACGGCCCGAGAGTCTTTATACCAAATTTCAACACTCAAGCTCAAAATTTAAGGCCAAAAATCGGTGACACACAGACGGACGGACGGACGAGCGGACAGACAGACATGGCTTAATCGACTCAGCTAGCGATTCTGAATCGATCCATATACTTTGAGGTATATGTATCGAAATTATTTCTCTATGTTACAAACTTAATGTCAAAACTAGTACATCCCTATGGGATAGGGTATAAAAACTTGCATCATTAACGAACGAACGAACACTTACATTTCAAGTTTCGTTGCAAACGCTCCAACACAAACCGAATATTCTTCCTCCGATAGAATGGTCCAGAAAACAGTGCGCACCGAGTTTTACATCTCGCTTATGTCTTCGGATGTGATTTGTGCGATTGTGGTTGTGCTTTCAAAACCATTTATTTTGAAAATCAATTTAATGTTCCCTGGTACACACCCAATTTCTTTTTCGATTTCATCCCAGACATTTTTTCTTTTCCATTTATCACTGATATTTTTAGTAGGTACTATCCACAAATTAAATTGATTTAAATCGTTGTTCTAATCACTCGTACGGCTACGCGCAATAAGCGGGAATATACTTGACATTTGTTTATTTTGATTAAGAAAATGACATATACGTCAACGACAAGCATTATGCAAGAAGGACGGTGCGATATAACTACGAACGCACAGTTCTGCCGTCATTGCGACCTTAATAAAGAGACATAAAAATTAATATGCGAATACGTGATTACACTAAAAATACGCTGACTACACATTGAATACGCGTGAATACTTGTGAATACACTTGAATACATTGTGAATACACGTGAATACACTTAAATACATGCGAATACGTAAGAATACACGTAAATACATATGAATACGTGAGAATACATGCGAATACGTTTGAATACACTATGATTCACCATGAATACGTACAGAAAAGTTCCTTGAATTCACTGATTACTTCCCCCTCGGGCCAACTCCATAATTCGATTCTACTCACAATACATATCCGATTCTACTTTGAATTGCCACTATATACCTACTAAATTAGAATCGAATGCAAGTTGTGCCAAATTATTTGCAATAAAATATTCGACTTTCGAACGAGTCTCACATTAAGTTTGACAGATAGATCGAAAAAAGAAACAGATAAATACATTTATTTTCGTGAAACAAGAAAATTAATTATTATGGACCGAAGAAAACCAAGAACGGAAAGAACAAATTGAAAGAAGAAGAATACGAGATACATCAAACATATTGGAGCTAAGCGGAAAAGGTTTGATACATCAAACATATTGGAGCTAAGCGAAAAAAGGTTTGTGAATATATGTTTGAAGGCATTTGTAATAGCTTTTTTCCAATTAAGCTTTGTAAGAAGCCTTTCAAAGCTTTCAAAAGAAGCCTTTATCTATTTGCTTAACAATATTTCAAGCGAACTAACTCTCCGCCGAAGGTTATCAACATCAGATTGGTAGAGACAGGAATGCAGGTCTTGCACAACAAACTGTGTCGCAAATAATGACCAACGTTTTGTAGTTTTTTCGCTGTGTTGAAATGTTACTTGCCTTTTTCCAACCTACTATACTACATCATGTTGCGGTATACCTTCAGCATTTAAATCGTTAAATAGATTTGTCCATAAATGCTTCGATTTTTGTTTTGCTTCGGGTGTTTTTAAGTACCCTTTGGATAGATCTGGATGCTTCGTCATAAAATTGACAAGGATGTCGATTTGGCACGGCTTCGTATTTGTTTTTGAGGATTCCCTATTATATGAAACATATAGTAATGGATTATTCAATTGCATATCAATAAATATATCAATCTATAATGTTATTTTACTTACATTTTGGAAACATAAAATATTTTGTTCGTCCTGCTCGCAAACACATGTGATATAGAATGATAATGGGCGAATTCGAATAATTTTGACATCTACTTTCGAATTAGGTGGGTCCCCCAAATGCGCGAATAAATAAATAAACGGAGTTGGCATTACTAGAGCTGTTCGATTTTCGGTTTTGGAACATTCTTAAAGAAATAGAGAGTTCCAATTTAGCGAATTCGAACATTTTGATTGTAGAATGGAATTACATAGTTGGCCCTCAGTTTTTTTTGGTTTGAATGTCACTTTTTTTATTCTCTGTTCCAGAGCCCGTTCCAGAGTTATACCTAGGCTTCCCAACCTGCGTCCGCTGCATCCGTCGTTAGGAAACTGGTGTAGTGCTTTGGATGCAAACCTGACTTCATGAATGGATCCGTTCCACCATTTTAAGTCGACAATCACTTGAGGAGGAGTAATTCCGACTAACCTCACTTTCTGGAGCACGCTGTCTTTTTCTTCCTTGCTCCGTAATTTTGATGGTTAAATCTGCATCAGAACTTTCATTCTCGATTTCACCATGTGAATTCTTATCTTGAGTATCACTCATAACGATTTTTAAATTAATAATTCTGTAATTAATTTTAATTTTGTTGGTACATTTAAAAAAAAAGACCGTTCACGGAAATTACACAAAACGCTATTAGATGACAGAAGTCACAAACACTTGTTTCTAACTGAAACAGGTGGCGTTGCTGGCGATAGGCAGAACATTTATGAAACTTTATGGTTAAAGGGGTAAGTTACACGAACCATTCTTCAAGGCCTCGCTGTGTTTTTCGATAGGCACATAATTACTACTTTTCTTAAGCTTCCTTTTGTCCTTTTTTAACCTTATTTATATAATATTATTTTTATTTATATAATATTATTCTTTATTATCAATTACATATCTCTTATTGCTATTTCTATTTAAAATGTATTCCGAATAATCCTTGTCAACTGTGCACTCATATTGTATAGCAAATTCATATATAAATAAATACAAATACAAATGCTAAAAAAAATTCTTACCTTGGTTGTATGTACAATAAAGTGGTCCGAATCTTCGGACATCCAAAAACTGGCTGCGTGCCACTTGTCTAACGTAATATGATCAATTTGATTACCATTTTTTAATTTGGAGAACTCTATGTGCCATTATTGATATAAAGATGAGGAATTCGTGATCGTAAAAGTGTGTACTTGGTATTGTGGTTATCGGTTATACATTTGACACACTGGTGGTATAAATACCATTCCATTGGTACCATTGTATAGGCAATACCTTGTGTGGTGACACACACTTCATGCAGTATGAGTTCAGAAATGGCTATAAACAAATAGTTCTTCAAAGTACCACCTAGCAAAAATGGCGCTGCGATCAGTAGAATTCTAAGTCAACCACGGTAAAAATGCTAGTACATATTAAGCTAAAGCAGATATCATGCTGCTCGCGTGGCATTTGCGTGGTATTTCATGACACATAGATGGTACATGGTCAACGTAAACGTATACTTTATTTCGATAAGTCATTCTATCAGTCAAAAGCATTCGCATTCGATTTTGGAACATATTAAACAAAGAATTGTATACAAAATCAATCGAACTCTTTCCGATTAAGCAAAATGTGCTCATTTAGAAACCCAATGTTTCGTTATACATTACACAAAATAAATAGTTTGTTACCTCCAGACATTCTATACTTTTCTAGAAATAATTAATTGCATCTACGTGAATCTTGTGCATTCAAATTTATAAAGTCTTGACACAGCTTCTATTCCATTTGCTGTAGTACGATGGAAGTGAGTATTTATTTATTTATGTATTCACTTAAAGTGAATTACTTTTATCCCACAGTTGTCTCCGAAACAATTTCTCATCATTAGCGCAACCGGAAATATGCAAAAGCATGTTTATTTTTTGAGAGGTCATATTCGAAAATGGATTACACAGAAATTCGTTTTATTCAAAGCTAAGTAAGCATGTTGGGTCCTATTCGTTAGGGCAAACTGGTGCACATTTTGGGTATAAATGCATATGTCTGCATATTTGACTTTTAAGAGCATATTTCGGCACATTTGTTTGCATTTTTAGTTCACATTCTAGCATATTTGTCAATTTTTTCAAAATGTTTGCTTATATGTCCTTTTTTTCTCAACTGTTTGTGTGAAGAAAAAATGTTTTGCGGAAGTGCACAGAACAGTTGCGCACGAAATGTGTATAATATGTGGCTGCTTATTCACAGATGCGCGGCTAAAATATTTTACCATCTGCAAAAATAACTCATGTGGCGTATATAGCATGGACTTCATAGAGCTTGGGAAACCATATGAGGACAACTTTCTAAGGTCATCTTCTTATTGGGAATATAGAAAGAAATATTTTTGAAAGCTCTTCCTCCGCAACCAGTTACAACTCATAGGGGAACTTGGATAGAAGCAGTTTCATACTATGCAACAAATTATGAACAAACATTTATCATTCATTCGATGAAGAGGATTCTGCTGCTGCCAAAGAATTTCTTGAACAATGGCATAATGGTATTTAAATTTTCGCCTGTTACATTCTTTGAGGTAGAAAAAAGTTTTCCTATGTATTTACAGAAATGTCTTTAAAGCAAATAGGTAAAGTTTTCTTTTGGACAACCCAAGCAAATTAATTGCATTTATTGCAACAAAATTTTAAATTAATTATAATACAAGAAGAATTTTGATATATTTAAGTTATTTGTTTATTTCTTATTTAATTTTGTTTCCTCAAATAAAAATTAAATATAGCTCTAAGAGCATATTTTAAGAGCAAACAACGTCATTTTTAGAACATATTTAAAGCGCTATAAACCCTTTTTTAGAGCATATTTCAAGTTGCCCCACTCATCACCTTTACTCTCCTCAGAAGTACTGAGACAAAAAGCCTTTAAGACGAATTACGATGTAAAAATCATTTTTTTTTAGTTTAACAACGTACTTTAGTAGTCGTTCATAAGTTTTTTCTAGGAGCCGTGAACACATATTGGTTTTATTTTGTCAAATTTAGCATTGATGCGGATTATTACAATGCGCTCGATAAGATATTGAAAGCATAAGAGTTCATGAATATGCCTCATCAAGGTGTATGCCCCATCAAGCTGCATCAATTGAATTTTTGTAACTAATCACATATCCACATGCTCGAAATAGCCCTCTTTTGTCTGCTAGTAAAAATATCTTCCAATTTCTATAACAGACAACAGCACGTCACCTCAACTATGGTCTGCTCATTCATCTCAGAACGTCTGGTTTTACTATACCCCAAAATTTCAATAAGCTAAGACCTTTACACATCAAAAAAAAAAAACTGTGAGCCACGCACACTCTAAGAATATGAATTCTTCGGGAACATTTTAAATAAATTCTTGAACGATTTTTGAAGCATCGTTTATTATAGAAATGTTTCGAACATTTCAACAACCTCTATTAACAATTTTATCTTTCACATCAAGACTTAACTAATTTTGTTGAAGACGTACATCCCTGCCCAACTTACCACAAACAGTCATGAGCTGGTGTCAAGGAGAGACAATCCCTTTTGACTGCGAAATGAGCCTATTCGACATTAGCATTTAACCCTGTCCAACAAGTACTCTTTGTGAACTACAAAGATACATGAATTGGTGTCAAGATGAGGGACATTGTGGAAGGAGTACAATTGGCAGGTAACTTTGCTGTGGTTATTATTTCGTGGTTATCGGGCAAACTTCAAGGATTTGGATTGGGATTTGAAGACGCTGCAATTTGTTTGTGTCGTCAAAAATTTGAAGGACTGTGTGTCCTCTAACCGTTTTGTATGTATCCATGTAAACATTTTCTTTTTATCTCTATCTATACGCAGATATTTGCGGATATATTCGTTTTTTATATACCACTACACATAGGAGCATTTTGTTTTCAAAAGATTATCGAAAGACACTTCCTTTGAGGTTAACCAGTCCTTATTCCTTTGAACTCCGAAAACTAGTTTCTATGTTTCACACGAATGTCTATTCTCCAGATTCGACACGAAAATTACATATAGTTGCTTAGACAAAACTAGTCTTAACTTTGAATTGTATTTCATACCTTTATACTACACCTCGACCTTATCAAAAACTTGCAAGATGTCAAGAAATAGGTGGCATGCAGATCATCTTTGTCGATTAAGGACTGCATCGAACAAGAAGAAGACGTAAATATATAGCTTTAGATAATGCTGCAGTGTACTATCCAAGTTCAAAAGGTTATCTACTGTTCACCGCGTACCACACTTCAATCTCTGAAATTGCGGCGATTTCAATGCATAACACACGTTCTTGGCTTCTAGATACATCTCGCGAAAAGGTAAAATGGTCTATAGGCAAGTCTGGGTCTCAGTTGTGATTTTCACTAGACTGAAAAGCCGACGACCTACTGACCAGTTGATACTTTCAATTTTTTTTCACCTGATAGATTTTGAAAGGAATATCTACCAACATTAAAGTTGAAGAAAACTTCGATCTGCTGTCGAATCACTCCCCAGGTATATCAATGTAAAGTTTGTCTAAAACTGGAGCCAGCGAGAATAATTAGTAGATAAAATAACTGGAAAGACTTTTGGAACGAAATAGAAGATAATGTTGAACTTAATGTTCCACCAAACTCTATGAACTTGACGTTGAAGTTGGTAGATTCATTAAGTTCGTACAGCTTCCCTTATGGAACAATGCGCCAAAGCAAAAGAACACTCCGGAAATGCAAGAATTGGTCAAGTATAAAAGAAAGTGCCCATAATATTGTAACAGCATGAACAAGATTTCCATTTTGTTCTACAATTTGTTGAAGAATTTCAAGAATCGTGAGATAATCTCTTACCTTGAAAGTCTAAAAGCAAAGAAGGAGTCCAATTACTCACGATGAAATTGTTCAAAGAAAGGGCTACAAAAACCCAATGTAAAAGTAAATGAATGGACGACTGCAGATTGCCGCCAACGAAACTAAGTCCTTTATAAGAAAACTAGAGACTTCCAAATTTGTATACACTTGGTCCGAATACTTCTGAATGACGCTCTACATAAGGCTTTAATGGATTTCGCAATTCAAATATAGAGAACGTTATACGTACGGAAAACAAACTGCTTTTATATTATAAGCAAGTGTTTAAGCCGGTGTGGATCTATGGCATACAACTTTATGGTTGTACAAAGAAAACAATTGCCAACATTTTACAAACTTCAAAATAAATAGAGGAATTGTTCAATCACTGTGGTATAATAGAAACGATGATACCACAGGGTTCTCGGATTTACTGCAATCGAAGCTGAAACTATACCATATCCAACAAAACAAGTCAGTACAGGGCTTATGGGAAAACTTTTTTTCTAACAATGATCCCTGTAGGTGGATTCAAGGCATATTTCCACTGAAACACAAACGAAGTCACTGAATTTTGTGTGCAATTGTTGTTGTAATTTATTTCAGATTTAACCCAACCTCCCTATGACTTCCTTGCTCGGCATCCCTGGACAGAATGATCATACAATCACCATTTGCCATTACTGCTGGCTGTGTGCATTAAAAATAAACTCATTAAAGTAGTGTTACCATTCTCATATGTTAGCACATCGTTACTGATTTTTCAGTGTTATTGTTACAGAGCTTTTGGGGTTTGAATAATATGTGAGGTGGTGTTATCATTTTTGTTATTTTCTCTTCTTTTTTAGAAACCGGTAAAATGTTGTCAAAACATTTTTTTCGACTTTGTATTTTGAAAGGAAATTTTATTCGCCCGCTTTTTTAATGCAATGTAATGTAACAAAGTAGTGCAACAAGTGATCATATTGCGTTAAATTAATGAAATTTCATATTTTTACATTTTTACTATATTTAATATGAATTATATTTTAATTTACTACATTTAACATAAATAAATATATTTTTTCGTTCATTTTTCTGTTTTCGAAAAAAAAAATGTTTTTTTTAAAACAAACTAAACAAAACCACTTGGTGGTGAGGAACGAGATAAATGAAATTTATATCGTTCAAGTTATATCGTTATACCCTATGAGAGCTTTAGAGAAAGACTCATTTATGCATGTTATTGCAACCAGACTAATAATCAAATGTCCTATCTTCCCTGTACTGACTGTAGAAGTTTCACGCGAAATCATCATCATCTAATATGCGGTCTATTGGGGGAAATCAGTCCCTTTGATTCTCAAATCTAGCTTTGGCCAAATTTGTTTGGTTATTTGACTTCATCGACGGGCTCAGTGGCGCGATGAACTGCCGCGCAGAAGGTCTGGGTTCGATTCCCAGCCGTAGGAACACCTAATTGATTTTTCACTGGCCTCTCGTGATGATCTGACAAATCATCCGAGTAATATCAATTGTCATGAAAAGCTTATCTCAACTTAGCCGTTCGGATTCGGCATAAAACAGGAGGTCGCACCATCGTGCTAAGAAGTACCCACGCATACATGAATGGTTGTGAGAAAAAAGCTATGCCCTGGGGACTAACGAGCCTGTTGCGCCATAAATTTTTTTTTTTATTTGACTTTATCTGAGGTTTGATTTGCTTTTAGCATGTTGCGCTAGTAAGCTTTTACATGAGCGATTCCTGGCGAGCTCATCAGCCTAACAGTTCTCTGGAATATCACTATGTTTAGGCACCCATCATAGGTGAATGTTAAAATGCTTTGACATATCCTGCAGAGATGATCGGGAATCTATGGTTGTCTTTAAATTTGTTGATACTGATCCCATGGAGAGGAGAGAAAATGCTATTATCCTAGGCAGATATTACATTCTCTTTCAGCCAAGAAAGGGCTACTTTGATCGTCATGAGTTCCGCCTGGAACACACTGCTATGATCAGGAAGACGGAAAGATAGGCTGAGATTTAGCCTGTTGGAAAAGACACCAGCACTCACTCCAGCATTTGTTTTGGAGCCATCGGTATAAAAGTAGATCGCGTCGCTTAACACAGGTTCGTATCCCTCCCATGACAATCTGTCTGGAATTGTGACCTGGAAACTCTTATCAAAGTGTAACCTAGTAAGGGTTTAATCGGTGTTTTCAGGAATATTTGTATGTTCGTTTAGAATTTTTGGGTTGCCTGATTATATATTTGACCACTGTTGGATGACTTTAAGACGGCTGAGTTTGCTGCCATTTGCTTTCCGAAAATAGCTAGTGTAAGTAGTTGAAAAAGAATGTCTATTGCTGATAAGGATATTGTACGGATTGAACCACCGATACACAGACACACAATTCTTTGCACCTTGGCTAATTTTTTGCTGTTTATAGCTATCTTAAGCGCTGTCCACCGTACTACTACTCCATAAAGAAGTATCAGCCTTATAACTGATATATAGAGCCAATGCGTGATACGAGGTTTCATTCCCCATTTCAAGCATATCGCATTCTTGCAAGAACAAAGTGCGACGTTTGTTTTCTGCTTTGCTTAGCTTCCAGTTAAGCTTCCTGTCCAAGATAAATCCCATGTATTTAGCTTTGTGATCTGAGAATTTTATGTTTCCTTGTGATTAGGAATTGCTTAGACTTGTGTGGGTTGACACCAAATCCACAGCTGACTGCACATTTGGAGTAGTGCGTTTTGGCGTAGCTCTTTGAGTATATTCAGGTGCTTCACTGAGCCAGCTATAACAATATCATCCTCGTAGGCAATCACGTGTCATCCCTCTACTTCTAGTATAAGTAAAAGTTCGTATACTACTAAGTTCCAGAGAAGAGGGGACAGGACACTTCTTGCTGATTACTTTACTGCGGAGTCCCTCTTCTGGTCAAAGCACCACCCAGTGTTGTGTTGATAATCCTGCTATTTAATAGCAAATTATTCAACATTTCAAGTGTATACTAGTAACTAGTAAAATACTCCTTGCAGCATAAGGAATTTTCTACAGATTTTCCCTTTCAGTACGCATGTTGGATGCAATCCAATCCTACTGCGAAGAAGAATTTCAATCAATCTTTTCAAGGTTTTCAGAAACAATAATGATAAGTTAATCGGTCTCAGGTCTTTCGAATTGAAATGAGAACTTTTACCACTTCTCTCCAAACCAAGCATGGCTTCCAACCATGGTAAGATGAGATCCGCAAATTTAAAGGGTTTTCAGTATTTGTATTTTATCTTCTTTGATAAGATCTTGAAAGTTGCCGGCCAATAGGTTGGGTCCATTTAAGTAGCCTTCGAAAGCTTCCTCTGAGCTACCTCGAAAATGGATGTCCATTAGTAGCTCTATGGATTCTTTGCTTCAGATCATCCAAGGGTCATCTATTTTCTTGAAGTTGCTTGAAACATTTGGACTAGTGAATAGGATTTTTCGGAGTCTAGAGCCCTCCGAAGTCTTTTCTATTTTATCACTGAAGAGTCTCCAAGACTTGCGTCTCTTTGTAGGAGCTCCATTTATAAGATTAATTTAAACTTTTAATGTTAATGGAAAAGTTTTCTACATTTCTGCCCAAGCATATATTTTCACACAACCATGGAGGTTTTTGTTTCCCTCTAGGTTTCCTTAGTGTTAGCTTATGAATAAGTTTATCCTGATTTGTGCATTATATCAGTGACAAAAGCTCAATTGCAAATTTGGATTTCTCAATCGACAAAAACCCATAACGTACTATCTTCTTATCGTTGTAGACATGACTTGTTCAGGTATTGGAGTTTTGTCCTTTAGTTAAATATTTTAACATTAATCGGAGTAGCGCGTCAGCTTATCTTCGATCACTTAGTTGCATTGATATATCAATCAAATACATACTTTAAAAGTTGAAAAAATATTATCGCTGTCACTTTTCTGAAAAATTAGACGTTTGTTAGAGTTTTTGCGCGAACTGGGTAATCTGATTTTTACCTAGGTACTTTTTTGACACCGCCTAGCCTTGAAAATGAAAAGTGTCTTTGTGGGTAAATGCCTTTGTAAGTGTATTGTATGTTCTGACGTAGGTATGACATTCAAATTTGCCGTACTTATGACTTCTAAATTGATAAAAGTGACAGATATTTTGTTGTTTAAATAACTGTTTTAGTACCATCAACCCTGAAGAGATAATCGTTATACACTATCCCATAAGGGTATATTAGTTTTGATACATACTTTGTAACATAGTTAAATAATTTAGCTTTATAATTTAAAGTATAGGACAAAGACAGAATCGATAGCCGAGTCGATTGCTGTCCGTCCTTCCGTCAGTACGTCACCAGATGTTGGGCCTTACATTTTGAGCTAGAATTATGAAACTTGGTACACGTGTTTTTTGTTACTCCCAGCAGAACAAGTGTTAACATTTTTGAAATCCGCCCACTTCCACACCCCCTTCTTAGAATAAAAGGACTTGTAGGCCACACCGTTAGAGATTTTGAAAAAGTGTCTGAACAACATATCTAGACAATCCTAATGTCTATATTTTGTCCATTCAAAGTTTTTGCCACGGCCACTTTTAAGCAAAAAAAAGTTTTTCGGCAAAACTTTAAACAGTTAGAAAAAAAACATTTCTTCCATATACATTTCTTCCATATATCAATTTAACCCACGCCCACTTTTCGGAGGCGTTTTAATACAAAAACCATTTCTGTACCCTACTGAATAGCATAACCAGGCGAAAATCGTTGTTTTTTGTCGAGCCTGAAATGTCATTTTCTATATTACATGACCATAAAGCCGACAGTTTGGGGATATTTATTTTAAGAATGGAATAGGGTACTAAACGATAAGCACAACGGATTGTAGCCTTCTCATATGTGTTTTATAATAAAATAAAGATAATCATGCGAAAAATTAATTATGGATTATCTAGTTAAAAGAAATAACGAATCTTTGAGGCCATATTTGTTTGGCTTATTAGGTAGACACATCTTTATAAGGCAGCGTCCTCTTAAGCCAAGTAGCTGCGCATCTATTGTAAGGTACGACCCGGGTTTATAGTTATTTACGCATCGAATAAATGTACGCACGATCATGCTTAAATTTGACTGACAGCGTGGTTATAACTCAAAATGCGTGAAACCTTCCTCAAAAGCATGTCCTATTACGGTCTCATCGATAGACACTCGCGCTGACTGGTATGTTAGAATGTTACGAACGCGCAACGCAATGTATTATTTGGATTATTTAAAGAGTGAGAGAGAAAGAGAGAGAGAGAGAGAGAGACCTATACATATTTTGTTTTCGGATGAGTCAATTTGACGCAAATTATCTTTTTTTTTTTTTTTTAATTCATTTTTATTTTATTTTTCTTAAAACTAACTTAAATGCTAGACAAAAATTCATGAAAAAACTTGCCTACTTATCAGTTACTTAACTAACTTACTTGCTCTATGCGGGCGCCCTAAATTACTCGATAACTTAATTCTAATGCCTTTCGGCCTATTATCTAATATATAAATATAAAAGTAACAACAATTTTTTTACCAAGAAAACTTTTAAAAACTTGGTTCCTTGTCTTTTTTTTATTTTATTTAAAACGTACATGCTAATTAAAACTACTTATCGACTAGCTTAAACTACTTAAAAATAATTAAAACTACCTAAAAATAACTTAAAAACTAGAACAGCCACAGCAACCTTTTTTTTTTTTTTTTGTGCCACCATATATATATTTTTTTCTTTTTTTGTGCCACCATGACTGTTATACACCTAAGCCTTAAGACTAAAAACTATCTAAGTCGGCCATAAAATTCAAATTTTAAGTCAACTATCCTTACCTAATTTAACCACCACAACAGGTTCTCCTGTTGTGACCTACTCCGACGGTCCCAATCGGACACACTCCTGCTGAACCGCAGGCGCTCTCCTCCGCCCTGAGCGACGACGTTTCGGTCGTATAGGAGCCGCCTATCAACAGTTCGTCGGAAGACATGGTAGATTATCGGAACCGCCGATCTATCCTGTATCAGCCCTCGACTATCCAAATATAGGAAAGCTTCGGGTGTAATAAAGCCGCTTAAACGCACACTCTCAAAATATTCATCCCCAAAGATGAGACTATTGTTCGAAGCCATCGATCTTGCAGCTTGAAACCGAATGAGTTTCACCAGAAAATTGTCTATTCGGTTTATGTTGGCCCCGTTGTATAGGACCTGGTTGGGATAGTATTTTGTGTAGTCAGATACTGGTGTTCTGTGAAGTCCAAGGCAGCTCCTCAGACACTGCCTCTCAAACACCCGTATCTTTTCCATTTGAGATGGGGCAACGTTGAACCACACCGGGCACCCATAGGCAATCATTGGCCTAATGAGACTACTGCTATAAAACAATCGTCTTGTCAGGGCAAATGCTCCCCTAGCTCTAGCCAGAGCAGCATCTACATGTCTTCCGAAATATAGATACTGATCTAACCAGATGCCAAGGTACTTTACTACACTTTTACTCGCCAGTGGCTGTCCGTTTGGTCCCACGATCACCAGCTTTCGCCAGTTCTTTCTCGTATCCCTAGAGGCCCTAGACAACGGTGTCCTAAACAGGATAGTTTCTGATTTCTGAAAGTTGATTTTCAACTTCCAGTCATCACAATATCTCTGGATCTTGTCGAAGTCCAGCTGCAAAAGAGTTCGAATGACTTCGACAGTAGAGGCTGTTGTGTACGCGATAAGATCGTCCGCATACGCAATTGCCTGAGTAAGACTACCTATCATATCACTGGTGTAAATGCTGAAGAGAATTGGCGAGCTTACATTGCCACTTTTGACAACAAACGTTCTACCAGTCAGCATGTCATGAAGCATATATAGCAGTGGTTTACTTATTACAAGTCTGGTCAGCTTTAGATAGAGGCCCTCTAACCATACGGTGTCAAAAGCCTTTTCTAAATCAACCAGACATGCACCCGTGCACTGTTTTTTGGCTTTGTTCCATTGTATATCAGAGACGAGTTTGGAGGCGGCATGATTACAGTCATGTCCAGCCTTGAAACCAAACTGGTTCTCTGGTATAATATTATTGTCCTCAGACCACTTGAACAGTGCTCGATTGAGAATCTTTTCGAAAACCTTGCTGATACTCGGAAGGAGACTTATCGACCGGAAATTCGCCGGATTGGAGTCGTCCTTTCCCTTTTTCGGGAGAGGATGAACCACCGCCGTCTTCCAACGTACTGGATAATATGCATTATTCAGCGCGTTGTTGAACAGAGTGGCGTAAATGTCCACAGCTTCAGGTGGTAAGTGTCGCAGTACAATGTTGGATATACCATCGACTCCCGCTGACTTCTTTTTCTTTATGGAATCGAAGATGATCTGGAGTTCCACCTTCCACGGTTCTCAGATCACCATTGCGTTATGTCGTTTCGGAGATAGAAATGATGGAGTAGGGCATTGTTTTCCAGGACGCGGTTCGGGCGAATGCTATCATTCACCTTATACACTTACTGAAAGACAGCCCCCACTGCCTCCACTTTCTCCTGAGGATCTTCAATAACATAGAAATCGTCGTCGAAGACGGCTTCCCCCGGATCAATTCCTGCTGTCAAAAGTATGTTTGTATTGTCAGTTGTTCTTTGGAGCTTAATACACGGAAGGTCGTTATGACCTTTCCTCCTACAGATCGACGCAAATTATCTTTGCAGGGATAAATTCTATGAGAAAGAAGTCAAAAATGCACGACTAAAACTATGCAATGTTTATATTCCAACACTTTTTATTTCGTGCACAAACCTTAGAAAATTATGCTTTGCGATGTCCTAACATGTTTAACGATGTTTAACATAGAATAGCTAATGTAACATTTTTCTAAATCTTGTTATTATTATTCAGTCAAAATCTAATTAGAATGTTATCAATGCGAATAAAGGCAGTCCTGAAAACTCCGACATCAAACATAAGCATTTAATCCATATAATTATTGGTGATTCGAAAACTAGGGTCACGACATTTTTTTGTTCGAACTGGAGAAAATATTTACAAAATTGGTAAAAATGAATTGTATTAAGAAAATTATTATAAAATAACGTTTTATAGCTGGAAATAATTACCGAGCCATAATTGAAAATTTCACAGGAGTTACGAAATCATAAAAATCATTATGTGTAGGGGAATTTAATTATTCTTCTGAGGGAAAAATCTGTAATTCAGTTAATTTTGTTTTGGGTATTCTTTTCTCACTCACTCTTTTGTCAGTCTAAAATCATATGAATTTATATCGGGAAAAAATTCATTATGTTTGTGAGAGCTTTAAATATTTATATTTTAAGTGATCAAGATCGCACAAGATATTGCTTAAGTTTTTAAAATCTTTGCGGATAACATTCACAGAGAAATCATTATTTTGTTATAGCAAGTGAATATATCTGCCACTTGTTGTTTGTTGTTGAATTCAGTTATTTTTTTAAAATCGCGGCATTCACAAATGGAGTGCATGCTGCAATCGAAGGCAAATTTAGGTGTGCTAGTTTTTTTTTTGTTTTCTTACATCATCTTATACTTACTTACTTAAGTGGCGCTACAGTCCGGAATGAACCTGGGCCTCAACCAACATGCCTCTCCAATTAGCCCGGTCCTTAGCTAACTGCCCCCAGTTGCGCACTCCAAGTTGGTTGAGGTCGGTTTCTACTTGTGCGCTCCACTTAAGGCGAGCTCTTCCTCTACTGCGTCCGACGTCTGGCTGGGAATCGAAGACTCTGCGAGCCGTAGTATTGGTGTCCATTCGTTCTACATGTCCTAGCCATCTTAAACGTCCAATGCGGAGTTTTTTGACCAATGGCATGTCGCTGTACAGCTCGTATAGTTCTTGGTTGAATCTTCGTCTCCATAGCCCGTCAACGCAAACGGGACCGAATCAACCAAATCGACCAAGGATTTCTTCATCCGCTTTTGAGACAGTCCATGCTTCAGCGCCGTAGAGCAGGACTGGGATGATCAGGGTCTTATATAAGATCTCCTTAGTAGTTCGAGTGAGGGCTTTACTACTGAATTGCCTTCTTAGCCCGAAGAAACAGCGGTTGGCAAGAGTAATTCTTCGTTTAATTTCTGACAAGATGTTGTTGTCAGAGTTAATATCTGTCAATGGTGACGTTCTGTACAATTCGTCGATGTTGTGTCTCTTTTCGTGTTGACAGCATATACTTGGTCTTGCCCTCATTTACTGCTAAACCCATTTTTTCTGCTTCCTTCGCTATACTAGCAAACGTGGCTATGACATAACGTTGGGTCCTACCAATGATGTCAATATCGTCGGCGTATGCTAGTAGTTGTACATGTTTTTGGAAAATTGTGCCTCTGGTGTTGGCTCGTGAGTTTTGTACAATACTCTCAAGAATCAAATTGAAGAAGTCACATGACAGCGCATCGCCTTGCCTAAATCCTTTTTTTGGTATCGAATGTGTCAGTGAGGTCGTTTCCGACCCTGATGGAGCAGCGAGAATTCTCCATCGTTGTTGGTAAACGGTTTCAGGCGTTCATATTTTACGGCAGATAGAGTTTTTTATGCGATGTTGAGGAGACTTATGCATCTGTAGTTGGCGCAGTTTAGAGGGTCTCCCTCTTTGTGGATCGGGCAAACGATGCTGAGGTTCCATTCCATTTCTTCCGACCAGATTCGGCTTATGAGTTGGTGGATGTTACTTACCAAGTCATCTCCGCCGGCTTTATAAAGCTCGGCGGGAAGGCCGTCATTTCCGGCAGCCTTATTAAGCTTCAGTTTAGATATTGCCATCCTCACTTCACTCAGGCCGGGTGGTTGGCAGCTTTCGCTGTCGTTGCCAATATTGAATGTTTCGTTCTGCTTGACAGCGGAATGTTGTTCGTCATCGCCGTTTAACAGTCTGCAGAAGTGGTTCTTCCATATCCTCAGCATCGACTGTGTCTCAACTACGATATTTCCTTCTTCATCTCGACAGGATTCTGTTCGAGCCTTGTATCCTTGCCTTTGACGTTTTACACTTTGGTAAAACTTGTGAACATCTTTCCTGGAGTGTCACCTCTCTATATCCTCGATCGCGCGCTTTTCTTGCTCTTTTTTCTTCTTTCTGAAAAGCCGGTGTTCTTCCCTTCTTCTCTGCCTATAGAGCTCAACGGCAGCTCTCGTCTTCACCTGTAGCTTAGCCTTGTAGGCCTCGTTCTTGGCTGCAAGCATCTGTCGGCATTCCTCATCAAACCAGGGGTTTCTTGCTAGTGGGCGCTAGAAACCTAGCATATCCGTTGCGGCAGATCTAATGGCTTGTTGGCACCGTTGCAATAGTTCTTCGACATTCGATGCTGGTGGTATGGTGTTAATCGAGAGGCTTAGGGACAAGCGTTGCGCAAAACGTCTTGGCGGTCTCTTGCGATATCAGTCTTTCGACATTACATTTTTTTTCTGGATTGTTGTGGCGTGGTGGATTGGCTGCAACAAGGTAGTGGTCCAAATCGATGTTAGCTCCTCGGAATGTTCGGACATCCAAAATACTGGATGCGTGCCTCTTGTCCATCGCTATGTGATCAATTTGTTTGACCGTTCGTTGATCTGGAGACCGCCATGTCCCATTATGGATATCGAGGTGAGGAAACCGTGTGCTGGCTATAGTAGCATTTCGTTCCGTAGCGAAGTCAATTAGCCTAAGTCCGTTACCAGACGTGTTGTCGTGTAGGCTATGTTTTCCGACAATACCGCTAAAGACGTCTTCACTTCCTACCTTTACCTTGAAATTTCCCAGCACGATTTTAACATCGTACTTCGGTAGTCGCTCACAGGTTTTGTCAAGGAGCTCATAGAAGCAGTCCTTAGCTATAACATTTTTTCCTTCGTTGGGGCGTTAGGGCTTCCGCTAGTTGTTCGCTTGCACCTATCCTGTTTAATGTTCTCACATTCCAGGTGCAGATACGAACGGTATTGTCCTTTTTTCGTTTAGACATGTCGTCAACAAAAAAACAGTCTTTTCCGAGGCTATTGGTTGCTTCGTAACCGTTAGATTTTTCCATTGTTGGGTAGTTAACCCAAAGCACAATCGCCAACCTGGAGGGCCAGTTCCAATTTATTAGATACCCCTAGGACACGGGGCCATCAGTATCCACTACGGGATTGAGCGCTGCCGTTGGCCTTTCGGTCTGCCATCAGATCTGTTCAAGGGGCCTGACTAACCCTTGAAATTCCTAGACAACCTGTTGTCCAAATATGTCGAAGCAGCTTGTCTAGCTTCTCCTGGGACAGCAGGCCGGGTATTCATTCCGTGCCATTCTGACCTGGCTGTTTATAGTGTTGCTGTTTTTCGTCGTGTTATCAACACTCGCGCTTATCGTTTAGCAAGTCAAATCCGGTTGTTGCTATTCACCACCAAAAACCAAAGCACGATTTCACCCTCCCTCGTCTTAATGGCCAACCACTCACACTATCTTTCAGCGGTAGGTTTTTGGGTATCATTCTTGACCAAAAACTTAACTGGAAACACAACATCGAACATAGGCGTGTGTTGCCCTCTATGCTTCCAGCAAAACCTTTCTTGGGGACTTAACAAAGATGACCTTGTGGATGTACACAGCAGTGGTAATTCCAATTCCCACATATGGCTCACTAGAAGTGTGGCCCGCATTGAGTAAAGGCTACAACCTAACAAAACTAAAAAGGCTGCAAAGAACTTCCAGTATAGGCACCACGGGTCACTGAGATCGGCACCAACGGATGCCCTTACTGTGCTATTGTATCTCTTGCCCCTCGACCTACACATTAAAGATACCGCTTCATGCAGCTCAGTAAGACTCAATGAGTTAGGATGCTGGAATGCAAGGTCATATGGACACAGAAATATCCTGGACTCGTTAGCAAACAGCATTGTCACGTTTATAACAGACTACAAAACACCTGTACTAAGCTTCAAGAAAGGCTTCCACGTAGTATTTCCTACCAGAGCTCAGTGGTAGAGAGACGAAGTAGTAAGAGATTTCGATACTGTCATCTACACCGACGGTTCACCTAAGATGAACTGTGGTGTGGGGTCCGTAGTCTACTCGGAATCACTAAAAATATATATTTCATACCGCCTATCAGATTTTTCCAGCGTATTCCACGCTACTGGGGCGTGACACTAAGGAAAATCAAAACATTGCTATTCTCATAGATAGCCAAGCGGCAACAAAGGCCATCAACTCGGCTACCATATCCTCCAAACTGGTACAGGAATGCCGGAACCACCTTGCCCAC
Source organism: Rhingia rostrata (assembly GCA_949824845.1). NCBI lineage: Eukaryota > Metazoa > Arthropoda > Insecta > Diptera > Syrphidae > Rhingia > Rhingia rostrata. Next base: position 77,353,062 of record OX463755.1, read on the forward strand.
CTTGGCAAACGCTTCACGGTCACACTTCTCTGGGTTCCAAGGCCAAGTGACATTGAAGGAAACGAGCGTGCAGACGAGTTGGCCAGGCAATGCTCAGCTCTTCACGGCTCACTTGCGGCAAGGGTCTGTATCCCGCTAGGCGCGGTTAATTGACAAATACACTCATCCTTCATGAAGAAGACAGACTCCACATGGAGAAGGTTAACAGAGAGCTAGAGAGAGAGAGAAACCCTTTCCCATTTCATCTGCACTAGCAGGAGCCAGATTGTGTGCGTTAGACCAACCTTTCTTCGAAAACCTTAGCAACATCCCCAAGTTCATAAATGTAAAAATTCTGCATGCCTACTAATTTCCCGTTCATTATTGTAAAAGTACTGCATTATCATCGCAGGAGCTTGGTAGTACCTGTGTTCATAAAAGAAATTTGACAGTCAGCATGCTGTCAATTGTGCATGTGTTGTTGTTTTGTTGCCGAGCTGCAGAGAAATGACAGTAGAAAAGTTGTATAGTATAGAATGTTTTTTTTGTTTTTGGAATACGTCTGGCCATCACTCTTATATATAAATATATCTTCCCTTTTTTTTTATTTTTCCTTCTGCAAGTTTTTTTATGCTTTCCAAGCTTATGTCATTAAAACAATTTAAAATGAGGCTTAACATAATTTTTTTGTCAGCCATGTTGAGCGATGGTGTACCAAAAACTCATTAAAAACAATTTGTATTCGAGTTGTCATTGAAAAAATGGTTTTTAATACTGTCATGTATGACTTTATTTATATATATATATATAAACGCTGCGGGTTCAAGCCCCAGACTCGTAGCATTCTTTTTCTACAAAAATCAACAGCTTATCTGATACCGGCTGTGCGATAAAATGAGACAATATAAATCTATGTCTCCTTTTCTGTGACACGTATGTTTATGTTATATGGCTTTCCTTCTATGTGTCTATCTGTCTCTCTCTGTTGTGTTAATGTCTTGTCTGTCCCAACAGATGGCCTCAGTCGCCAGTGCTGTTGTGTGTCTGTGATGTCAATATTTATATATGAAATTATGAACTCACTTTTGTCAAAGCATGATGACTGCATTCATGCAGCTTCGTTTGCGTTCATAAATGTGTTCAATGAATATTTGTTGCATGTTATGGGCAACAATGTTGGTAATTATGAACTCACCCATTGTATAACTTCTAAAAAAATGAGAAGGCTACAATCTGCTGTGCGAATCTTGTAATACACTGTCCAATCCTTAAAAGTAGTATCCCCAAAATGAGGGCTTTATGACATCGAAATATTGAAAATAACATTGTCTCCACATATTGTTCAGACAGAACAGTTTTACACCTGTTCTGCTTCGTCGGACAGAAAGTCTATACAAAAATTTCAACACTAGCTCAAGTTAAAGGCCGAAAAATCGTTAACACACTGACAGACAGACGGAGGGGCAGACTGAAATGGCTAGATCGACTCAGCTAGCGATTTTGAGTCGAACTTATTTCTCCATGTTACAAACTTTATAATATACCCCCATGGGATAAGGTATACAAAATAAATAAATTTATGGCGCAACACGCTCGTTAGTAACCAGAGCCTAGCTTTTTCTCACAATCCATTACTTCTGCGGGCACTAACCATCGCATCACTGAGCCCACATCTTCTGTTTGCAATATATAATCACCCTTGGGATATTGCGAAGGCCTTTTTTGGGGATAGTCCAATAGAACTTTCTGGGAACTACATTACCGATAGCTAAGGTGTATACGGTGAGCAATAAATTGGGTGAATAGAGGAGCACATCGTATTATTAAACACTATCAAAGTTTATATTATCTTCTTCTCCCTCTTTTTGCATAGGTACACCTTCAGAGTACACAAGACGACAACATATCACCCTGTGAACTAGAATCAATTATAAATCAATTAACAAACCCCAGTCCTGAATATCAATTACATGTAAGTAAACTAAATCGAATTGGTATTTGTTAGCAATAGTGAAATTATTTTCTCATTACAAGGTCTCAGCCCTTCGCAACCAGCTAAAGAACCTATTAAAGAGCAGCCAAACGCCTACAACCAATCATCTTAATACCGATGACTACGAATTTTTCGAGGATGACAAACGTTCCATTGCATCGTTGGCATCCGGTGGACAGGGTTATTTAGGAAGACCCGGTTCTTATTCGCTCAAGCGCAGTTTAGCAACCTTGGCTAAGAATGGCCAATTACCAACCCCTGAACCAGATGAAGATGACCAAGGCAATGCACAATGGGAACAAAAGAAAAATGTAGGCTCTTTGGCCAGGTCGGGTGGCATGCGATATAGTGGTAAACGAAATATTGGCACCCTAGCTAGAGACTTTCAACTTCCATCAACTGGCAAGCGCAATCTTGCTACTATGGCTCGTTTGGGACTACTGACACCAGGAAACATGGCTGGTAGTCCAAAACGAAATCTTGCGGCCCTAGCTAGGTCCAACTCTGGTTTTCGCGGAGAAAAAAGAAACATTGGAGCCTTAAAAGCATCACCGGTGCACGGAATCCACCAAAAAAAGAACACCGTAGATCAGGAAGCCCTGGCCGATATAATTCAGCGTGATATTATGGACTATGCAGAACAAGCGAATAATCTTTACCCCACATATGATGACTACCCCGATATGGAGAAACGTTTCCTTGGTAAGCTTACAGAATAGTTCTATCTGCAGAGCAGCCTATTATTCTTGTAGCATGCAAGCAAAGTAGAAACTCATGGGGATGCAATTATGTGTATCCCATCAACCACATATTGTGTTCACTTTAATTTTATTTTCTCTCCAACTTGGTTCCCCATGAACAAGCGGCGAAAACCAATCAATTGAAGTCAATTGACACAGATGACGATGAAATAATCGATAAAACTGCTTCCTCTGAGGTATCATCTGGTACAATGGCACTGCCAATCTCTGAGTGGAAAAGGCATATCGGAGCTCTAGCACGCTCAGGATGGTTACCGGTTGGATTGCGTTCTGTTCGAAGTGGACGCTTTAGTCGTTCCGGACGTGCCAGGCAAATAGTAAACAAAAAATTATATCGTAAAGAATGGATGTTTTAAATGTTCATTTCTGTATGTCAATGAATGTTGCCAGTTGAGCTTTCTCTGTTTTCTTTCAATTTTCAGTTTTCTGTTGGACTGATTCTATAGGAAAAGCCATGTTTGTCTGTCTATATACATAATATGTTTATATAAATGTTGCATGCATATTTATACAAAAGGCAATAGAAGTCCTTCTCTCGTCCTTTCAAAGTAAATTTTTTATCATAAACCTATAACAAGACATTCTATTCAATTATGTAGGTATTCCCAGAGATTGTATTTTTATGTAATTAGGGTACAAAAAACACATTTACATACAAACCCAATTTGTAAATAATTGAGATGATGATGCTAAAGTCTGCCTTGTAGTTATCACATTTGGAAAAAAGGACGATACTGAATCCGATATCCAATTTAAAGACCATTGAGGACTACAATGATGTCAATGTCCATGTAAAAAGGGTGGGTGTTTTTGAATGTCTGCTGTTGATTACAGTAATGTTGATGTTGAATGTTGAAAGTACAAAAATATTGATCATTGAGAGAACTTAAAAGATTACGTGGATATTACATTTTGATAGCAATATTTACTTTGCTTATTTAGCAATATTTACTTATGTTAGATGATATTTTTGTGTCATGATGAATTGCACAGATGACGTTCGCGTTATTGAATGCTGTGTCATCCGTATATATATTGCTCTGCCATAAACAAAATATTGCAATATATTTGGTAAATAAGAATGTTGTTCCAGAATATTTAGCCTTGGGCTAAACCAACATAAAAATGAACAAAATTAGATACGTGTCCATTATCGTGTACTTTAAAAGGGCGATTTAATACACAAAACGTTGGACAATTTCACAAAGAAAATTGTGGGAAAAGAGATTTTATTAAACGGAATCGAACGCTAATCATAATACCAGTTGATTTGACTATTGCATAATTTTTGTTAATGGTTTAGGTTTTACGGGTCGTTGGCGTACTGTTGATGCATCATACTCGCATAAGCCTTAGCGATTTATATATTTTTCTTAGTGCTTTTTCATATTCTTAAAAAAATATTGATAAATTGGGTGACTGCGTCTATAGCCAACATTTTTTTTGATCTGCGATAACGTGTCTTTTTCTTTTTTGTATGACAAGTTTATTCATAACCCTTAGTGAAACTACTTAGGAAACTAATTTGCGCATTAGAAAAGTATTGGATTTTAGCCAAACAATTGTTTTCCTTCCTTATTCAATGCTGTAAGATATTTATTTTCAATGGCGTCCATTCAAAGAACTAAAAAGATAGCCAAAAGGAGATCATCTGATTTCAGACATTAAGGGATGTTAAAAATTGTTAAACGAAAGTTGTGCAGATCAAAAATGTATTTTTTTGTTTAACTTGTTATTTATTTTTACGCACTTGATGTCATAATTTGTATAAGCAAAATAACAGTTAATTTACATGATTTTAAGAGAAAGTATTATGTACTTACCTACTGAATTATACCTGGTACAGGGTATAAGCAGCACAGCAGATCCCCCTTATCGATCTCTCCTCTAAACAGCTATCGTTTTATAACCTAACCTAACATTAAGTTTGTAACATAAATAAATAATATATCGAAATAATTTCGATAGATATGCCTCAAAGTATATGGATCGACTCAGAATCGCTAGCTTGAGTCGATCTAGCCATGTCTGTCTGTCCTTCAGTCTGTGTGTCACCGACTTTTAGGCCTTTAATTTTGTGCTAGAGTATTGAAATTTGGTGTATAAGCTCTCTGTCCAATGACGCATAACCTGTGTAAAAATTCAAAATCCGCACATTTCCACGCCCATTTTTAGTAAAACGTTGTTTTTAGCTAAACAAGTAATAATTTTGAAAAAGTGTCTGAATATGAACATCAGACAATCTCAATATCTATATTTCTTTGATTTAAAGATTTCAGCTACACCCACTTTTTGCGGGCGTTTTTTAGAAAATTATTTGGTACAATTTTAGGAAAACTCGAAAAAACGTTCGATGAAAATAGTTCGAGAATAATATCTACTATGAGCATTTCGTATATCGATAATTTTAACACACGCCCACTTTTTGGGGGCGTAACTCTAGAAAATCGATTTCTAAAGCCAATCCCACTAACTGAACGGCTCCCGATCCGTGCAGAGTCTCTTGCTGAGACAGAGACTCTTGCATCCTCTACGAACCCGGGAATGCTGCTTCCAGTTGTCTAGACCAAGCGCTCTGGTAACCGCGATGGCTTGTTCTTTGAAACGGAGGTAAGGTCTTGCTTGTCTTCTCGAACCGGGGGGTTGGGATTCGAAAATCCACTTAATTGGAGCATTATTGTCCATTCGCTCGATCCAAGGGATTCGAAATTTTGTCCTAGGCGGTGGACAGATGCTTGTACTTGGTCTTGCCCTCAATTACTTCAAGGCCAACGGATGTCACCTGATATTACCTGATGTCAATATCGTCCGCATAGCCCCACCTGTTGAAGATATTGCCTTCCGTGTTGACACCTGCCCTGCGCACTATCTGCTCCAATACAATATTGAAGAAGTCGCATGATAGCACGTCTCCTTGCCGAAATCCGGTGCATGTTTGGAAAAACTCGGAGGAGCTTCTTTCAAACTGCACTTTGCAGCGCGTGTTTTCCAGCGTCACGCGACACATAGCTTAATCAGTTTTGCCAGGATTCCGAATTCGGCCATCGCCATTTAGAGCTCCTGGCGATGTATGCTGTCATACGCAGCTTTGAAAACGATGAATAGGTAGTGATTTTCGACTTGAAATTCGTTGGTCTTTTGCCTCAGTGTGAAAACTTGGTCGAAAGTTGATCTGCCGGGCCAGAAGCCACACTGGTACGTGCCGGTTAGTATCTTGCAGAATGGTTTTAGACGTTCACACTGTACGTTGCATAGGATCTTACATGTAACATTAAGTAGGGATATATCTCGATAGACGTAGGATGGCGTTTTTGTAGATAGAGCATATGGAACTGAATGTCCAGTCATTGGGCATGTTTTCTTCCACCCATAATTGGTTGATGATTCGGTCCATGCTGTTTTCCAAATCATCACCACCCTATTTAAAAAGCTACGCTTGTAAGCCATCAGAGCCTGCGGCCTTGTTGTTCTTAAGATTTTTAAAGCTAGAACATCATCTTCTATACTAGGTGGTGGAACTAGTACTTCATTGACTGGACGTGGGTTCTCTTCTTGCCCTATCACTCTCTGTACATGATGCCCCTTAAGCAGCTGTTGAAAATGCTGCTTAAACACATCTAAATACTATACACTGCGCTTCGGTGACTAGGTTTCCTTCGCAGTCTCGAAGAGCCTGCGTTCAGGATTTTTGTTGTTATAAGGAACACATTTGATCGCTTAGATTCGTGATGTTTACTTTATAATTTTTCGCATTTTTTTTTCTTTCTTCGTCGAGTTAATGTATTAACGTTTATTTTTCGGTCCCCATAGTCTGAGAAGTCGCAAAAACCAGATTTAGAAGGCGAATGCCTTAAAATTAGAATCAGTAGTGACCGTTACGTTACACTGAAGAGAAATTTAATGCCTGCTCTTAATGATGTTTGTAATTTCGTAGTTCCTTAAAAATTACAACTATGCCTCGATAATTATTTTCAGCTACACACCGAGAAAAAATGTAGTTATTTTCTTAAAAAAAAATACATTTTCACCAATTTTGTACTTAATGTATTATTTTTATAATTTTGAAAATTATTTAAAGCATTTTATATCGTTTCGTAAGCCTGTAGAGCAGTTAGTACTTTCTGAGACCTGCCTTTTTTTAAAAATTGAGTGCTTGTATTTTTTTTTCAATAAAAGAACTAAAAAATACATGTGGTTGGAACGCATCACGGTAAAAAGTTTTCAATTGGACGGATATATAGGCCCGTTCGGTTACGTACTTTTAATTGAGTAGTGAACGCTTTGAAAAAAATAAAATAAAATAAAAACCAAAATCATATTAGAACAGGCGTCACCCTCATACTTATAATAATTTCATTTAAGTGTTAAATTTTTTACATATCTACAAATTTTTGGACATTGGACATCACAGTACTTCGCACATGAATGCAACGAACTACAGACACGTAACAGCACTGGCGACTGAGGCCATCGGCTGGGACAGATCAAGACATTAACACAACAGAGAGAGACAGATAGATACATAGAAGGAAAGACATATTACATACACCTACGTGGCACAGAGAAGGAGACATAGATTTATATTGTCTCATATTATCGCACAGGTGGCCTCAGATAAGCTGGCAATTTTCGTAGAAAACAAATGCTGCCGAAGCTGGGGCTTGAACCCGCAGCGTTTGGCTTAGAAGTCAACTACGCATTCCTCTGAGCCATGGCCACCTCCAGCCATATATATTGACTCAGCTCTTCAACAAATGTCGATTTTTATATTTAATGGGAATGCGACTGCTGGAAATACGTTCCATTTGCTTGATACGTCATAAAAACAGTTTGGTTAAATCTGCAGTTTTTAGTTACACTGTATGTGCTGTCACTCTGTGTTTTGTGGGTCTCTAGCTCTTTAAACGTCTGTCTTTGGAAAAGATCATGAAGTACGGACGCTGAATTTTGAAATTTAATAAGCAATAAGCAACAAAATTATGAGCTGTCTTATTGATATTTCTAATTGAGAGAAGCTATTTGAACGAGAACTGGGAGGAGTGTTATCCTTAACTTATTTGCGATTGTACAGCACTCTCTAAGAAAATAAAACTGCTTCTAGAAGACTACTTCCTTGACAATCTAGGTGACCTGGCTAATATTAATGTCAGAAGCATCCTCCGCTTTATAGTTTGCTTGAAATAATTCACTTACTTACTTACTTAAGTGGCGCTGAATAAACCTGGGATTCAACCTGGGCTAATTGTAGTGGCATGTTGCCCAGTCCGTAGCTAACTGCCTCCAGTTGCGCATTCCGCGCATTGGTTGAGGTCGGTTTTTACTTGAGCACGCCACTCAAAAAGGGGGGTTCCTCTAATGCGTCCGACGTCGGACATGGAATCAAAGACTCTGCGAGCCGGAGAATTTAGTACTTAGTTAAATCATCTCCATAGCCCCTTTGAAATCGAACAAGGATTTCTTCATCCGCTTTTGAGACGGTCCATGCTTCAGAGCCGCGCAGTAGAGCAGGACTGGGATGATCAGGGTCTTATATAGGATCTCCTTAGTAGTTCTAGTAAGGGCTTTACTACTGAATAACCTTCTTAGTCCGAAGAAACAGCAGTTGCAGGATTTATTCTTCGTTTAAGTTCTGACGAGATGTTGTTGTCAGAGTAAACAGCGGAGCCGAGATTGACAAAGTCCCGTACTACCACAAAGTTAAATCTGTCAATGGTTACGTTCTGTCCAATTCATCGATATTGTATTTCCTTTCGTGTTGACAGCAAATACTTTGTTTAGCCCTTATTTACCGCTAAACCCATTTTTGCCGCTTCCTTCTCTATACTAGCAAACGTTTCTATGACAACACCTTGTATCCTACCAATGATATCCATATCGTCAGCGTATGCTAGTAGTTGCACCGATTTTTAGAAAATCGTGCTTCTGTGTTGGCTCGAGGGTTTTGCACAATCCTCATTAGAATCAAATTTAAGAAGTCACATGACAGCGCATCGCCTTGCGTAAATCCTTTTTCGGTATCGAATGTGTCAGTGAGGTCGTTTCCGAGCCTGATGGAGCAGCGAGAATTCTCCATCGTCATCCTACACAAACGGTCGAGTTTGGGCGGTATACCAAAACTAGACATGGCTCTGTATAGTTCGTCTCTATAAATGCTGTCGTATGCGGCTTTGAAATCGATGAATAGGTGATTTAGACTTCTTGGGATCGGGCAAACGATGCTGAGTTTCCGTTCTTCAGGTATCCTTTCTTCTGACAAGATTTGGCTTATAAGTTGGTGGATGTTGTTTACCAAGTCATCTGTGCTGGTTTTATAAAGCTCGCCGGGAAGGCCGTCATTTCCGGTAGCCTTATTAAGCTTAAGTTTAGATATTGCTATCCTGACTTTAATAAGGTCGTGCAGTTGGCAGTTTTCGTATCTTAATATTGAATGGTTCATTATGCTTGACAGCGGAATGTTGTTCGTCATCGCAGTTTGCAGAAGTGGTTCTTCCATATCCTCAGCATCGACTGTCTCTCAACTACGATATTTCCTTGTAGATCTCGACATCATTCTGTTAAAGCTTGCAAACATCGTTCCTGGAGTGCACTTATCTATATCCTCCATCGCTCGCTTTTCTTGCTCTTTTTTTGAAAAAGCCGGTGTTCTTCCCTTCTTCTCTGCTTATAGAGCTCTCGTCTTTACCTGCAGCTTAGCCTTGTAAGCCTCGTTCTTAGCTGCGAGCAAATGTCGGCATTCCTCATCAAACCAGGGGCTGCGATTGCAGTCTTTCGACATTAAATTTTTTCACAATATTTCTTTTTTTTTATAATTAGCTTGAGCTTAAGGGTTTTTGAATACCCTCATAGTATTTGGACACAGCGTGGGCATTAGCTTAATTGAGGAGAAGAAAAGAGGAGATACCGATGTGCATTGGTTTCAAATTTTTGTGAATTGTAATGGGGAGGAAAGACTGAGTTTGGTAAAGCATTCCACATTCGTGTTGTTCGGTTAAGGAATGAATCTCTATATCTCATAGTACGTCCGAGTGTGAATTGATTAGCATTCATGGCATGGCGAGTATCACGTTTGAATGTTTGAAGGGGCGGAATGCAGCTGGCATTTAGCATTTCCTGTTAAAATAGCGGTAAAAAAGTGTTAGGCAGGAGATATTCCTACGATGTTCAAGCGAGACTATAGAGTTCGCTACGGTTGGATCTCCTATCAGTTTTATCGCACGCTTTTGTATCCTATCCAGTAGGTGCAATGATGTTTTTGCTGCACCTGACCAGATGTGGGAGTTGAACTCAAGTTTGGGGCGTATATACGCTTTATATATTGAGGCCAGATCAGAGCGGGTGAAATATTTTTTGGATCGAATAAGGAAACCTAGACATTTCGCTGCGTAAAGTTTTTCGGTTTCGGCAATGCAAGTGCCATTCATGGATAATGGCTGTAAATTTTGGTTTCGCTTAGATGACAGAAGACAGCATTGTGTTTTGGAAGCATTAAATTCCACTCTATTCGATTTACCCCATTTAATTATGCTATCAAGATCGGAATTTAATGAGCTTAACATATTTTGAGAAAGAGTTTCGGAGACAGAACAGAGCCCTGGGGAACACCAGCATTTATTTCGTGAGTAGCAGACTTGAAACCGTCCAAAACAGCTTGAATTAAACGTTTCGTGAGATAGTTTCTAATCCATAGAAGAAGAGTTTCATCGATTCCAAAAGCACGCATTTTCGACAAAAGGGCTTGATGCCAAACCCAGTCAAATGCCTTTGAAATATCAAGTGCAACGATCTCGTTTTCGCCACCGAGGTGGATAGATTGGTTCCACTTTTCGGTGAGATATATCATCAAATCACCAGTGGACCTGTTGCAACGGACCTTATTGTCGGTCATTTAGAAGTTTTCGTGATTCAAGATATTTCATAAGCTGACGGTTTATCAGCGTTTCCATGACCGTAGAAAGAAGGGATGTAAGTGCAATTGGTCGGTAGTTGGAGAGAGAAGAAGATTCGCCTTTTTTTGGGACGGACTGGACAAATGCTGTTTTCCATCTACTCGGGAAGAGTCCTGATGAATAGGACAGATAGAAAAGCTTACGCAGTGGTTTTGCCAGCGTGGAAGAACACCTCTTCAGAATTATGGGGGATATACCATCTGGACCAGACGATTTGTGAATGTTAACATCTAATAATACTTTTGCGACTGTACGAGTACGGAAGTGGATTGGTCCCATAGAATGTTCTACGTTCTCAAGTACAGGAGGAGACTGGGCACAATCTGGTAATGTGGAACTGGCTGCAAAATGGGCAGCAAGCATATTGGCTTTGTCTATAGAGGTGACAGCTGGATTGTCATTGTAAATGAGCGTTGGGATGGAAGATGAGGTAGAATTCTTTATGTTTTTGAAAAACGACCAAAAGTTGTTACTACTTTTGGCTTTCTCGTATTGCAAAACGGTTCTTTGTGGAATTTGTTCTCTAACTACGTGGTTGGAGTACGAGAAATTAGCCGATACGATACAGTGGTCCGAAGAGCCTAGAGGCGATAGCAAATTGATAGTGTATTTACTAAGATGAGAGGTCAGAAACAAGTCCAGAGGTTTAGCGGCTTGACTGTGAATATCCGGAATTCTGGAGTGTTGTGGCGTGGTGGATATCCTCATTCTTACTTTGGTTGCAACTAGGTAGTGGTCCGAGTCGATGTTAGCTCCTCGGAATGTTCGGACATGTATGCGTTGCTCTTGTCTATCGCATTGTTATCAATTTGGTTGGTTATGTATATCGAGATGAGAAAACCGTGTGCTGGCTATTGTGGCATTTTCATCCGTAGCGGAGTCAATTAGCCTAAGTCCGTTACCAGACATGTTGTCGTGTGGGCTATGTTTTCCGACAATACTGCTAAACATGTCTTCTCTTCCTACCCTTGCGTTGCAATCTCCCAGCATGATTTTAACATCATCCGCTTGTTGTTCGCTTGCAACTCTCCTGTTAAATGTTCTCACATTCCATGTGCAGATATGAACGTCGTTGTCGTTTTTTCGTTTAGCAAAAATCAAATAAGTCCTTTCCAAGGCTATTGCTTGCTTCGTAACATTAATTTTTTTCCATGGTTGGTTAGTTAACCCGAATCACAACCACCAACCTGAAGGTCCAGTTCAAATTTATAAGATACCCCTAGGACACGGGGTATCCACTACGGGATTGAGCGCTGCCGTTCAAGGGGTCTGCCTAAACCTTGCAATTCCTAGACAACCTGTTGTCCGAATATGTCGAAGCAGCTTGTCTAGGTTCGCCTGGTATTCATTCCGTGCCATTTTGATCTGGCTGTTTATAGTGTTTCTGTTTTTCGTCGTGTTATCAACACTCGCGCTTATCGTTTAGCAAGTCAAATCCAGTTGGATGAGACCAGTGCCCGATGGTTACCACTTGGAGGTTAAATACAAGTTCTTTATGTGTTGTCAGAGTTACAACTATTGGGCATTGCCAAGTAAAAGCCAATCAGAGACTACCCTCGTTGTACAACACCCAACTATCCATAATTAATCTTGAATTACATACTCTTAAAAGTCAATGAAACTAGCAACAATATGCATAGAATAATTTCCTGAAATAAACCCATATTATTCATCATCATAATTTTAATGTGATTTTCAAATTGATTTATGTGTGGCGTTTGTGAAATACGGACATTATTTTTGGAATGACATAGGTCAGCTCCGGAGTAAGGGGTTAAAATAAACTTATGATATATGTGCCGTAGGCACATGGTAAGTTCAGGGTAAATAACAAATTCATCAACTGTGTTTGTCCACTTAGTTGATGTAGGAATTACAACCCCGAAAGTGACAAAAACATGTTTTTTGGGACAAAGTAAATTCATCAGATGTTTTCTTTGATATTTGTTCAAATTTAAGGAGTAAATAAATATTTATTGTTTCTTAGAGATATACGGATAGCACTTATGTTGTCTATTTCGAAATGATGTAGGTTTAGTTTGCAGAAACAAACTACAATCAATTGCAACGATAATCTTTCTAATCATGTGTAGTTACCTATTACCAAATATTTTGTGGCGTTTTCTCAATGAACGGTGTTTGATAAAAATATTTTAAATCAACTTACTTAGACTACTAATCCAATCATGAAAAAAAGAACAAAATCCGAAGGAGAAAACTTAGAAGAATAGCAGAATGCGACCGAATTTATCAAAAGTTTTTATACAATTATCCAATTGAGATTGTGGATTCAGCAGTAAGATATAATTAATTTCATACGCAAATTTCGAAAATTGTCAACAAGAAACCAGCGAAGATTTTTGTAAATCTTATGGAAGATCATCACTACTGGTGCTGGTTTCATAAAAAAAGGTGGAAGCTGTGATTTTCTGAGGGTGCTGTTATTGACTGTTCTCTAAACGCATATCGTCGCTCAAAAGGTTTTTTTTTCCTCCGACACCATTTTATGTGCACCAACATTCTTTTTGACAATTTTACTTATAAATGCTGGTCAGAACGTTACCGTCAATGGTGACCTGTATAAAGCCATGATTACTGACTTTTTCGTTCATCAATATAACAACCATGATGTGCAGGAGCTGTAGTTTCAACACGACGGTGCAACATGTCACAAAGCTTGTGTTACAATTAATTTGTTGATGGCAAAGTTCGGTGAGCGCATAATTTTGCGTTTTGGTCCTGTGAATTGGCCTCCAAGATCGTGCGATTTGACGCCTCTTGACCATTTTCTGTGGGGATATGTGAAGTCGGTTGTCTACGCCCGAAACCATTAACCACTTGGAGGTCAACATGCTCCGTGTTATTGCAGATATACGCCCACAAATGTTGGAAAAAGTCATCGAAATAGGACCTCCAGAATAGACTACGTCCGAGCCAGCCATATGCCAGAAATCATATTAAAATTATAATGCCAGAATATTATCTTTTGAATGAAGAGTATCATATCAATTTAAAAAAAATCGTCGTTGCTCTATTCCTTTTCAAAGCTTTATACCTCTAAAAAAATACGCCTTAGCTATGTGCTTGTTACAATGTTTATTTATTATAATTTATTGTAAGTTAACATTTGCAATGTTTCGTTTAAAAAATTCTTCGTTTACTGAATTGAAGAATGAACTATCAACGTTTAAGATCTTAACATATCAACTAAATCAAGTCAGTTTTTCATACTTATGTGATATATTCATTGATATCATTCCTAATGAAGTAATGACATATGAAAATAGACTTAGGGCCCTATTATAGCTATCAAATATCAACACGATATTTGATATTATTTGATAGCTATCAACGAAATTAATTTATTGGTTTTATGGTTATCAACTATCAACATTTTTGATGAACTGTGAATTTTATAAGATTTTACATCTACTGTGAATAGTTCTATCGATAAAATTGGCATTACAGCTGTCAAAAAAGCTGATATCTATCAAATTTACTATCAGTCACGGATTCTTCGTTGAATAGTATCAATCTGGTATCAATTGTGCAGTGTTTATATTTTTAAAAATTATTTCCGGGTTATTTATAACCAAAAAGAGCTTTAAAGAAAAATGTCTTCGGTGGAATTGTTTTTTGAAGACAAAAGTGATGAACCAAACAGAAAAGAGCAAGTCAAAATACGCCGAGCATTACGAGATTCTTCCAATCCAATGGATTTGCAAGAAAATGTGTAAGTTATTTTAAAACATTTTATTTCAACTGTTAATGATGTTCGGTTGCAGATTCATTCAAAACTTTCGACTTTCCAAACAAGCCTTCTTAGAAGTATTGACCGATATAGAGGATAAGCTGAAACCTATCAAAAGCCAGCAATCCATCCCAAATATACTTAAACTTGCTGCAGATTTAAAAATCTTTGCTCAAGGAAGAAAATATTGTTAAGAAAGAAAGCAAACAAATTTGACTTAATAAAACAATTTACATTTTCCACCAATGTCGTTTGTCCTCCTCAGCCATAATCCAAAAACAAAATGAAAATTAGCAACAGCAAACGTCAAAACAGAACCAATTCACAGTTATATTTCGAGCAGTATTCACAATGGTGAAAAAATTATCAGTTGATAGCTATAATACCAAATTGTTGATGAATTGATAGATGTTATCGAGTATCAAATGATTGATATTTGATAGTTATAATAGGGCTCTCATTGTTGAAACATTCAATGATTTTTTTTTTTTTTTTTTCTTAAATTTTTAGACTGTCACTAAACTATGATTTTTTCTTGTTCATTTCGACGGATTTTAACTGGAATTTTTTTTAAGATAACGCTCTCAAAAAGTGATCGTGCCAAATCATTTTATGACATTGACGATTTTTTTTTGTTTTCAAATCCGTATGGTATTGCGGCATCTTGATCTATATATTATAAGCAACACAGCCCGACTTCACCCGTATACAATTTTAATGAAGAAAAATTTGAATTCTGCCCCTTAGACCTCGAATGCTCAGCTGAGAAATTTTGAATACACTAAAGCAGCCACAGAGAAATGCAGATCATATTAGTGAAAACCGCTTCGAAATCCGTTCGAAGTTATCGAGATTCATACACGTTTTGCGAGTTTTTTTTATACTATGTATAAATTACGAACATTTTTTTTATCATTTCATTTCTTTATGTTTTAAATTTTGTATCAAAATAAAATCCTATAGGATGAGTAAACATTTTCGACAAAGTAGGCTTTGAAATATGAGCATATACTTGCAATATTGGGAAGTCAAGTATTTCACTGTACTAAAAAATAATTATACAAAAACTAATCTGGATCTGCATGCAAGGTTTCTGTTGCCCAGAATTTAGAATGGATTAGAAAAAAGATGTTTGTGATATGGTTTTGATATGAATGTGCACTGAATTTTAAATTGAAAGCATGTACGTATGCACCTATTTTTGTTTTGTAGTTTAGTTTATGTACAGGTATTTGCAATATATGTATCTTTATTTCACTTTTCGTGTAGAGGCAGACTTTACATAGCATCTCGAATTCGTGTCCATTCATTTCTATTTTGGTTCATTCAACACCTGCTAGTCTAAAAAAAAAAATCGGTAGTACCCAGTGATTAGCTTTCTTCTCACAATCATTCATGTGTGCGTGTGTACTTCTTAGCACGATGGCGGGACCTTCTGTTTTATGCCGACTCCGAACAGCTAAGTTGAGATAAGCTTTTCATGACAATTGATGCTACTCGGATGATTTGTCAGATCATAACGAGAGGAGGCCAGTGAAAAATCATTTAGGTGTTGCTACAGCTGGGAATCGAACCCAGGCCGTCTGCGCGGCAGTTCATCGCACTAAGCATCGCGCCACTGAGCCCGACCTGTTAGTCTAGTCAAATTGAAATTATTCTTCGTCTGCCCAGCAAGTATGTTTGTTAAATGGTCTTAAAAAAAGCTACAAAACAAAATATTGCCTTTTTTTTTATTATTTTCTAACGTTTTTTATTCAAACTACGAAAAAGGGTTAAGTTTTTATGTTGTCAACCGAAGTTTCCAGCATTTTTGACGCTACTTTCTACTTCAGTATCACCTGTAAACTTTGTTTTAATTTTTTTTGGTCATCATTTTGGTAAACATACATTTTGACATTTTCCATTTGTCGTGAAGTGAAAAATATTCCATATTGCAGCGAGGTTAAATTGTTAAATAATTTTATCAATATGCTCGTCAATGTCATCGAAAAAAAAATGTTTTCTTTGTAAGATAGCATGTATATAACACACGAGAATATAAACTCAAAGCATTATAGCTCCGGATAGTATTCAAAATTCTACTAATATGTATCGACTCAAAATCATGCTTAATGGAAATTCTACGGAAAGATCTATACACCCGTTCAAATTTGGGTTCTTGACATTTCAATTTTGTTCATAAGGGTTTCCCTTGTTTTTTTAATATACAGAAACTGAGAGGCTTAAATATATAAATATTTTTAATTTTAATTCCTGAATTATAAACAAAAAAATTGAATAATGAGATGAAGAGAAGTGTAGTATTTTGAATAAAAGTTTATCGACATCGTTCTAAGATTTCTTAATATCTATTTTTACTATACAAAAAAAAAAACAAAAAATAGAAACTTGATAATACTATTTGTAAGTAAATTCTACCACTTCAAAAATAGCCGTCTTCATATTATATAGTTGTATGCTTGTAAAGTAATTTTACCTACAATCTGTATTCAAAATGGTAACGCTTCCATGTTGCATGAATTCGTAAACAAAAATAGGAGATACTTTGTCTTATAAAAAATTAATATTTAGGGTATTCACTTGAACTGATAAATTTACGCATGTTGTTCTGTAAATTTACGAAGTGCTTTAAATTAACATCGCTCTGAAGCCATTGGCGTAATTGAATAAGCTGTTCTGCAACTTTCATCAGACCTTCACGATATATATCAAAATGCCGAAAATTTGTAAAAAGAAATAAAAGCTTATCAGATTGTTACAGACTGCAATACAAGATTAATCAATTTTGATGCTAAAAATGATATAAATAATGTCGAAATGTGATTATACGAACGTTTATTCCGTAATTGAAAGTTATCAGTGTCCATGCGAATAATAATGATTTTCGTTATTGGCCAACACTGAAAGTTCCGTTTAGGGAAAATGTTGCCAAAACCAATTATGAGAAACTCATGAAAAAAGGTAATAGTAGTATACAAATAAAATTTCATTCAATTTGGCCAAATAGTTTGCAAGAAATTGACAATTTTCTTAATATGGCCAATATGCGAAAATCCGTTATAAAAAAATGGGTGTGCAGTTTTGTTGGAACTACTATACTTATAGCATATAAGAAGTTTAATTTAAATCGCAAATCAGAAAATTGAGGTTATGTATGATTTTTATATGGCAGATACCAGCAATAGATGGTTGGGTGTTGCAGAACGAGGATAGACTCTGATTGGCTTTAACTTGACAATGCCCAGTGTTGTAACTCTGACTACTTATAAAGTGCTTATTTTTTACCTCCAAGTGGTAACCATCGGGTATTGGTCTCATTCAACCGGATTTGACTTGCTAAACGATAAGCGCGAGTGTTGATAACACGAAGAAAAACGGCAACACTATAAACAGCCAGGTCAGAATGGCACGGAATGAATACGAGGCCTGCTGTCACAGGCGAACCTAGAAAAGCTACTTCAACATGTTCGGACAACAGGTTGTCTAGGAATTTCAAGGGTTAGTCAGGCCCTTGAAAAGAGATGGTGGGGAATGAACCGAAATGCCAACGGCAGCGCTGAATCCCGTAGTGGATATTAATGGCCCCGTGTCCTAGGGGTATCTAATATATTGGAACTGTCCCTCCAGGTTGGGGGTTGTGCTTTTGGTTAACTACCCAACCATGGAAAAACTATATGTTATGAAGCAACCTCGGAAAGGACTGATATTATTGTTGACGACACGGCTAAACGAAAAAAGGACAACCATGTTCTTATCTGCACCTGGAATGTGAGAACATTAAACAGGAGAGGTGAAAGTGAACAACAAGCGGAAGTCCTAAACTGCTACAAAGCAGAAAAACTGTGACATCTACTACTGACCGTGTTATAGTGAGCATAAACAGCGACTATTCGGATGCGGATTTGTTATAAGTGCCAGACTTAGGCAAGAAGTCTTATGTTTCACAGACATTAGCGAACGCATTAAAACGATCCGCATCAACGGAGGAAAAACATGATATAGCTAAGGACTGCTTCTATGAGCTCCTTGACAAAACGTATGAGCGACTACCGAAGTACGATGTTAAAATCGTGCTGGGAGATTTTAACGCAAAGGTAGGAAGAGAAGACATCTTTAGCAGAATTGTCGGAAAACATAGCCTACACGACAACACGTTTGGTAACGGCTAATCGACTTCACTACGAAACGAAATGCCACAATAGCCAGCACACGGTTTCCTCACCCCGATATCCAGAAGGGGACATGGCGGTCTCCAGATCAACGAACGGTCAATCAAATTAATCACATAGCGATAGACAAGAGGCAAGCAACCAGTATTTTGGATTTCCGAACATTGCGAGGAGCTAACATCGATTCGGACCACTACCTTGTTGCAGCCAATGTTAGAATGCGGATATCCACCACGCCACAACAATCCAGAAATACTGTAAAAAAAATTTAATGTCGAAAGACTACAATCATAAGAGACCGCCAAGACCTTCCCGCAACGCGTATCCCTAAACCTCTCGGATAACACCATTCCACCAGCATCGAATGTCGAAGAACATTGCCAAGAAGCCATTAGATCAGCCGCAACTGATGTGCTAGGTTTCTCGCGCCCACCAGTAGGAAATCCCTGGTTTGATGAGGAATGCCGACAGATGCTAGCAGCCAAGAACGAGGCCTACAAAGCTAAGCTACAGGTGAAGACGAGAGCTGCCGTTGAGCTCTATAGGCAGAGAAGAAGGGAACAACACCGGCTTTTCAGAAAGAAGAAAAAAGAGCAAGAAAAGCGCGCCATCGACGTTATAGAGAGGTGACACTCCAGAAAAGATGTTCGCAAGTTTTACTAAAGTGTAAAACGTTAAGGCCTAGGATACAAGGCTCGAACAGAATCCTGTCGAGATGAAGAAGGAAATATCGTAGTTGAGACACAGTCAATGCTGAGGATATGGGAGAACCACTTCTGCAGACTGTTAAACGGCGATGACGAACAACATTAAGCTGTCAGGCGAACGAACCATTCAATATTGGCAACGACAGGGAAAACTGCCAAAAACCCGACCTGAGTGAAGTGAGGATAGCCATATCTAAACTGAAGCTAAATAAGGCTGCTCGAAATGACGGCCTTCCCGCCAAGCTCTATAAAGCCGGCGGAGATGACTTGGTAAGTAACATCCACCAACTCATACGCCGAATCTGGTCGGAAGAAAGTATGCCTAAAGAATGGAACCTCAGCATCGCCAACTACAGAGGCATAAGTCTCCTCAACATCGCCTACAAACATTTACCAACAACCTGATCGGCCCTTATCAGTGTGGTTTTAGGCCAGGAAAGACAACAACCGATCAAATCTTCACACTTCGGCAGATCCTGGAAAAAACCCAAGAAGTCCAAATCGATACCCACCACCTATTCATCGATTTCAAAGCCGCATACGACAGCATTTATAGAGACGAACTATACAGAGCCATGTCTGGTTTTGGTATACCGCCCAAACTCGTCCGTTTGTGAAGGATGACGATGGAGAATTCTCGCTGCGCCATCAGGGTCGGAAACGACCTCACTGACACATTCGATACCAAAAAAAGGATTTAGGCAAGGCGATGCGCTGTCATGTGCCTTCTTAAATCTGATTCTTGAGAGGATTGTGCAAAACTCACGAGCCAACACCAGAGGCACAATTTTCCATAAATCTGTACAACTACTAGCATACGCCGAAGATATTGACATTATTTGTAGGACCCAACGCGATGTCATAGCCACGTTTGCTAGTATAGAGAAGGAAGCGGCAAAAATGGGTTTAGCAGTAAATGAGGACAAGTCCAAGTATAGGCTGTCAACACGAAAGGACACACAACATCGACGAATTGGACAGAGCGTCACCATTGACAGATATAACTTTGAGGTAGTACGGGACTTTATCTATCTCGGCTCCGCTATTAACTCTGACAACAACATCTCTTCAGAAATTAAACGAAGAATTACTCTTGCCAACCGCTGTTTCTTCGGGCTAAGAAGGCAATTCAGTAGTTAAGCCCTCACTCGAACTACTAAGGAGATCTAATATAAGCCCCTGATCATCTCAGTCCTGCTCTACGGCGCTGAAGCATGGACCGCCTCAAAAGCAGATGTAGAAATCCTTGGTCGATTTGAGAGGAAAATTCTTCGAAAAATCTTCGGTCCCGTTTGCGTTGAAGGGCTATGGAGACGAAGATTCAACCAAGAACTATACGAGCTGTACAGCGACATGCCCCTGGTCAAAAAACTCCGCATTGGACGTTTAAGATGGATATGACATGTAGAACAAATGGACACCAATTCTCCGGCTCGCAGAGTCTTCAATTCCCAGCCAGACGTCGGATGCAGTAGAGGAAAACCTCGCATTAAGTGGCGCGCACAAGTAGAAACCGACCTCAACCAACTTGGAGTGCCGAACTGGAGGCAGTTAGTTAAGGACCGGGTTAATTGGAGAGGCATGGTGATTGAGGCCCAGGTTCATTCCGGACTGTAGCGCCACTTAAGTAATGATACCAGTAATAACATGGTTAAAAGCAAACAAAAAAATGGCCTAGAATTATGACCAAAAAACGCTGGATACGAAGTTTAAAGATAGTCGGTCAAGTCGTTTTACCCAGATTTGTATTCCCACCTCTGCCGTAGTTTCAATCAAAGCAGCACAATTTTTGACAGCAGTGTAATTTTCCGAGGGTGATTTTCCAATCAAAATCCTCGCAGAAATTTACGTGGCTTTCGTAAATAACTCTTCATATAAAATTTGAACGATCATTTACTGGATGGTAAATTTATACGGTTTTATGAGCTTAAGTGAATTCAATTATTGCTTAGCTATATTTTTAATAACTTCACTCACATAAGTAATTATATTCAACGTAGTACACATATCATTAAATATATCGTGTTTCAAAACTGCTAAAAATTTATAAAATATATGTAAGTATAAATATATCTAATTTTTAGCTTAGTATTCAGATATCTTGATATCTGAAGTATTCATTAGCAGCTCTGTGCGTCCGCCTTTTTATGTTTAAATGTAATCCCAATAAAATTACTTGTAGACTATCATTTATTACCTATATGTAACACATTTGAACTAATTGTATATATAAAAATTAGAAAACGAAGATACATCTTTTATCGGCTTTCTTTTGCCCTACACGTTTATTCCATATTCAATATTATTACATGTATTTATTTACATTTTAATAGGACTGTTCTCGTAAAAATAATATGCATGGATATATATATATATACATATATAGAAGTATCGAATTTTGAATTGAAATAAAACAGAAGAAAATCCTTTTAATGCCCATCAATTTCGCTTTATTGGAAGGATAATTTTTTGCCAATAATTAAATATGATTTCGGGCATGTGGCCGCCGTTGCTGATTCGAAGAAAGCCAAGCCTAGAAATTTGTGGCCGTATGTTGGCAACAACGCCACGAATGTTGGCTTTCAAGTCCCCTAACGTTTCTGGTTTGTTGGCGTAGACGAGCGATTTCACATATCCCAAAATAAAATAATCCAATGGTGTCAAATCTTGGTGTGCAATTGACAGGTCCATTCCGCGAAATTATGCCCTCATCGAATTTTTCCTTCAATAAATCAATTGTGACATGCGCTATGTGGCATGTAGCGCCGTCTTGTTGGAACCAATTCTCATCAACATTCATGCCATCCAATTCGGGAACAACATAGTCGGTATACATGGTCTCCATTAACTGACTCTCCAGCATCATTTCGGAAGAAGTATGACGCATTGAATCCACTAGCCCATAGAGCACACCAAATAGTCAGATTTTCTGGATGTTATGGTGTCTCAAGGGTCTCATATGGATTCTCTTCACTCAAAATGCGGCAATTTTGCTTGTTGACGTAGCCATTTAACCAAAAATGAACATCATCACTGGACAAAATTTTGAGAGATCAATCTCATTTTCGGCCCATACACGAAAATCACGATGCATTGAATGGTTTCGCAGCTTTAATTCTTGCACAAGCTGGATCTTCGTAAAATCTTCTATAAAGTTGATGGACAAAGCTCTAATTGCTGTGTAGGGTGGAGAATCGATTCATTCGGGTCCTCTTCAACACTTTGCTCTACAGCGGCAATTGTTCCTTCGGTGCGCACTGTTCGACGTCTCTGCGGATGCGTATTATCACATGGAGTAAACGTAGAGCGAACACGATTCGTGGCTAACTGATTAATTGCTTTGATGGACGATTATATCGACCATAAAATGGACGGAGCTTGCGGTAAGCCTCGCGAACTATACGATTATATTTGAAATAAATTTGCACAATGTGCAAGTATTGCTCATTTGTCAACCTGTTTATGATGAAATGGCAAGCCAGACTGAACATATAAATGACACTAGAGTTTCCCGATTTGAGCACAAAATGTCAGTTTTATCTCAATTAAAAAAAAAAAACACCCGTTACTACATGCTACTCAACTAACTTTGTTAACTAATGAAATCTACTACCAATGCATATCGTAGGGGATATGATCATTCTGTCATGTTCTTTGAAGTGAGTTGACAGACAGTTTGATTATTTACAATTAAATCGAGCTTCCTGTCTTTTGTTTTTGTGACAATTTCTTATTAAGTCGTGAGTTGAGCATATCTAACGCTCGTATCTTTTATTTGAATAAAACCAGTATATTTCACGTAAAAAAAAAAAAAAAATTAGTGGTGGGTGCACGACTGGGTCGTACGCAACTTTCTTTTTCACAGCGAGTTAATTTGACGTTTTTCATAATTTGGCCAAAATACACATTAATATTTATTTTGATTAATGATACTTTACTTACTTACTTAAGTACCGCTACAGTCCGGAATGAACCTGGGCTCAACCAACATGCCTCTTCAATTAGCCTGGTCTTTAGCTTACTGCCTCCAGTTGCGCACTCCAAGTTGGTTGAGGTCGGTTTCTACTTGTGCGCGCCACTTAAGGCGAGGTCTTCCTCTACTACAGTACTACGTCCGACGTCTGGCTGGGAATCGAAGACTCTACGAACCGGAGTATTGGTGTCAAATCGTTCTACATGTCGTAGCCATCTTAAACGTCCAATGCGGAGTTTTTGACCAGGGGCACGTAGCTGTACAGCTCGTAAAGTTCTTGGCTGAATCTTCGTCTCCATAGCCTGTCAACGCAAAGGGGACCAAAGATTTTTCGAAGAATTTTCCTCTCAAATCGACCAAAGATTTCTTCATCCGCTTTTGAGACGGTACATGCTTCAGCGCCGTAGAGAAGGACTGGGATGATCAGAGTCTTATATAAGATCTCCTTAGTAGTTCGAGTGAGGGCTTTACTACTGAATTGCCTTCTTAGCCCGAAGAAACAGCGGTTGGCAATTTCTGACGAGATGTTGTTGTCAGAACAAATAGCGGAGCCGAGATAGACAAAGTCCCGTACTACTACCATGACTATATCTGTCAATAGTGACGTTCTGCCCAATTCGTCGATGTTGTTTGTACTTTCGTGTTGACATAATATACTTAGTCTTTCCCTCATTTACTGCTAAACCCATTTTCGCCCCTTCCTTCTCTATACCATCACGTTAAGTCCCACCAATGATGTCAATATCGTCGGCGTATGCTAGAAGTTGTACCGATTTTTGGGGAATATTGTGCCTCTGGTGTTGACTCGTAAGTTTTGCACAATCCTCTCAAGAATCAAATTGAAGAAATCACATGATAGCACATCGCCTTGCCTAAATCCCTTTTTGGTATCGAATGTGTCGGTGAGGTCGTTTCCGACCCTGATGGAGCGAGAATTTTCGTCATCCTTCACAAACAGACGAGTTCGGGCGGTATACCAAAACTAGACATGGCTCTGTACAGTTCGATGAAATCGATGAATAGGTGGGTATCGATATGGACTTCTTGGGTTTTTTTTTCCAGGATCTGCCAAAGTGTGAAAATTTGATCGGTTGTGGAATTTCCTTGCCTAAAACCACACTGATAAGGACCGATCAGGTTGTTGGTAAACGGTTTCAGGCGTTCAAATATTACGGCAGATAAAATCTTGTAGGCTTTGTTGAGAAGACTTTTGCGTCTGTATTCGGCGCAGTAAAGAGGGTCTCCTTTTTGTGGATTTTGATTAATGATGCTTAAAGTTATATAAATAGTGTCGAAATGCTTTTGCACGAACGTATTCCGTAGTTGAAAGAAATTCGTATCCATGTGAATAATATTGAAACCAAAACCATTTATGTGGAATCCATGAAAACAGTTATATTCGTCTATAAATTAAATTTCATTCAGTTTGGGCAAATAGTTTGCGAGAAATTATTTGTCCTAAATGCAAAAATCCGTTATATGGATTTTCTCAAAAAAAATATGTATGCAGTTGTGTTGGAACTAGTATGCTAACAGTATACATGAAGTTAAATCAAAATCTTTACAGTCGTTTTCGAAAAATTAAGGTTATGTATAACTTCTATATCGCAGGTAACGGTATTAACATGGCTAAAAGCAACAAACAAAAAAAGTACCTGCAATTATGGCCAAAATAAACACTGAATACGGAAAGATGAACCTACGAACGGAATTCCAATATAACACTTGTTTGGGCTCCGCTATCAATGTTATGTTAGAACCAATCAAAATCTCGAGGTCGATAATATATTCCAAAAAATTTTTTTCATTAAAAGGCAGTATTTTGGATTGCAGTGTACGTAGCTTTGCAGTGTAGAAATGAGAATGATACTGAGAAAAACAGTATAGATGCCAACGTTAAGTATACCGAAAGGACGTTCATTTGTTGTATTGTTGAAGTATTTCGTAGTGGAAAATTTAAGATAGCCAGACGTTGTGCGTAAAACAACTATGTAGTTCTCTAAATGAAACATTCATATAGATTGTTTGTTAATTTTAATTACATCTATAATTAACTCATCAAATCCAATATTCATCCTTATTCCATTTGAGTCTTATGGTTTGACTCTTAAAGTCACTATAGTTTGACTGAAAAGGGAATCGAAATTGGAATAGTATAAAACCCCCTCTCAAGCGCACTAGTCCCATGATTGCGCTGTTGATAATAATAGTATCGTAATCATACTTCACTGCATCCTCATCGAATGAAACTGCACACAGTGATTAGATATATGAAGACAGTTTAGGTATCCTATTAGTCCTTAAAAGAATGCTGCAAAAAAACGACTGAGACATAAAATGTATAAACACTTAGTTCTTCAAAAATTTCTGAAATAATGCATTTTATAAAATAAACTATTAAAACAACCGTTGTGGTATATTACATAAGGCATGTGCATTTCTATTTTAACATGATTTTTAGTTAGTATACACATTTTTTGTACGTTGCTCTTTTTTTATTTTAAAAGGTCGAGTTCTACCCCCAACCAGAGCGACTTCGACAACCCACCGCAGCCGTTTGTAGACGCTGTTACCTACCCTATAAACCAATTGTCAGTTGGGGTGGACGTGGCCTCCAAACAACAACATGGGGTACTCCGCCACGTATAACACAATATAGACGGAGTTTTCGCCGGCCGACGACATACAGATTTTAAACAATAATTCTTAAATATCTTAACAAATTAATACACGTATATGAACTGAATTCAGATCATTAAAGGACAATATTTGAAACAAATATATTTTTATTTGTTCTTAGGATTAGCGTATATTTTAGAGTTAAACAAATAACTTATAACGGTAAATGTTGCTATGTTCTTAATTCATTCAATTCCTAATACAATGGACAATAAATACATTTTTTAAAAGATTTAGTAGAATTTAGAAAGGTTAATATACAACATATATATATATATATATCATGGAACAAACCATATCAAGACAATAAAAAACATATACCTGTATTTTTCCTTAAAAATATTTTCAAAAAATAAATAAATAATTTAAAAATTTTAGTAAGAAAACTTTTTAAAAAAAAAATTGTTTTACAAATAAAATTATGTGCACCTATTTCAAATTAAGAAATTAATTAATGGAACGAATTCAGGCGGTTCGTCAGTATATTGAATGATTCAGCACTGAATAATATCCTATATCACTTATTCTGGAAGTACAAAATATAAGTTTAGTACTTACTTACAGCAAACAGTAATTCAAGGAAACATGGTGCATTTCAGTAGGTTGTAAGGACTGCGTCAACTTATGAACTAACTAGTATATCCGCGAATTGCTTCATTAGAAATGCTAAATAGTCTAGATTCAGATCATGGTTTCCTAGCTTATTCGAGTGCTGAATGAAAGTCACATTAACCATATTCAACATACAGTTTTCCAGATAGATTTACTTTTAATATGTATTACATTTAAATTGTATTAATATCTACTATTATTGCTAATTTGCTAATTAAAACTATACACATTAATCTATTTTTTTTATCGATTTAATTTATAATTTTCAATTCAAAATATTTCACTGCGTCATTGACAATAAAAAAACAAAATATACATTTATAAGAAATATATATATATATATATACATTTACATTTACTTTTAGATGTGTTGACAATAATATCCAATTATCAAAAACAT
Organism: Rhingia rostrata; assembly: GCA_949824845.1. NCBI lineage: Eukaryota > Metazoa > Arthropoda > Insecta > Diptera > Syrphidae > Rhingia > Rhingia rostrata. Next base: position 77,380,032 of record OX463755.1, read on the forward strand.
GTATTAACGTATATAATTCCAAGTCTGATTAAGTTTCATTGTTGTATTTACTAATATGAATTATATGTTTAAAAATATAAATAATAGCTATATAAAAATAGCTATAAAAATAAATCCAGAATTGATTCAATGTGGAAATTGCTTTTATTAATGATCAGATGTTAGAGTAAAAGTGAGTAAGGGTACTCCCTCATCTCCATAGCATGAAACTATTTGAAACAAAGAAAACAGTTTTTCATTGATTTTGACATCTCACTTTTTATAGTTATATAACATACCATACCACCATACCACCAGCACCATATGGTCAGGCGCAAATGATGTGCTAGGTTTCTCACCAGCAAGAAACTCCCGGTTTGATGAGGAATGCCGAAAGATGCTCGCAGCCGAGAATGAGGCCTACAAGGCTGAGCTGCAGGTGAAGACGAGAGCTGCCGTTGAGCTCTATAGGCAGAGAAGAAGGGAATAACACCGGCTTTTCAGAAAAAAGAGCAAGAAAATAGCGTGATCACGCTGCTGTATCAAGGTTGAAAACGACCTCACCGACACATTTGATACCAAGATTTAGGCAAGGCGATACGCTGTCGTATAACTTCTTTAGTTTGATGCTTGAGGGGATTGTGCCAAACTCTTCCAAAAATCGTTGCAAATACTAGAATATGCCGACGATATTGACATCATTGTTGCAAGCCGTACCTATGTATTCGTTTCTGAGTAACGGGTATTCGATACGACTCGAAGTACCTTGTCGTTACTGTCAACTAAGTTTCGCATCAAATTCGTCATTCGTATGTTTTGATACTCGCACAATTCCACAAAGTTTGCATGGTTCGGTTCGTAGAAGTCCGATAATACAAATATTAGTATTAATTCAACCTTTGTTGTCTGTGTGTTAGTTTATAAGTACGTCTTGTGAAAGTTTTTTCTGATGAGTGCTGACGTACCTTGGTCTCTGAGTACTTTAATGCCTAAATGATACGCAGCCCTATCGAGGTATTAGTCGAAAGAATTTCCGAAACGAAAGTCATCTCCGATTGGAAATCAGTTTACCATCGAAGTTTGACAATCTGTGACCTGTGTAATATTATAAATGAGAAAATTGAGTGAAACAAAATATTTGAACATATTTTTCATGTTGCGTTCTTGTCCAATTTTTCTAGAGCCTGATTTTGTAGTAATACACAAAACAATTTTACTAATAATTTTAGGGTGGTTTTTAATTTCGTAAGAATTCCGCAAAATTTTTCATTGAAGAAATTCCATGCGTAGCTGTCAAAAAATATTGACTTAACGCATAGAGCCGACGCCCGATCATGCGCGATGCATTTCTTCGAAAGATCCACTCGAAATGCAAATCCGAACGGATGCCTCGGTACAAAATTCTCCGATATCGACAAAATTCGAGAAAATGATGTTCCGAACGGATACCACGATATGGGTGATGATTCGCATCGAACGTACGTAAGTAACGAAAGTAACGATACCTTAGTAACGGGTTATCAGTGAAAAGTACCGAATTAATACGGGCATTCATTTTGTCTTAACTTTTACAGCTCTAAACATCATTGGATTAACTCAACGTGATGGCCACGTTTGCTAATACATATAGAGATGCAAGTGGCAAAAATGATTTAAGCAGTTAACGAGGGTAGGACTAAGTACATGCTGTCAACACGAAAGGACAACATCGACGAAATCGACAGAACGTCACCATTGACAGATATAAGATATAGGTAGTACGGGACATTAACTACCTCGGCTCCGCCATTAGCCCTCGAGTCTCGAATTCAATTTAGTAGTAAAGCCCTTCTTCGAACTACTAAGGAGATCCTATTTAAGACCCTGATCATCCCAGTTAAGTTAGTTAACACAATCAAATTAACTTTACCTCCCAAAAAACGCTTTTCTGTAAACACGATTATCACGATCTAACTTTCACATGTATATGTATATATATATATATATATATATCTATATATATATATATATATATATATATATATATATAACATATAACATAATCATAAACATTGTCAAAAACGAACATAGCCGTAGTTTTGAAAATGACTAATTTCTTAAGTTCAATATACCCTATCCAATAGGGGTATATTAAGTTTGACATTAAGTTTGAACATAGTGAAATAATTTCGTTAGATATACCTTTAAGTATATGGATCGACTCAGAATCGCTAGCTGAGTGGATCTAGCCATGTGTGTCTGTCCGTCCGTCTGTAGGTAACCAGTTACCTTCAATTTTGAGCTAGGGTAATGAAGTTTGGTACATGTGATCCTTGTACGTGCTGTTCGATCAAGTGTAAACATTTTTAAAATCCGCCCACTGCCACGCCCCTTTTTTAGAAAATCGTAGTTTTAGGCCAAACCGTTATAGATTTTGAAAAAGTGGCTAAAGAGCATGGCTGGACAGTATTAATGTCTATATTTTGTCTAAAATTGTTTTGCCATGCCCACTTTTTGAGGGCGTTTTCAGTAAACATCTTTTTTTTGGTACGATTTTAAATATTTGGAAAACATTTTTGATGCAAAATCATTGGTTATGATAATAAAAACATTTCTTCCACTTTTTATTCTAACCCACTCCCACTTTTTGGAAGCATTTTCGTACAAAAATGATTTGTATACACTACCTCAAAGCATAACCGGCGAAAAACGTTTTTTATTAGCGAACCATAAAGGATTTTGATAAACTGTTTGATTAGTATAGAACATAAAGCCGATATTTTGGGGATATTTATTTTAAGGATGAAAAGGGATTGGGTATTAAACGATCCGCACAGCGGATTCTATCCTTCCTATATGTTTTTGTGAATTTATTCAATTTACTTAAATATGTTCCTAACAGCTCTTTTTATGAAATGGTGGGTTGGGTACCTTTTATCATATATTGGATATAAAATACGTATATTTCCTAAGAACAACGTATGCGTCTAAATGTATTCACAATTCCGGCGCTTAACTTAAAATTATAAAAACGTGGATTTCTCAAAATTGACATTGACATCACAGTAATTCGCACATGAATGCATCGAACTACAGACACATAACAGCACTGGCGACTGAGGCCATCGGCTAGGACAGATTAAGACATTAATACAACAGAGAGAGGCAGATAGACATATAGAAGGAAAGACATATAACATAAACCTAAGTGGCACAGAGGAGGAGACATAGAAAAAAAGCTCAGAAAAGCTGGCAATTTTCGTAGAAAACAAATGCTGCCGAAGCTGGGGCTTGAACCCGCAGCGTTTGGCTTAGCAGTCAACTACGCATTCCTCTGAGCCATGGCCACCTGCTTCTCAAATTTAATTCCATGTCAAACTTAATACTCTTCTACATTCCTCGGAAAGTTTATCCGGACCGCATCTGAAATGAGTTAATTATGGACTGGGGTATTTGGAAAGCAAGTTGATTGAGACCAAACGAAACTTAAGTAATGGGGAATTATAACAACGAACTCCACAAATTTTATTTTGTTTCTGAATATCAATACAGAGTTTTATGGTTTCAGCTGACACATTTAAAAGTCCACCATTTTATAAAGCGTCATCAATAAAGACCAGTGGCGATGGTTAGTGCAATGAACAAAACACTTAAGATTTTTCACTGGCTCTCCTCTCATGAATATCTGACAAATCATTCGACTAGTATCAATTGTCAAGATATCTCAACTTAGCCGTTAGGAGTCGGCATTAAACAGGAGGTCCCTCCATCGTGCACAGTTGTACACACTCATACATGAGTGGTTCTGAAAAAGGAAGTGCCGGGTACTAACAAGCCTGTTGCTCTAAAATATATATATGTATTTTTGTATTTAATCAATCAAGAGGTACCTCTTTGTTTCTAAATGAGAATTAACACAAAAAATTCAAATATATCGTAAAATCTTTATTATAATCTCGTCCATGAGGACGTTCCAATTTTGGATGACGCGTTCGAGCATACCATACCGAGCATTATCCACAAACACCTTAGACCTTACGTAGCCCCAAAGGAAAAAGTCTAACGGTGTGATATCGCATAATCCTGCTAGCCAATTCACTGGTCCGAAGTGTGAAATTAATTGTTCACGAAGCGGTCTTTCAATATGTTTCACAGGCTGTGTGGCAAGTAGAGACGTTTTGTTTGAACCTAATGTTGTCTAGACGTCTTAGAGTCCCATTTACAGTAACAATGGAGCCAGCCTCATTTTGTTGAAATGCAGACCGATGATTCCACCGGCCCATAAATCACACCGCAAGGTTGTTTTGAGTAAATGTGACAGCTCTTGAACATATACGGCAATTTTGCTTATTGAAGCATCCATTGAGTCAGAAATGGGCCTCGTCGCTGTACAAAATGTTGGTCGAAAACAGGGATCTTCAGCAAGTCTCTCGAGAGTCCCTTCAATGATAATGTTGCTTACGTAAAAATTTTTAGCTGAACGGGTGGGTAGAATTTTCTTTTTGGATTTTCCCGGTGGTACTGAAAAACGTTTTTTATATCATTGATGTTGGAATTGATTCACCGCAACAAACTGCACTTACTTCTTCAGGAATTGAAAAAGCTCATTTGGCACTGTTGTTACCGTTAAACTATCATACAATTACCTTCAACATTTCGAAGAGCTCTGTGATGGCCTGAGTGCAATTTAACAAGGCTGCATTAGATCGCACGATGCAAAATTATTTAAACAATAAAAAAGGGTTTGGTGTCAGTGAACAAAATCAGCTAATTAATTTGAATGATTGAACCTGTCGCGGTCGGTTGCAAAATCAACAATTCTTAGACGTTTTTCAAAACAATTTCTGGACATTGGCAATTGCAAAATCGATGCTGTCACTTTGTGTGTATGCGTTTTATTTCCTTCCGTCAGTTCACCTCATCAAAAACCGAAATAATCGAGTAGGTGTTTCCAAATATTTCTTGGTTGAGCGAACACAGTTGATGCCAAGAAAATTAATTTCCAAATTTGCTGGCAATTTGATGACATATACATCAGTTTTTTCCTTACTAGCCAAGAGGATGTCGTTCACTATCCAATGAAATTTTCAAACTCACTGGAACTACTCAAATTACCGTTCCATAAGCTATCATAAAAAGTTAAATCGGAAATAATGATTGCGAACAATCAACAGCTTAGGGTGAAGAAGAAGACGTTTCGATCGAAAGCATCAAAATGATTCTGCCAGACACGTTGTTTGAGTTTAAACGGTTGCAATTTCCAGTGCGACTTAAATAAATTGAAGCATTAATCTGGTATTACTGCTGAAGTGGCGCTACATCCCGGAATGAGCCTCAACCAACATTAGTCTTCAATTAGCCCGGTCCCTAGCTAATTGCCTCCAGTTGCGCGCTCCAAGTTGGTTGAGGTCGGTTTCTATAGCGAGGTCTTCCTCTACTGCGTCCAATGTCTGGCTGGGAATCGAGGTGAGCAGGTACTGGTGTCCATTCGTTCTACATGCCCTAGCCATCTTAAACATCCAATGCGGAGTTCTTTTTTCACCAGGGGCATGTCACTGTACAGCTCGTATAGTTCTTGGTTGAATCTTAGTCTATATAGCCCGTCAACGGAAACGGGACCATTTCGAAGATTTTTCGAAGATTTTTTTTCTCAAATCGACCAAGGATTTCTTCATCCGCTTTTGACACAGTTCATGCTTCAGCGCCATATAACAGGACTTGGATGATAAGGGTCTTATCTAGGATCTCCTTAGTATTTTGAGTGAAGGCTTTACTACTGAGTTGCCTTTATCTGGTATTAACCTTAAAAAAAAACGTAACTTATCTCACGAGCTATTGATTACACATGTAATAATATATATCGTTGGCTTGATGAGAAAACCTCGTAATTCCATTTTTGGAAAAAAATTGTTTGATGCTACCTTATAGAAACTCGGTAGGTGAACTGTTATGCGAAACCTTGTAGCTCCTTAATAACTTTAAATCTAATAAAAATCATTTTATTTTATACACTAAAATGCTTTTTTATTCACCCTTTTCTCGCTAGAATAGGGTATCCTGAGTAGCGCTGCAGTTGAAAAATTTGCAGAGCCAACTCTTATTTTGATGGGTGCCACAGAGTGTCAAACACCACCCATAAAAAACAAGTGAAAAATACACATAAATATTTAATAGTCATTAAAGTAGATACAAGAAGTTATATATGTAGAAATTGTTCTTAAAAGTATAATAATAATATTAACATCGAATAAATGCATTAGAGTTGAACGTCCCTTAATATAAAGTGGTAACATGAAAACGAGTGGTGGGTGCACGACTGGGTCGTAAGCATGAGAGAATTCTCTCATTTTCATAAATTGGCAAACGTTTATTACAGAATTCGAAGGAATCGGTGTCTATGTGAATAATAATGATTTTCGATATTGGCCAAAACCAAAAATTCCGTTTTGGGATAGTTGGGCCAAAAAGCCCAATAAAGTCAAAATCCTGTATACGTAGCGTCTCAAAAAAACTGGGTTTGCAGTTTTGTTGGAACTAATATGATTATGGTATACCTAAAGTCTAGTCAAAATCGTTATAGCCGTTTTGGATAAAATTGAGTTACAGTTAATATATTATCTAAAAGTAAAAAAAGGTATAGAATTATGCCAAAAAAACACAGTACAACGATTATTCAAAAAATCGGTCCAGCTTTAAGGATGGAGGCACCATTACGGACAGATGGACCGAATTTAAGAATAAACGTTTTTGACTTCCGCTATCACCGTAATATAAGTATCGATGCATTATCAGTCTTTGGAACAAACGGACCGCCATTTCTCTATAATTTGCCCAACCTTGTCATTACATATTTGAGGCAAGAAATGAAACAAACAAACGCTGTTTCTTCGGGCTAAGAAGGCAATGGTTGGGTGTTGTAGAACGAGGGTAGACTCTGATTGGCTTTAACTTGGCAATGCCCAGTGTTGTAACTCTGACTACACATCAAGTATTTTTTACCTCCAAGTGCTAACCATCGGGTACTGGTCTCATCTAACCGGGTTTGACTTGCTAAACGATAAGCACGAGTGTTGATAACACGACAAAAACAGCAACACTATAAACAGCCAGGTCAGAATGGCACGGAATGAATACCCGGCCTGCTGTCCCAGGCGAACTTAGACAAGCTGCTTCGACATATTCGGACAACAGGTTGTCTGGAAATTTCAACGGTTAGTCAGGCCCCTTGAACAGAGATGGTGGCGGATGAAACGAAAGGCCAACGGCAGCGCTCAATCTCGTAGTGGATACTGATGGCCCCGTGTCCTAGGATTATCTAATAAATTGGAACTGGCCTCCAGGTTGGGGGTTGTGCTTTGGGTTAACTACATAACCATAGAAAAAAAAACTTGTTACGAAGCAACCAATAGACTCGGAAAGAACTGATTTTATTGTTGACGACACGGTTAAACGAAAAAAGGACAACGACGTTCGTATCTGCACCTGGAATGTGAGAACACTAAACAGGAGAGGTGCAAGCGAACAACTAGCGGAAGCCCTAAACTGCTACAAATCAGACAAACAGATGGGCCGAGTAAAAAGACGATGAAAAACTGTGACATCTACTACGGACCGTGTTATAGTGAGCAGAAACAGCGAATCTTCGGATGCGGATTTGTTATAAGTGCCAGACTTAGGCAAGAAGTCTTATGTTTCCAAGACATTAGCGAATGCATTGTAACAATCCCCATCAAGGACAAATTCGCCTTATATGAGCTCCTTGACAACATTTATGAGCGACTACCGAAGTACGATGTTAAAATCGTGCTGGGAGATTTTAAAGCATAGGTAGGACGAGAAGACATCTTTAGCAGTATTGTCGGAAAAGATAGCCTACACGACAACACGTCTGGTAACGACTTAGGCTAATTGACTTCACTACGAAACGAAATGCCACTATAGCCAGCACACGGTTTCCTCACCTCGATATCCATAAGGGGACATGGCGGTCTCCAGATCAACGAACGGTCAACCAAATTGATAACATAGACAAGAGGCACGCATCCAGTATTTTGGATTTCCGAACATTGCGAAGAGCTAACATCGATTCGGACCACTACCTTGTTGCAGGCAAGGTTAGAATGCAGATATCCACAACGCCACAACAATCCAGAAATATTGTGAAATAAATTAATGTCGAAAGACTGCAATCGCTAGAGACCGCCAATACCTTCGCGCAACGAGTTTCCCAAAACCTTTAGATTAACATCATACCACCAGCATCGAATGTCGAAGAACAATGGCAACGATGCAGACGAAGAAACCCCTGGTTTGATGAGGAATGCCGACAGATGCTCGCAGACAAGAACAAGGCCTACAAGGCTAAGCTACAAGTGAAGACGAGAGCTGCCGTTGAGCTCTATAAGCAGAGAAGAAGGGAAGAACATCAGAAAGAAGAAAAATGAGCAAGAAAAGCGCGCGATCGAGGATATAGAGAGGTGCCACTCCAGGAAATATGTTCGCAAGTTTTACCAAAATGTAAAACGTCAAAGTAACAGCTACCAACTCATAAGCCGAATTTGGTCGGAAGAACGTATGCCTTAAGAATGGAACCTCAGCATCGTTTGCCGGATCCAAAATAGGAGACCCTCTAAACTGCGCCAACTACAGAGGCATAAGTCTCCTCAACATCGCTTACAAAATCCTATCTGCCGTAATATGTGAACGCCTGAAACCGTTTACCAACAACCTGATCGGCCCTTATTAGTGTGGTTGCAGGCCAGGAAAATCCACAACCGATCAAATCTTCACACTTCGGCAGATCCTGGAAAAAAACCCAAGAAGTCCAAATCGATACCCACCACCTATTCATCGATTTCAAAGCCGCATACGACAGCATTTATAGAGACGAACTATACAGAGCCATGACTAGTTTTGGTATACCGCCCAAAATCGTCCGTTTGTGTAGGATGACGATTGAGAACTCTCGCTGCTCCATCAGGGTCGGAAACGACCTCCCCGACACATTTAATACCAAAAAAGGATTCAAGCAAGGCGATGCGCTATCGTGTGACATTTCTTCAATCTGATTCTTGAGAGAATTGTGCAAAACTCACGAGCCAATACCAGAGGCTCAATGTGATGTCATAGCCACGTTTGCTAGTATAGAGAAGGAAGCGGCAAAAATGGGTCTAGCAGTAAATGAGGGCAAGACGAAGTATATGCTGTCAACACGAAAGGACGCACAACATCGACGAATTGGACAGAACGTCATCATTAACAGATAAAATTTTGAATAAGTACGGGACTTTGTTTATCTCGCCTCCGCTATTAACTCTGACAACATCTCGTCAGAAATTAAACGAAGAATTACTCTTGCCAACCGCTGTTTCTTCGGGCTAAGAAGGTAATTTGGTAGTAACGCCCTCACTCGAACTACTAAGGAGATCTTTTGTAAGACCCTGATCATCCCAGTCCTGCTCTATGGCGCTGAAGCATGGACCGTCTCAAAAGCGGATGAAGAAATCCTTGTTCGATTTGAGAGGAAAATTCTTCGGTCCGGTTTGCGTTGACGGGCTATGGAGGCGAAGATTCAACCAAGAAATATACGAGCTGTACAGCGACATACCCCTGGTCAAAAAACTCCGCATTGGACGTTTAAGATGGCTTGGGCATGTAGAACGAATGGACACCAATACTCCGGCTCGCAGAGTCTTCAATTCCCAGCCAGACGTCGGACGCAGTAGAAGCAAACCTCGTCTTAAGTGGCGCGCACAAGTAGAAACCGACTTGAAGTGCGCAACTGGAGGCAACCAGCTAAGGACCGGGCTAATTAGAGAGGCATAACGGTTGATTCCCAGGTTCATTCCGGACTATAGTTCCACTTAAGTAAGTAAGTAAGTAACAATATCTGGATGGCTGGAAAGGCTGGACAGTAACGGGATATTGAAGGAACCAACCACACAAGTGGACCCCAAACGGGCATCACAATGGATCAATATTGATCTGAGTGTGATGAGGAAGACGTACACCGTTTACCTCATCAACCCACCAACCCAGCCTAATACAAACCGCTTCAGTACATACCTTTATGTAATATTTTATACCCTATCACATAGGTGCATATTAGTTTTGACACATAGTTTGGAAGTTACAGAAATAATTTAGCTAGATATACCTTAAGGTATATGGATCGACTAAGAATCGCAAACTGATTCGATTTATCCATGTCCGTACCTTCGTCACGCTCTTAGGCTACTTTAAAATTTGAGCTAAAATGATGAAATTTGGTATGTGTGCCGCCTACTGTCAAGCTTAATTCTTAGAAAAATTTACTTTTTTTTGGAAAAACCGTAAGGAATTTTAATAGAGTGTCTAAAAAAAACATATATAGACAATTTCAACAACTATATATTATATTCATATAAAGTTTTTTGGGGGGTTTTCAGTAAAACCCGTTTTTCGGTAAAATTTTAAAATATTCGAAAAAAACTTTCGATGCAAAATCATTTGCCCCACTTTTTGGGGTCCTTTTCTATAGTTACCATATGTATTTGTATACCCTACAACAAACATGCGATATTATCGCTAACAACTATTTTAAATTGATATTGGTTGACCGAAAAATGTTGTTGATTGCGACAACATTATTGTTGGTGATACACAGCATATGTTGAAATGTGACACTATGTATTTGCGAGTAGTGAAAGGTCACTAAAGGCTTTTGCGCTTACTAAATTTTATTTAATGTGGGAAATAATTTGGACGATCTAGTTTACAATACAAAGTTTGTATAAATATTGAAAATATATATATACATTGATGGAAGAATATAATACATATTTATGGCATCACTGTGAAAATAGTTTAAAATAAAAGTTTTGTATTGCTTATTGCCAATAGGTGTTTTTTTTATAACGGGTGATCCTAGTAGAGATACTTGTTTCAATAGCCTTTTTTGACAGATCACGTGTGAGTCGTGTCATGTTATTTTTGTTTAGTATTGTTTGGCATTTCATAATGGAAAGACTTAAGCGTGAACAACTTTTACAAATTGTTCAACTTTATTATGAAAATTCACGTTCTGTGAGGAATGTGTTTCGTGCACTTCGCTCAACTTATGGTCAACATAATCGGCCTACTGAGCGTACTATTCGCAACACCATCACCCATTTTGAGACCCAGCATTCATTATTGGATAATATTCGACCGAATAGACCACGTCCAGCACGCTGTGAAGACAATATAGCGGCCGTAGCTGAGAGTGTACACGAAGACCGTAGAGAGTCGATTCGGCGCCGTTCGCAGCAACTCGGACTGACGTATGGAACGACTTGGCGCATTTTACGTCAAGATCTTAAATTGAAAGCGTACAAAATACAGCTTGTGCAACAACTGAAGCCGCTCGACCTTCCCAAGCGACATCGCTTCGCTCTATGGGCTCTTGAAAAGTTCCAAGAAGATCCGACGTTTTCGAGGCAAATGTTGTTTAGCGATGAGGCCCATTTCTGGCTCAATGGGTATGTAAACAAACAAAATTGCCGCATTTGGGACGAAGAGCAACCTGAAGAAATTTAAGAACTGCCACTTCATTCAGAAAAAACAACGGTTTGGTGTGGTTTGTGGGCCGGTGGAATCATCGGTACATATTTCTTTAAAAATTATGCCGGTGCGAACGTAACCGTCAATGGCGACCGTTATCGTGCCATGATAACCGACTATTTGATGCCTGAAATTGAAGCTCGTGATCTCGGCGACATTTGGTTTCAGCAAGACGACGCCACTTCCCACACATCGCATCAATCAATGGACTTATTGAGAGAACATTTCGGTGAGCACATAATTTTACGTTTTGGGCCGGTGGATTGGCCATCAAGATCGTGTGATATCACACCGTTAGACTTTTTTCTGTGGGGATATGCAAAGTCAAAAGTTTATGCCGACAAACCCGCTTCGATTCAGGCCTTGGAGGAAAACATCACGCGTGTCATTCGCCAGTTACCAGTCGAAATGCCCGAACGAGTGATCGAAAATTGGACTCAACGGATGGACCATCTGCGACGTAGCAACGGCCAACATTTGATAGACATAATCTTCAAAAATGTTCTTTCAAATGATAATAAACATTCTCCATTAAATTTGAATTTTCTGTGTTTTTTTCTTTAAAAAAGTAGGGAACCTCGAAATGGATCACCCTTTAGATATAGAACTTCGAATTGAAATAAAACACAAGAAAATCATTTTAGTGTCTATCAATTTATCTTTATTAAAGGAAAATTGTATGCCATTAATAATTAAATATGATTTCGGGCATGTAGAAGCCGCGGCTGGTTTGGATAAAACCAAGTCTAGAGGTCCTACTTTCAACCAATTTTTCGAGCAATTGGGGTCATATGTCGGCAATAACGCCACAAATGTTGGCTTCCAAGTCCCCTAACGTTTCTGGTTTGTTGGCGTAGACGAACGACTTCACATATCCCAAATGAAAATAATCCAATGGTGTCATCAAATGACACAAGGGTCTCATGTGGATTCTCTTCGCTCCAATTGCGGCAATTTTGCTTGTTGACGTAGCCATTCAACCAAAAATGAGCCTCAGCACTGAACAAAATTTTGCGATGAAAATCAGCATCGAGATCAATGTCCTTTTCGGCCCATATTCCAAAATTACGACGCATTGCATGGTCTCGCGCCTTTAATTCTTGCACAAGCTGGATATTGTAAGGTCGTAAGCCTAGATCTTTGCGAAAAATGTTCCATAAAGTTGATGGACAAAACTCCAATTGCTGTGCACGGTGGCGAATCGATTCATTCGGGTTCTCTTCAACACTTTGCTCTACAGCGGCAATCTTTATTCGGTGCGCACTGTTCGACATCTCTGCGGATGCGTATTATTGCGTCGAGTTAACGTAGTGCGAAAACGATCCATGGTTAACCGAATTATTTGCTCTGATGGACGATTATGTCGACCATAAAATGGACGGAGCTTGCGGTAAACTTTGCCATTATTTTCGAAATGAATTTGCACGATTTGCAAGCGTTGTTCATTTGTCAACCTGTTCGTGATGAAATGGCAAACTAAATTGAATATAAATGACATTAGAAATGCCCGATTTGACCACAAAATGCCAGCTTTATCTCTTTTCGAAAATCAAACTCTAAAAAACACCCGTTAGTTTCACATGGATTGTTGCCTCAGTGGGAGAGACGCCTTAAAGTGACAATACAACATCTATTTTTAAATTTTACATAACGTAACAAAACGAATTGACTTTTAATTTTAAGCATCAAATACAAGGTCAGTTGCAATCGTTATGTTAGGCTTACCCCATACGGTAGAGAGAAAATATAACAGACTTTGTACCTATTTCAAAAGTATACCCAATTAAATTTTGTAAGTAATCTCGTAAATTTATAAAAACGAAAGAGTACGAAATTCAAGTTTTTTAGTTCAAAACAGTGCTACAGTCCCAAACAAAATTTGAAAGAGCAATTTTGGCACGAATGTGCCTGTTGGTGCAGCGCTGATCCTGAGTTAAGATAAGCCTATCTTGACAGTTAATGCCAGTCAAGAGAAGCCTATCTCAAGCCAGGCATTCAGATTCGTCATGTAACTTGATGATAAGGCCCCTATTGCCCCAAAAAGCTCATTTACTGGCAATAAATCGTGTTTTTTTCTTTTATAAATATTGTGTATTAGTGATATATTATATAAGTTCTATATTTTTAAGAAAACAATTAAATTATTAACATCGAACTTAATTATAAATAAAAGCTAAATGTATGTATCTTAATCTATTTTTGACATTTCAAATTGTATTCATGTAGTTATTGTTTGCAGTTAACAGTTTCTCAAACTTCAAATGCTGTTTTTACGCCCAGTATTTTGAATGGCCTTGCGCCGGCAATGCGTGTTGATAAGCTGATGCAGCTACTGCTGAATTTAACTGATTTCCATGAGCCGTTGTGTAATCATTCGCTGGTGCCGCGTGATTGTATCCTGCAGCGGTGGTTTGATTTAAATGGTAGGCTGCTTGTGTCCAATTCGGGGGAGCCTCTAATTTTGGATAGTTGTCAGTCAAATGAATCGATGGTGACATCTTGGAAACACTTTCGGCTGTAAGCTTACTGAAATCATCCATGGACATCTTGGAATAATCTATTCAATGGCATTCAAGTTGGGCAATTAGTTATTTGCTTTGAATTGTTTAAAAGCCATTATCCTTACCCTGATGATAGTAGTTCTGCCCACCAAAATGTCCGTGCTGGAATCCAGCAGCGAATCCGTGCTGGGATTGTGCCATTAAATCGTACCCAGTCATTTGGTGGTGGTGATGATTTTCGTTGCCTATTGCAGATTGTGTAACTGGGGTATACCCAGATATTGAAGACACTGGTAAACCGCTAAAACCTAAGCCGCTATTCATTGCTGCTAGACTGCCACTTGAACCAGAGTGTTTGCGAAGTCGAGCCCGTCGATTGCTAAACCATACTTGAATGCGAGCTTCCGTTAATCCAGTGGATTGGGCAAGTTCTTCTCTGGTGTAAACATCTGGGTATTGGGTTCTACTGAAAGCTCTTTCTAGCGCTTCCAGTTGCTCAGCAGTAAATGTTGTTCGAGATCGTCGCTGCTTACGTTTGAGAGGTATTCCAGGTTCTGATTCTGTATCACTAGATTCTGAGCCGCGTCCTAAAAATATATAAGATGATACAAAATAAATAATTTTTATTATCAATTCAATACAACATTTAGAGTGTAGTTACAAGGTGCTGGTAACAGAATGCATTGTAAAGGTTAATTTTTTTACTTTTAAAGAAAATGTACATTTAAAAATATTTGCTTTTAAATTCATGGTCGCATTAATTGAGAAAATAAAGATGTCATCTGATTCAAATTCATGATTCAATATCGCATAGTTTATAGTTTCAGTTAGCCCTTGGTGACCACTTCTTAGGCCAAAAAAAAACGATATATGCTTAAATACTTTATATATTTGAGTACTAATATCAGATTTCAACAAATAACTGTCTCTCTCTTGTTTACTAAGAAAACGTAGAGGGAAACAAAAACCTCCATGAAAATATGGAAATACCTGATAATCTAGGAATGCTTAGGCAGAAGTGTAGAACACTTTTCAATAAATCTAAAAGCTTGAACGAATCCTCTTACTGCATCTCCAACAAAGAGATCCTAATAATATACAAAAGGAAGTCCAAGCACAAATCTTGGAGACTCTTTTGTGATAAAGTAGAAGAGACTTCCAAGGCGTCTAGAATCCGAAAAATCCTATCTACTAGTCCAACTTTTATAAGCTATCCCAGAAAACAAATAATTCTTAAAGCTACTAATTGAGACCCATTTGCCAGGAAGTTCACATAAAGCTTTCCAAGACGACATCAATAGACCCATAAGATGAAATACTTTGTACAGTATACAATTCAATTCCTTTAAATCCGCGGGATCTAACGGCATTGTACCAGCGGATCTACAGCACTCATTCCCAAGGTTTGGATGGAAGTACAAGTAGTATTCATACCCAAATCTGGTAAAAATTCTGACGTCAATCCGAATGAACTGAGACCGATCAGCTTATCATCATTCTTTCTGAAAACCCTAAAACGTCGTTGTGCTGCAAGGAGTATACTTCATTCCTAGACATACAAGGTGCTTTTAACAGCGTCGATTCGGGAGCTATCATTATGGCACTAACTTGTCTGAAAGCCGATCACTGACTTGGAATGTTGATTAATTTGCTATTAAATAGTCGGATTACCAACACAAAATATTTGGTGCTTGTATCATGTCTGTAGAGGGACCCCGCGAGGACCCCCTTTACTTTGGAACTTATTTTGTAGAGGAAGCTTAACTGGAGGCTGAAAATAAGAGAAAGTGTAAAGAAAGTGGCAGTCGCACTTTATTTCTGTAAAAAGCCAGATTATAGGCATGAAATGGGAATGAAACCTCGTATCACACATTGGAGTAGTAGTATGGTGGACACTGCTAGAGCTCGCTATAAACAGCAAAAAACTAGCCAATGTGTAAAGAATTGCGTGTCTGTGTATCGGAGGTGCATCCCTTACAACACCCTCATCAGCACTAGATATTATTTTTCACCTACTACTCCTATATATTTTTGCAAGCAAATGACAGCTAACTCAGTAATACGCCTTTAAGCCATCCAACAGTCGTCAAATATACAATCCGGCCACTGAAACATTCTAAACGAACATACAAATATTCCTGAAAACACCGATTACACCCTCACCATGCTAAATTTTGATAAGAGTTTCCAAGTCAAAATCCCTGACAGGTCGTCATGGGAGAGTAACGAACCTGTGCAAAATGACTCGATCCATTTTGATACCGCAACATCATGACAGAGAGGGTTGTGGTGTCTTATTGAACAGTATAAATCTCATCTTATCTTTCCGTCTTGCTGATCATTGCAGCGTGTTCCAGGCGGAACTCATGGCACGTCCCTGGAATCAGTCTCAACAAATTCAAAGACAACCCTAGATTGCCGCTCATCTCTACAAGAGATGTAAAAGCAATTTAACATTCACCTATGGGTGCCTGGGCATATTGACATTCCAGGGTAATGCAAAGCTGATGAACACGACATACATGGGACTTAATTACAAGTTGTACCCGACACGGGTGCACTAGGTATTCCTATCGCTACATGTAAATGCTTACTAGCCCAACATGATAACGGTAAATAAAATCTCATATGTAGTCTTGGTAAGACGCAAATGTTAAATAATCAAACAAATTTGGCCAAAACTTTATATGAGAAGATCCAAAGGACTGATTTCGCCCTATAAATCGTACATTTGCGGCAATTTTAGAGAAAGGCCTTTCCTTTTTTAAATAAATCGAAATAAAAGATTTTTTAATACCTAAAGGCTTTATTAAAAAAAAAACTACACAAATAAATTGGACATCTGATTTACTAATAATGTTTGTAACAATGCCTCGGTATGATGTTTTAGTTTTGCCTTGCAGTAGTTACCTTAAATGTAAATATTGTTTGAGGTTATTCAATTAAATATTCAAGAAATGCATTTGAAACTGATTGAAGGTAATTTTGGAACAATGATTTTGTGGGGAAGTTGAACTGCCAGTAAAATAAAAGACCACCACACTCAGAGCAAAAAAAATATTAACTTCTGTAACTATTGCAAAATCATTTTATTAAATTCAACTAAATGTATCGAATGACTAAAAAATGAAAATTTTTGCCGCAACAGGCTCGTTTGTACCCAGGCCCGATCTTTCCCACAACCATTCATGTGTGCGTGTGTACTTTTTGCACGACGGTGGGACCTACTGTTTTATGCCGACTCTGAACGGTGATTTTAGATAAGCTTTTCTTCACAACTGATACTACTAGGATGATTTTTCAGATCATCACGAGAGGAGGGCCAGTGAAAAATCATTTAGGTGTTGCTACGGATTGGAATCGAACCCAGACCTTCTGTGTTGCAGTTCATCGCCATAACCGTCGCGCCACTGAGCCCGTCGAATCGATTGACTAGTTGTGACTAAAAAAAAGTTGAAAAATAGTTAGAAATACGATTGAAATAGTAAAAACCGCAATAAATTTATTTAGTGACTATAAAAATAGTTAATTAATAATTATTTTTATTTTAACACTATCGTTTCCCCAGTTTCGTCTTGATTTGTTTGATCTGTTTTAATGTTTTTGAATTATATTCTCCTTGATCAATTTTTTTAGCAAATCTTGGTGAATCAATTAAAAATTGGGTTAGGTTATAACAAAAATTTAGAATGGCTCTCCTAAAAAGTTTACAAAATTGGCATAAGATGGAAAAGAAAAATCGATGGGACTGTTTGGCCAGAATTCGTCTTACAATTTTCTCGTTTTTTTTATATTAATAATACTAACACTAATAGCTTCACTACGTCCTACATCCAGCAAATTTAATCAAACTCAAAGGACAGAAAACAAGTTGAGAAAGATTTCTATTATATCTAAAGTCATCAGAAGTTATTCATATAATTGAACGAAGATAGCATTTGTATATCGACATGGGACTTAGTTGTCAACCATACTTAATTGCTGTCTTGATGAGCTGGCAGAGTTCTTCAAAAATCTTGGAATATATTATTTATAAGTTTGATTGTTTCTTGAAAGTCTTATTTTAATTTGATAAAGGAAATTTAAAAGCGTCAAGCAATGGGTATAAAGTTGTGGCACCATGTTTTTATTTTAATTTTTTTTATAAGACTTATTATTACTTGACTCGAAAAACACTTTAACAACATTTTACGCCATTTTAAAACTGCCAATGTCGGGCTCGACATAAAAGCTTTTTTAAAGAATATACAGTCGTAGAGAAAAATGATAAATTATCAGAAAAAATATGAAGAAAACGATGTACCTGAATTGAAAACCAATTTTGTTTTTGAAAACTAAACCTCCTGCAAACAAGCCGTAAGGCTTCGCCGGTCTGAAAATAACAAACAATCGTAAAGACCGATGAAATGCGTAAACTAGTCTCAATATCTGTTGCAATAAAACTAACTCTCTTTTTAAGAACCATACAAACAACATTTGCAATGAATGCAAGGCTTCTACCACTTCAACTAACCGTCTATTAGTTGTAAAGGGTCCTCTGCCAAATACTAAAATACCCATAAAATCGGATTTCTTTATTTCCGCACTAAAAAATAAACTCCCACGATCCTTCCATACTTGCTTCGAAAATCACCACTCTGACTACCATGCCGACGATGACCACCGGGCAGCGACGCACATTAGAATTCCGTTTATGATAGCACATATGTCATCATTTAAACCAACCAAATGTACAACCCTTCGATTTACTTTACCATAGTCGAGCTGCACATCGGCCTCGTTCAGCTCATCGACAAGGGCCGCATCCAATCCGTCAAAGGGACCGCACCCGCTTTGTGGGAATTCCTGAGTATCTCCCTCATTATGGGTGTTACATCATAAAAATGTATTAGCATTAACCTACACGTCGAATGGTAGTCGTGGAGTAGTAGCAGTCCTTACAGATTAGCTATCAACTTTACTAAGTATCACGTTACTCTTTAAGACCGCCATCGTCGTGTCGGTCGTCACACCGCTTAATTGGGTGTCATATAGCTCGTCCAGCAATAAAACGGAGTTCATGCATGAGCCGACTCATGTTTGGCAGCCTCATTACGCCACACATGTTGACAAGACATGTCGGGTATATGTTACGAGTATGTTATGCAATAATTTTTGCTTGTGGAAAAATCCTTTTTTAGGACATGGTGGCCTGCTTAATCGCCGATGATTCTCTTTTACATTATCGTAGATCATTTTTCAAATTCAAAGCAGTATCCAAATTGGACCAATCTCTTCTAATGTGTGAAAACACGAAGATCTTAACGCACCGCCTCGGAGACTCCCTAGAGCGCTCAAAAGTGCAGTTCAAAGTCGCCGCAACGCATTACGTTCTTTTGATGTGTGTGCGGCGCTTTTGTTTTGGTTGACATTTTCGGGCTGGTCCAGAATTATGTTAAATGAGAGGGATATAGAGCCATGTGTGTGCGGCTATTGTGTCTGGGCCGGTTTGGTGTTGGTCTGGTGCATCTCCTTCTCACTGAGGTGCATCCGAGTTTGGTTTTCTTTTTTGCGCAATCATTCAACCGAGGTCCTTTCAAGGCAGATAAAGAAATTAATGGTTTTGATTTCTCCTTTCCTTTTTCGGGAGGTGTGAAATAATTTACACACAACAGACACGATGCCGACGATCTAACCGAAAGAGTGATGACTAAAAGGGATGGAAGGATGGGAGATAGCAGTATTGGTGAAGTATGTGGTGCGAGCCATTTTGCGGGTGGTTGCGGCAGAGACGGTCGCTTTGTGGTTTATTCGAATTAAGGATATCATGGTGGTTTCTATTGTTATGGGTGAATGGGTCGTAGTGAATTTGTGGTAAATTCGATTTTTGAATTGACCTGTTGTCATTTGTGCGAAGGAGGCGAGATCAAAACATTAGGGCCATGGAGTGCCATTTTGTCTGGCGAATATTTTGGGTACATTTTTGGTGATCTTTGACGGCGGTAGTCTTTGAGAAATACTTCTATTGTTTGATCATTTGTTATATGCAAGGATGTTGTGTTACTCGGTATGGGCTCTTGTATTGACGGATTATTTATCTTTTCTATTGCAAATCGTATTAACTCTTGACATGGAAAATTATGTTCTGGGACGACTTTCGTCTTGCATCTGTCGTGGTGTTTGGCTAAAGGCTTGTCGTTATTATGGCAAAATATTTCACACCAATTAAAACTTAATATATAACAATTTATTATAACAAGTGAAAGTAATTTCTGATCAAAATCAAAGGTTAATATCGGTTTGTGAATCATTTAATAGTGCGACGTACGCTGTGCAAAATGTTTGAGTTCGATTCCCAGTCGATGCAATACCAAAAGATGTACTAAGGTCACTTCAATCGTATGGATTCGTCGTCAAATGTCCCACCATTATGCAAGAAATGTCCTTGCCAAGATTGATGGATCAGCGAGAATTCTCCGCCGTCATCGTGCACAGACGTAGTAGTTTGGGCGTTATACCAAAACAAGAAATGGCTCTTTATAGTTCGAAGCCGGCATTAAACAGGAAGTTTCGCCATCGTGCAAGAAGTACACACGCACACATGAATGGTTGTGGGTACTAACGAACTTACCTACTTACTTAGGTGGCGCTACAGTCCGGAATGAACCTGGGCCTTAGCCAACATGCCTCTCCGATTATCCCGGTCCTAAGATGCGCACTCCAAGTTGGTTGAGGTCGGTTTCTATTTGTGTGCGCCACTTAAGGCTGGGAATCGAAGACTCTGCGAGCCGGAGACAACCATTTGTTCTACATGCCCTAGCCATCTTAAACTACCAATGCGGAGTTTTTTTTTGACCAGGGGCATGTCGCTGTACAGCTCGTGTATTTCTTGGTTGAATCTTCGGCTCCATTCGGTTCCGGGACCGAAGATTTTTTGAAGAATTTTCCTCTCAAATCGAACAAGGATTTCTTCATCCGCTTTTGAGACGGTCTATGCTTCAGCTCCATGGAGCAGGACTACAAGATCAAGCTTGTACAGGAAGTAAATCCACGAGACCATGCAATGCGTCTTGATTTTGGTGGCCCATAGACCAATTATATGAGATTGATCTCGATGCTGATTTTCACCGCAAAATTTTGTTCAGTGATGAGGCTCATTTTTGGTTGAATGGCTACATCAACAAGGAAAAATGCAGCATTTGGAGTGAAGAGAATCAACACAAAAACTGACTGTTTGGTGTGATCTATAAGCTGGTGGAGTCATTGGGCCATACTTTTTCCGAAATGATGCTGGAGAGTCAGTTACCTTTAATGGAGACCGGTATAGAGCCATAAAATCCCACTATTTTGTTCCCGAATTGGATGGCATAAATGTGGATGATATGTGGTTCCAACAAGACGTCGCTACATCTTACACAGCGGCGCACGTCACAATCGATTTATTGAAGGAAACATTCGATGAGTGCATTTCGCGGAACGGACCTGTCAATTGGCCACGAAGATCGTGTGATTTGAAACCATTGGATTATTTTCTTTAATGATATGTGAAGTATCTCGTCTACACCAACAAACCAGAAACCTTAGGGGAATTCGAAACCAACATTCGTTGCGTTATTGTCGACAAACGGCCCCAAATGCTCCAAGAAAGAGGTTGAAAACTAGACCTAGACTTGGCTTTATTCGAACCAGCCGCCGCGGCCACATGCCCGGAATCATATATAAACATAAATGACATAAAATTATCCTTCCAATAAAGCCAAATTGATGGTATTTTAAACAACTTTCTTGTATTCTTGCATTCTGTCACTCTATTGCTTTGAAAGTTTATGTAAACTTGACTATGTTTTCT
This sequence comes from Rhingia rostrata, assembly GCA_949824845.1. Classification (NCBI taxonomy): domain Eukaryota; kingdom Metazoa; phylum Arthropoda; class Insecta; order Diptera; family Syrphidae; genus Rhingia; species Rhingia rostrata. The sequence goes on from OX463755.1 coordinate 77,401,899, forward strand.
CGAACACTTTACATTGCTTTGCGTTTTGAATAAAAGATTTTTAAAACCGTGGTACTGATCTTAAACACTTATACTTATCATATATTTTCTCATTTCCATAGATAGGTGTCAACAAAAAACTTTTCTGACTTCCACATTACCCCATCTTAGAACAGGAGCCGCTGTTCTAATTAACGCTTCGTTTGGAATGGAATGCTACCCTACCAACAAATTTAAAATTATACTAAGAATAAACAAATGTGTCTTATCTAAACGGGTTTTCAACAAACCGATCAACGACGACGACCGCTACAACGACGCCGCCGTGTTGTGTGTGTGGTCAACTTTTTCATTTCGTTCAATTAATATGTCACTTAGCGCCTTTTACATGCTGCAATATGTAATTCAAATTGTTACAACAAACATATCGTAATGGCTCAATAACACTCCCTACCGCAGTCGCATACAATATTTAGATTATTCCAGCATTCGATTCAGTCTTTTTAAATTTTACTGATAAGTGAGAAAAACATATCTTGAACATTAATTACAACGTACTCGAACAACGACAATAGGTTTAAAAAAAGAAAAAAAAAATTGTAGCGGAATGAAACAAATTTAATTAACTTCCCTGTTGGGCGTCGCGTAAGTCTAATGGGAAAAAATGTATTATATAAGATACAATACGTCCGAAGATACGATAAATAAAATAAGTCAGGAAGGAGCCAGTGAAGTATGCGAACACCAACTGACCGATTTTTATTTCGTAGCCGAGAAAAAAAGGTATGTATGGTTACATATATGGCGAACTCATTCGACAGCTAAAGGTGGCAGGATACATGACACATCTCACCCTCCTCCGCCACCGCGAGCAAGGAGAAAACAAGTTCCTCGTGCTGGCAATCGGCATCTTTGGCTACCGCATGTTTGAGAACACAAAAAAAAAATCGATTAGGTGTGAGAGATTTGTGATCAGTGATCACATAAAAAGGCCGCTCGTGCACCGTATGGGAATGTTTTTTGAAGAAACGATACAGAGATACATCATGCGATGATGCTATATCGGCTTGGTAGTCTGTGCGGTATTAGCCCTTGATATATTTTTAATTCTGGCCAGCTTGGAATCAATGACATTCAATTTTCTTTTTTGAGATTTGATCCGATTTTTAACCACGTAACTATTGATGGTCAGCATGAATGTGGACATAAGATTGTGTCATCAATCAATTCGACCTGATGAAAATGTGTGCCTCCGGTTTATGTTCACCTGAATCCATAGAAGTCTTAGCCAAAAGTCTTGTCTACAACCATGATTCGAGGCAATGTGGCATGTGTCACTCAAATTAATGCTTCGGCTACTGTTGATTGTCGATCTGTCACTACACTCAGATACACCGCAACCGAAACTTAAAGAAATTAGTTCAATTCTCCCACTACCATACCTTCTCTCTACGTCGTCGTCATCGTCATTTCATTTTTGTTACTCCCTAACTTTACCGATGTCGATTGACCATTGTCATAGTATCACTTTGATGTTGAGCGCTATGCGCAGATTAAATATCCCGCTCAATGGGTGAATGTTTTTTTGGACAAACACGCGGTATACAATGGCGCATAGCCCAAGTCCCCCACAATTAAAATTGTATTAACAATCAGTTTGTCAAAAAAGAAATGAAAAAAATCAGTCAATTCAGTTTTATATGGAAAGAGGTCTAATTAATAAAGGTTTGTCTTCTCACACCAAGGTCGAGATCGGAAGTCGGCTCGGCTAACCTTTACAGACTATGTAACTAATCTGATAATAGTAGTGCACCAGCATCAATATGGTGGACAATTGTGTGCTAGGAAATAGGATTACTACCTTGATTACACACATTGGCCGAGATGAGAAATGAAAAATAGCGGCAATAACTATTAGGGTGACAGTCGGATTGACTGGAAATTAATCGACGATCATTAATAAAGTTTAAAAGCAGGTGGAAGGCGTTTAAATGTATGTGGAGCTCCTCGTAGACAGACCAATGAATACAAAATTGGTTAGAATACAGTAACAAAAATACTAGATGGTTCATCATTAAAATGGACTCAAATGCTAATAGACAATATCAAATAATTCTGAAAACCGGAAATGTAATGAACGTGGATTGACATAAAATATATACACGAATGCATAGTCTCAAAAAAGGAAGGAGTGTGCGTTATGAATTTTCTGCTTGCAGTAAGAAATTGTTTCTATTTTCTCCAGTTTTAAGACGATCATCGTCCAGATGATTGCATGAAGTTACTTCGCTTGGGCATTTTATCGTTTCGACTGTAAATAATAAATGATACTGTTCTATCGTTATCTGATATGCTATGTACTATTTGCTAACTCTTATATTGAGTTACGAAAAATGCAACTTGTAATTAACATTCACAGCTACTTCAAGACAAATGCAATTATCCAGCTAACAATTTTTCTTCTATAAGCCATACTTATCCACTTTCAAGAAGCAATTTCCTTCATTAAGCTTTCTTGTAATTGTGCAGAGAAGTTCAGAATGAAAATGGTGTTTTTTTAGAGGTATACAACTTTGAAATTGAATAAAACAAAGATGATTTTTATAAATTGACATGAAATTTATTTTTTTTCTAAAAATTATGTAATCTAAATATGATTTTTGGCATTTGATCGCCACGGCTGGCTCAGACTTAGTCTAATCTGGAGGTCCAACTTTCGATGAATTTTTTTTAACACTTGTGTCCGTATATCGGCAATAACGCGGCGAATGTTGTCCTCTTTTCTTTTTTTGACATTCCCACAGAATTCACATATTCCCACAGAAAATAGTCAAGCGAAGTTAAATCACACGATCTTGGAGGCCAATTAACAGGACCAAAACGTGAAATTATGCGCTCATCTAACGATTCCTTCAAACAAAAAGCTGTGTGGCAAACGCGCTGTCTTGTTGAAACCACAGCTCCTGCACATCATGGTCGTTCAACTGATGAACAGGTACCATTGACTGAAACTTTATGGCCAGCATCGTTTTTAAAGAAGTACGGACCAATGATTCCAGAAACCCATGAAGCACACCAAACAGTCATATTTTGTGGATGATACTGTGTCTCAACATACACTTGAGGATTATCATCACTCCAAATATGGCATTTTTGTTTATTCGCTTCATCGCCAAACAAAATTCTCTTATGAAAATTGGGATCAACGGAAATCTTGTTTTGGGCCCATTCACCGAATCCACGCCTTGCTAGGTGATCCAGGGGCTTCAATTCTTGCACGAGAATATCCAATATGGATACATATCCAATCCCTGTACACGATGACGAATAGACTGATTCGGTCTTCCTCTAAGCTAACTTCTACAGCAGCAATGACTTCTTCTTTACGCTCTTTACGACGTCTCTTTGGATACGTATTATCGCGAAATCGTTCCATACTATTTCGAATTAATTGCTCTGATGGACCATTATGTTGACCGTAAAATGGACAAAGTGCGCGATAATTCATATTGAAATGTTAAACCAAACTAAAAGTAAATCACTTGACAGCTGAAAAAATGACCGCCAGTTAAAAAAGTATTGACATCTTAAAGCTCTACACCCCTTTTTTCGAAGATTAATTGATATAATGTTTCTTAAAGGTTTCCGGGAAATTGTCTATATGTGAAAGTTGACGGGCTCAGTGGCGCGATGGTTTGTGTGTTGAACTGCCGCGCAGAAGGTCTGGGTTCGATTCCCAGCCGTAGCAACACCTAAAATGATTTTACACTGGACGTCCTTTCACGAAGATGTGACATGTCATCCGAGTATGTAGTATCAATTGTCAAAAAAACTTATCTCAAATTCGCCTTCCGGAGTCGGCATAAAACAGGAGGTCCCGCCATCGTGCAAGAAGTACACACGCACTAATGAATGGTTGTGAGAAAGCCTGTTGCGCCAAAAATTTGATTTTGTATTTGAATGTTAAAATGATGTTGGGGTAGAGCTTCTGCCGAAGAAATATAGAATAATAATAAATATAGAGCTTGTGATTTATAACTTGAATCAGCTGTGACTACGATTTTTTTTTGCAATGAACTACCACGCAAAAGGTTTGGGTTCGATTCCCAGTTGTGGCAACACCTAATTTCACTGGCCCACGGCAGTTCATCGCACCACTGATGGTGTGATAATTAATTAATTAAACAATACTTGATTTTTATTTATATATCATTCAAAGGTCTTAAGAAAACTAGTTATTTTCAAGGCTGAGAATTTGAAATTTAGAGACGATTTAAAAAACCAAGATGGATCTCTTTTTGTTTTCATTGCGTGCAAGAGCTTTTGTTGCTACAAATAAATATAAACCTCAATTTAGAAGCTAGACTTAAATATAAGACTTAATATAAGACACCTACATGTTCCGATAGGATTTTCCAAAATTGAGATTAAATATCAGGCATTAACGTTCAATACAAAGGTGCAAACCTAACTTTTCTATTCACCTGTGTTAGCGAAGTTATATTTTTGCTATATGAACAAATTCCTAACTTACTTCAAATTATTGGGAAGTTTCCAGGTGAGCAACTTTTATAAATCAGTGTAGATTGTATCTTATGAATTATCTCGGGCTTTTAACTTTAACAACAATTTTGCTTTGCTAACGTCGTTGATATAGAACTGTGGGTAATTGCAGAAATTGCTGCTTTTGTCATATAAACTTATCTCACCATAGAATTATTGCGTTATCAGAGTTAAATGCTGATGATACTTTATAAGTGTTAATAACTCAGATAATGAGATACAGGTTGAATTATTACCACAAATTTTGGAGTCTATATATATTCAAGAATATGAACAACAAAATTGAGATGATGACACAACCGTATGTTGGACAGGTCAACAAACAGCATTTATATTCAACATTATCCAAATTCAAAGATCCACTTGCATGCGATTTAATGATGCTCTAAGAACAATCTGCCTACTATGAGACTAGGAGTTTAATCACTATGGCAATTCTCTCTTTCTTTTAAAGGGTGGATTCAAGAAGATCATATATTTCATGGAGTATACTGAAATCACCGACCACACCACTATCATATCATTAGTTTCGAGTGTAACTCCCAGACTACCATTTCCAATCATCTCGAATGGGAATCGTACTCACTTGGAAATACTTTTTTTTTAATTCACATCTGCATAGATAGGTCTAAAACTGACTGTGGTGACATTGTTAGAGGCATCTTTCGACTTCTCAGTCATTATAGAATTCTCCAGGAGGAAATCATAGTAATTCAAAAATCCCACCCCTGGCTGGAGTGTAATGTAGAATATCTATAATTCCAGTGACAGGCAAGTTGCAATCAAATTCGTGTAATTAATCCTATTCACATCAAAAACAGTCACCCCTTTTGGTCACCGGGATACATATCTATCCTAGGAAACTCGAAGGCTGATAAGATAACGCAATTGTAAGATATCGCAGCTATCATTATATACTATGTCGGTGTGCTTACAGGATATTGCCTCCTATAACTAAACGCTAAGATACAAGGCTTCGTTTGATAGTACTACAATAAATGTTTAATCCACACCTAAACCAGTAGGATATAGTAAAGTTTTGGAGCTATGATAAACCTATCCAGTTATACCTTCGTCAAATAAGAAAGAAGACTAGAAATGCGTTTGCTCAAATGAATGCTAAACATGTGCAAAAGCGAAAAGTCACAATGGCGGCTGCATTATCAGTACAAGACAAACGCCCCTTTTTCAGATTTTGACTTGCTACAGTATTCTCAACAAAACGATTATTTTGATAAATGTTTTGACAACAACAGAAACTAAGCAACAATAGGTCCTGCCTTAACCAATTGATTTTCTTTCCAATCGCTTGACTTCTATCACTTTGTTGATATTAATAGGATTAATAAACAACGTCATTGTCCTTTATATTTCATCTTTGCGACACCTTGAAGTTGCGGTTTATGCAATTTCGCAAGTGCATAAACGACAGCCGAAACAAAGGAAGACTCATTCAACATCCTTAACCAAGAAACTCTAGTGTAACAAAAGATTTCTTTGCCGTCACCGACACATTCAGTTAGTAGGCAGGTTTCTTTTTATCCATTCACATCAATGACACTGACGAAAACAGTATCCGTGATTCAACTGCCATTAAGCAGCACAGAAGGAGCATGAAGGGTCTCTTTTCCCATTCAAAAAATCAAATTTAATGTTTATCCATATCCAAGGCTATGGCTATACAATGGTAGAAAAAGCCTTTCACTAGTTTCGATAACAATAAAAGAGCGCATCTCGAATAGATACAGGTTTCATGTGGATGAGAGAATCCATATCGCTGATCGGAATCCCTTTGATGCCGAGTCTATGTATGCCGGTGTATACCCAGCCACCCAGTTGGAAGTGAGGCCACTATTAGATACCGATACATTATACCTTTTGATTTACTGATTGTTTTCGGTTCTATTATCTAAAGCAACTGTGAACTTTTGGGGGGGAGCCGATCTATCTGCTATCCATAGATGGTGTCGATGCTGATCAGAGCTGCGCGATGATGATGCATTATTTTTCGAAACTTCACGAGCACAGGAACCCCAAATCAAACGAACCGAATGTTTTTTTACGATTATTATTATAAAATACACATAATCGAGTGTTTTTCTTGTCCCCCCGCTAACCAATGGAGAATATGGATTCTTTAAGATTAAAGCAACAGATAGCTTCTTCAGGAATAAATTATCATTACAATAACCAACATTTGAATTTTATGAGCTATAAGATAACGAACTTTATACCATTTGTCTCCAGGTGCTGACATTCAATTTGTGTTCGAGGAAGTTTTTGTGGATTAATATTAGTTATTAGCATTGTATCTGATACTTACCACCTAATATTCCATGGATGCTGTAATCTTTTCGCCCATCGTCAATAGTGCGATCAGATCCGCGGAGCAGGCGACTTATTGACGATGTTGATGGGGGATCTGAGATTCCTTCCTGAAAAAAAAATAAAAAAAAATAAATTTTTAATTGAATTTTAAAGAGAAATATTTATACACCTGCTGTGTGGGAAAAATAAAGCATTTGGAAAACGATTTTTTATGATACTCAACATTCTAAGTAGTTATAATATACTATTCTAGCATAAACATATAAGTTTTCAGGCAACCTTATTAGTGGATTAGGTAATGTAAAAGCAAATGTCAGGAGTCATTTTGTAAAATCTTTGTACCAAAATGGAGTTGCAGGAGGTATAATGTAACTATAATGGTAAGAACTTTAATTTTATATTAGGATCATGGAACTTGACCCGATCACCACAATAATAGGACCAGTCAGTAAATTGGTGTAAGACGTTAACATAAATGTATTAATCGTTCCTAAATATGTTTCAAATTCATTGACAGGTTAGAGGTATCGATAAGCACATCTTGTGTTTTTCTAAGATCACCTAAATTGTCTTGATTTGATCAGATCGTCACCTGAATGCAATAAGTGGGTAACTTCACTTTTCACACTTTTGAGAAATCGTCAAAAAAATGTTTTGCCACGTTTTTTAAAAGACTATACCACAATGTATTTCCGACTTCAAATTAATATTATATATCAAGAAAATCAGTGCTGGCTATGTACTCCATTTAGATAGATAGATATATTTTTTTCGTTTGTAAAGTACAGTTTGCTATCGCACAATTTACATTATTCGCACAGAGATATGATTTTTGGGATACTATAAATTTACAACATAAAACCTGAGGAAACAACGAAAAAAAACTCAATTTGAATGAACGATGAAAAAAAAAATATATATATATATATGAGTGCATATTAATTAACAGATAATAAATAAAGATTATCAATTAACAGTTAAATGGTAAATGCATTTGGGATTGCCATGATTACTAAGCTATTCTGTATTTAATTGATTAATAAGAGGATTGTTAGGGATGTCGCATCTGATCCTAAAGGAGTCATTGAGCTTTCTTATTCTATTGGAGATCAACTCAACATTTGTTCTAATATGCAGATCTGAAGTAGATTGGTGCCAGGGCAGATTAAGCATCCATGTATATCAAAAAAACGTAGATATCTCCAAAATGAAAAAAAAAAGTTATCCACTTCTTGCATTCTGGTGACGAGATGTGGATATTCCTGGCATTAAACCACACAGATAAGGACCGATCATTATATTAGATCGGGTTTTGTAGCCGGTATTTTATGTAAGACAGGAACGTTATCATTTTCAGCAACCTTTTTGAGTTTATTCATGCGGTTCTGGTTGTTTTCGCCATTCGACATCGCCATTTAACAATCAACAGATGACTAAACTATTTTTTAATTTTTTTTAATATTTGCAGGGTTACCTTCTTTACTCGTTTTAATATATTTGACGTTTTATATTTCAGTAAAACTTTCGAAAATGCTTCCAGGAGTTCTCAGAAGGTCTGGGTTCGATTCTCAGCCGTAGGAATACCTAAAATGTCTTTTCACTAGCCAGTTCTCTTGAAGATCTGACAAGTCAACCGAGTATCATCATTTGTCATCTCAATTCAGCAATTTGTTTTGGCATAATACAGGAGGTCCCGCCATCGTGCAAGAAATAAAAAGGACCTTGTTCGTAACAAGCCTGTTGCATACAAAAATGTGAAATGTATATTTATTCATATTTTCCTTGGCTATAAGACTTATTGTCAACTTTTTAATCAGGTCTCCTCACACTGAAGATTGTATTCTTGACTAGGATTGGCTAGGATTTATGCTGTTGCTTATTTGCTTGTAACAAGGAAATGATCCGTGTCGATATTAGCTGCTCTGAATTATAGGGTCTCCAAAGAAGATTGATTGCAGCTCATTCGAGATGCATTATGTTCGATTAGATTGACCGTTTGTGAGTAAGGAGAACAAAATATTACCTAATGGATAACGCGTTATTCTGAAACCGTGTTCTCTAGTGACATTTCGTTTCGCAGCGAAGTCAATCAGACAAAGTAACTATACGCTGAAGTTTCGAGACCAAGAATAAGTGATAAAGATGTCATCGCTCGCTGCGTAAGCGTTAAAAAAAAATCCAGAACATTTTAACATCGTTCTTCGTTCTAACTTACTTACTTACTTACTTAAGTGGCGCTACAGTCCGGAATGAACCTGGGCCTCAATCAACATGCCTCTCCAATTAGCCCGGTCCTCAGCCAACTGCCTCCAGTTGCACACTCCAAATTGGTTGAGGTCGGTTTCTACTTGTGCGCGCCAATTAAGGCGAGGTCTTCCTCAACTGCGTCCGAGGTCTGGCTGGGAATCGAAGACTCTGCGAGCCGGAGTATTGGTGTCCATTCGTTTTACATGTCCTAGCCATCTTAAACGTCCAATGCGGAGTTTTTTGACCAGGGGCATGTCGCTGTACAGCTCGTATAGTTCTTGGTTGAATCTTCGTCTCCATAGCCCGTCAACGCAAACGGGATCGAAGATTTTTCGAAGAAATTTCCTCTCAAATCGACCACGGACTTCTTCATCCGCTTTTGAGACGGTCCATGCTTCAGAGCCGTAGAGCAGGACTGGGATGATCAGCGTCTTATATAAGATCTCCTTATAGTAGTTCGAGTGAGGGCTTTTCTACTGAATTGCCCTGAATTGCCAGTGGCTATGACATCACGTTGGGTCCTACCAATGATGTCAATATCGTCGGCGTATGCTAGTAGTTGTACAGATTTTTGGAAAATTGAGCCTCTGGTGTTGGCTCGTGAATTTTGCACAATCCTCTCAAGAATCACATTGAAGAAGGCACATGACAGCGCATCACCTTGCCTAAATCCCTTTTTGGTATCGAATGTGTCAGTGAAGTCGTTTCCGATCCGAGAATTCTCCATCGTCATCCTACACAAATGGACGAGTTTGGGCGGTATACCAAAACTAGGCTCTGTATAGAACGTCTCTATAAATGCTGTCGTATACGGCTTTGAAATCGATGAATAGGTGGTGGGTATCGATTTGGACTTCTTGAGTTTTTTTTGCCGAAGTGTGAAGATTTGATCGGTTGTGGACTTTCCTGGCCTTAAACCACACTGATAAGGGCCGATCAGGTTGTTGGTAAGCGGTTTCAGGCGTTCATATATTACGGCAGATAGAATTTTGTAGGCGATGTTGAGGAGATTTATGCCTCTGTAGTTGGCGCAGTTTAGAGGATCTCCTTTTTTGTAGATCGGGCAAACGATGCTGAGGTTCTATTTTTCAGGCATACTTCCGACCAGATGCGGCTTATGAGTTGGTGGATCTTACTTACCAAGTCATCTCTGCCGGCCTTATAAAGCTCGGCGGGAAGGCCGTCATTTTCGGCATATTGAATGGTTCGTTCTGCCTGACAACGGAATGTTGTTTGTCATCGCCGTTTAACAGTCTGCAGAAGTGATTCTTCCGAATCTTCAGCATCGACTGTGTCTCAACTACGACATTTCCTTGTCCATCTCGACAGGATTCTGTTCGAGCCTTGTGTCCTTGGCTTTGACGTTTTACATTTTAGTAAAATTTGCGAACATCTTTCCTGGAGTGGCACCTCTCTATATCCTCGATCGCGCACTTTTCTTGTACTTTTTTGTTCTTTCTAAAAAGCCGGTATTCTTAACTTCTTCTCTGCCTACAGAGCTCAACGGCAGATCTCGTCTTCATCTGCAGCCTACCCTTGCATGCCTCGTTCTTGGCTGCGAGCATCTATCGGCATTGCTCATTAAACATAAGCACATAAGTTGCGGCTGATCTAATGGCTTGTTGGCATCGTTGCCAATGTTCTTCGACATTCGATGCTGGTGGTATGGTGTTAATCGAGAGGTTTAGGGATACGCGTTGCGCGAAGGTCTTGGCGGTCTCTTGCGATTGCAGTATTTCGACATTCATTTTTTTACAGTATTTCTGGATTGTTGTGGCGTGGTGGATATCCGCATTCTTACCTTGGCTGCAACTAGGTAGTGGTGCGAGTCGATGTAAGCTCCTCGAAATGTTCGGACATCCAAAATACTGGATGCGTGCCTCTTGTCTATCGCTATGTGATCAATTCGATTGACCGTTCGTTGATCTGGAGACCGCCATGTCCCCTTATGGATATCGAGGTGAGGAAACCGTGTGCTGGCTATAGTAGCATTTCGTTCCGTAGTGAAGTCAATTAGCCTAAGTCCGTTCCCAGACGTGTTGTCTTGTAGGCTATGTTTTCCGACAATACTGCTAAAGATGTATTCTATTCCTACCTTTGCGTTAAAATCTCCCAGCGCGATTTTAACATTGTACTTCGGTAGTCGGTCATAGGTTTTGTCAAGGAGCTCATAGAAGCAGTCCTTAGCTATATCATTTTTTTTCCTCCGTTGGGGCGTGAGCGCATATAAGGCTAATGTTGGCGAATTTCATCTTGATGCGGATCGTTACAATACGTTGGCTAATTTCTTGAAAACATATGACTTCTTGCTTAAGTCTGGCACTTATAACAAATCAGCATCCGAATAGTCGCTGTTTCTGCTCACTATAGTAGTCCGTAGTAGATGTCACAGTTTTTCATCCTCTTTTTGCCCAGCCCATCCCATCGTATTTCCTGGATGGCAGTAATCTCTGCTTTGTAGCAGTTTAGGGCTTCCGCTAGTTGTTCGCTTGCACCTCTCCTGTTTAATGTTCTCACATTCCAGGTGCAGTTACAAACGTCGTTGTCCTTTTTTCGTTTAGCCGTGTCGTCAACAGTAAAATCAGTCCTTTCCGAGGCTATTGGTTGCTTCGTAACCGTTAGACTTTTCCATGGTTGGGTAGTTTACCCAAAGCACAACCCCTAACCTGGAGGGCCAGTTCCAATTTATTAGATACCCCTAGGACACTGGGCCATCAGTATCCACTATGTTGGCCTTTCGGTTCATCCGCCACCAGCTCTGTTCAAGGGGCCTGACTAATCCTTGAAATTCCTAGACAACCTGTCATCCGAATATATCGAAGCAGCTTGTCTAGGTTCGCCTGGGACAGCAGGCCAGGTATTCATTCCGTGCCATTCTGACTGCTGTTTTTCATCGTGTTATCAACACTCGCGCTTATCGTTTAGCAGTACCCGATGGTTACCACTTGGAGGTAAGAAATAAGTACTTGATGTGTATTCAGAGTTACAACACATGTTAGATGACTTTGGCCTTGATTATTACAATGCATTATAACGTGGAACATTGATAAATCTGTCGCTTATAAGAAATCTGTGTCTGAATCGTCGTTATTTCTACATACTACAGTTTCGCAGTTTCCCGCCCACCTTTGCCACATCCCATCTTATTATATTTCCAGGATGACAATAGTATCGGTTATGTGGCAGGTTATTCCTTTCGCAAGATATTAGACGGTTATCTATGTAAGCATTGAGCGCTGGCATCGGTCTTTTGGCTTATCCACCGACATATTCATTTGAGGCGATTCCCTTATCCGAGAAATTCGCCCATAATAACTGAAACCTTTTACACAACGGTTGACTCAAACTTGGAAATTCTTCTGTCTCGTGCCACAAATTTTACAATCCATCTATTTGGCTGTAGCCAATACTTTACATATGATGCTAATTAGTTGTAATTATTGCAAAAGGGGTAAATATTTCTCTATTGTTTTTGGATACAGAATAATTGGTAGCTAGTTATCTTTCTGTTAAACAACTTATAATACAACGTTCATCCTATTGATTCTGCCATAATTTCCTAAATAAAATGAAATATATTGTGTCATCAATAACCAAATGATACCTTATGAAAACATGTTTTAAATATTTTTCTAACCATGTATTGAACTTTATATCTAATGTTTAATGTTGCCTGTGGGCATAAATATTTGAACAAACGTCCTTCTAATATATGATGAACAAAAAAAAACGACTGCTAACATGTACCTAACCAAAATTCACTCTAAGTATTTTCCAGATACAAATCACAGTTTAAGCCTTTTAGACCACTCGCATTAATCATACCCTGTTACGAGTAAAACATAGAAGTCCAATCAAGTATTTATCACCAGTATGTTGGAATTTATCTGAAAAATATTTACAGGCATTCCGTACAAACCTGCGCTCACCAGATTTTTACCCATGGAATACTCTTAGATACATGTACACCGTGAACAGGTACCTGACCTTGCATTCATTGCCGCCCAAAGAAACTATCTAATTCATCATTCTATTGAATCTATTTTGGAGAACAAATATTAATTATCTACTCACGAAACCACACCGGGTCTGTTTTTTTCTTATTATCGGTGCTTTGAATCAAAACCCAATTAATAAGGTTTTATATGAGAAAGAAAATAGATCAAGTGAGACATTTGACACATCAACCAACATTCCCCTTAGGCTGATTTGTAATGCGACTGGTCCATAAAATCGACAACATAACTTTAACGGCTTAGCGTGGCACGGCGTTCGGGGGGCATATACTGCATACCATACAGGTATACACACAAATACATCCGAATCCACCATACTGACAGCTTACAACCAAATGTCCAGCAGTGACAGTCACTACCCGTTCTCGAGTCTTGGTTCTCTATTGCGCGATCGCTGACGCTGGTCTCCATATGACACATCGTGATATTTAATTGGATTAAGGCATCCATCGAGTCCATGCAGAGTAAGTCGTTACGAGATCGGAAGACCAACCGATTGACGTCATGTCATCTTGTTGCATTGAGGTCTAATCCCCCAGAATCGGGGGTCTTAGATTGGATTACCAGGAAAAGAATGTTTCAGCCTTGGCCATGTTCATGTTGTAGGTGTTCACTGAACATGTTACATTTTTGTTTTTGTTGGATGTTAAGCAGACACTTATTTGAAGAGGGTAGAAAGAGCATCCCTTGCAAAATGAGAAAAAAATATGTTGGTCGCTGAAGGGCCCCACATATTTACTTGCAAATAATGGTACGAATTTGAAAAATTCATTTAATACTTATTTTACTATCTATTTACTACTATTTTAAAACTATTAAAAGGACGACAGTCACAATTATTATTGTCTGTTTATTATTATTATATATATGTTATTATATATTATTGTCTAAATCGGCCCACTCTTAGCTCGTCAGACATATGGGCAACTGCTGTTTCTTCGGATTAAGAAGTAAATTTAGTAATAAAGACATTACTCAAACAATTTAGGAAATTCTGTCTAAGATTCTAAACCACCCAAACCTTTTCTACACCACTTGGTTTAAAATTAGGCTGAAACTTATTTGAAGAGGATAACTAGTGCATATCTTGCAAGAAGAGTAAAAAAATATATTTAAGGACAGCAGTTACAACTTTAAGGTAGCAAGGGACATTATCTAAACCGGTCTATTCTTAGCTCGTCAGAAATATCAAAAAGGAATTGCTCGAGCAGTCTCACATATCCAATTCTTTTCTACACCATTAAAATATTAACGGTATTAAATTGGGTAAAGAAATTCTTGGTCGTTTTGAAATTTTCCGCAAAGTATTTGCTTCTATTTGTGTTACTGGGCAATGAACACGAGCAAGAGCCTTACGACCAAGATCTTTACGACCAAGAGCTTTACTAGCTGAACAACGACATATCCCTGCCAAAAAACTCATTGGACGTTAAACATAGATATAGCATGTAGAGCGAATAGACAATACTGCTGCACATATAGAATTCGATTTGCAACCAGACTTAGATGCAGAAGAGAGAAGACTTCGCCTAAAGTGACCTACACAAGTAAAAACACGAAGTGCACAAATGAGGCATTTACTTAAGGACTGGGGTAATTGAAGACTCATGTGGTTTATGGCCCAAAATTACACCAAAATGTAGCTTCAATTAGTAGAATGATATCTTTGACAGGTTAAAAAGGAAAAGGACAATAGTTATCCCACAGCTCAACGTAGCTAAATGATGAATACCTCATTCTACGCTGTTATACGACGACATTCCCACGTTCACTAATCCTGGAACAAATAGGATCGGATTGGCAAAATTTAAAAAATGAGGTTAGATCTCCAGGTTCATTGTTGTGCCTGTGCGTGAGGTTGATTTATCTACAGAAATATGAAGATTGCAGTTTAGGTAAAAATCTAAAAATTTGAAAAGCATAAAAACTCTGCTAAAAAACAACATAAGAAAACAAAAATATTAGGATAGAATTTTTTACATCAAAAAAATTATAAGTAAAGCAATTTTTACTCATTTTTTTACCCAAGGGTCCAACAGAATACTGTAGAGATATGGAAGATATGGAAGAACCACTTCTGCAGACTGTGACATGGCGATGACGAACCATCTTCCGCTGTCACACAGAACAACTTAACATGCCTAGCGTAAATGACTACCTTTATAAGGCCGGTGGAAATGATTTGGTAAGTAACATTCACCAACGAAAAAAACAATATTTGGTCGGGTGGAAATATGCATGAAAAATGGATCTCCACAAAAAAGGAGATCCTTTGAAATGCGCCAACTACAGAGGCCTACAAAACTCTATCTGCAATAATATATGAACGTCTGAAACCGTTTACCAATAACCTGATCGCCCCTTATCAGTGTGACCTGATTAAATATTCACACTTCTGCAGATTCTGGTAATAAGAAACCTAAAAGTTCAAATCGATACCATATTCATCTATTTTGAAGAAGCATACGAAAACATATGAGGAGAAGAACTATAAAGAGCTATGTATGTACCTAGTTTTTATATACCGCCCAAGCTCGTATGTGCAGGAGGGCAATGGAGAATTCTCGCTGACCCATCAACGTCGAAAACGACTTCACCAACATATGTAATATCAAAAAAGGATTTATATGCATTGCACTGCAATGAGACTTATTTAATCTGATTCTTGGGAGGATTGTGCAAAACTTCCGAGCCAACACCAATGGCACAATCTTTCATAAATCGGTGCAACTTCGAGCATATGCCAACGAAATTGGCAACATTGACTCAACTCAACGTGATGTCATGGCCACGTTTGCTAGTATAGAGAAGTAAGCACTGAAAATGGGTTTGGCAGTAAATGGGGGTAGGACTAAGGATATGCTATCAACACGAAAGAACACAAAACATTAACATTGGCATATATAACTTTGACGTACCGTGGGACTTTGTGTACCTTGGCTCCGCTATTAACTCTGACAATAATATCTAGTCAGAAATTACTTTTGCCAACCGCTGTTTCTTTGGCTCACTCCAGCAACTAAGACGATTCTATGTAAAACCCTGATCATCCCATGCCTGCTCTACGACGCTGAAGCATGGATTTGAAAGAAAAATTCTAATATTAAACCATGAATTATAAAGGCTTTAGAGCGAGCAACAGACAACTCAACTATCAAAAAAAACTCGCATTGGAAGTTTATGATGGCTAGGAGATGGAAAAAAATATACACCGATACTCCGGCTCGCAAAGTCTTCGATTATCAGCAAGACGTCAGGCGCAGTAGAGGAAGACCTCGTCTTAAATGGCGCGCACAAGTAGAAACCGACCTTATGGAGTATGCAACTGAAGGCAGTAAGGCATGTTGGTTGAGCCCCATGTTCATTGAGGCGCCACTTAATTAAGTAAGACAAATATAAATGACCAAACACTCTGTGGTTACGGTTACCTCAGCCAACAACATAGTAACCTAACCACAAATTTAACTGAGAGTGAAAAAACCAGGCATTAAATCTGAGTATATCTCATGAAGGGCCGATAGTATTGCGTTGGATTTAACGTTAACATTTTTTTTAAATGCAAGTTTTGATAATGCGGATTGTAGTTATATCAGGTATTGAGATCGAAATTTTATGCCTTGTTCTTGGAGGATAACCTTCAAGTATATACTCTCCTTGCTTAAAAGATATATTCCAACTTTGAAACTCAGAATAATTTAGATATCTACATGTATATAATTTAATAAGTCGACTTGTCCTGTTAAAATCATGATATGACAGTAACATTGACCAGGTTGTTATTATTAGAATTTTCATGCAATTAGCTCCGGTTAAATCACTCTAGGTTAAACCTAACCAATGGTTATTTAAGTACTTTTCAAATTTAACAGATTGCACCAAAAAAAATCTTCGATGTGAATTTTACGAAATGTGGCTGTCGAACTCACAAAAAATTGCATATTTGTTTAATTAACAGCAAATGTTTTCATAATTACAATTAATTGTAAGTATCGGGTTTTTCAACAGGGACGCTACAAAAGTTGAGCCACAGGGACAGCAAACGACGCCATATTTCTTGCCGCTCTTTTGACATTACTCTTCAGTAAGGTTTGCCATTTCATGACGGAAAGATATACGATCCAACAACGAGTCGAAATTATTAAAATTTACAACCGAAATTCGGAGTCAGTGGCCTCAACGT
Source organism: Rhingia rostrata (assembly GCA_949824845.1). NCBI lineage: Eukaryota > Metazoa > Arthropoda > Insecta > Diptera > Syrphidae > Rhingia > Rhingia rostrata. Next base: position 77,419,212 of record OX463755.1, read on the forward strand.
TAAGAGCGCTACGTCCAATTTATGGTCGTCATAATCGTCCTAGCAGATCAACAACTGAGCGTCTAGTGGAAAAATTTGAATCCACAGGCACAGTACAAAATGTTCCCGTGCCAGTGAGACAAAGAAGTGCCCGTAGTGTAGAGAATAATGCTGCCGCTGAGGCTTCAGTTGAAGAAAGCCCAAATGTGTCTCTCACACGTCGTTCTCAAGCGTTGGGCGTCTCTGTGACGTCGTTGTGGCGAATTTGGGAAAAGATCTTGGCCTACATCCTTACAAGATTAAATTGACGCAATAACTGAAGCCGCTTGACCACCAGAAGCGTCGTATGTTCGTGAATCGGGCTGAGCAACAACTTGAAAATGATTCGGATTTTCATCGAAAAATCATCTTCAGCGATGAGGCTCATTTCTGGCTGAATGGCTTCGTCAATAAACAATATATGCGGTATTGGTCAGGCAGCAATCCACACGTACTCCATGAGTCATCATTGCATCCCGAAAAAAATTACCGTTTGGTGTGGTTTATGGGCCGGCGGCGTCATTTGGCCGTACTTCTTCCGTGATGATCAAGACCGGTATGTTACTGTGAATGGGAATCGCTACCGTTCAATGATAACCGAATATTTTTGGCCCCAATTGGATGATATGGACTTGGAGGACATGTGGTTCCAACAGGACGGCGCCACAAGCTACACAGCGAATGCCACAATCAATTTATTGGAAACCAAGTTTGGAGAACGTGTTATCTCACGAAATAGTCCAGTCCAGTCGCCGCCGCCTCGGTCGTGCGATTTGACGCCGTTAGACTATTTCCTGTGGGACTAAGTCAAGTCTATGGTCTATGCCAACAAGCCAGCGACGGTTGATGAACTTCGTCTGAATATCGAACGTGAAATTTCAGCAGTATCGGCCGATTTATGCTTAAAAACCGTCGAAAATTGGGTTCAGCGTCTGGACTTCTGCAAGCGTGCCCGTGTTGGCCATGCAAAAGAAATCGAGTTCCATACATAATGGCATCGAATGTACTTTCACAGGAATAAAGATTTTCATTGATATCCAAACCCGTTTTTATTTTATTTATTGAAAAACTCTTATTGAAAAACCCTTTGTAACAGTGTTTGCTTTCACAATTCTTGTTGTGAAATTGACATCGAGTTGTCAATTTTGGTTGTTTGTAAAACCTATATTGCTAAATTGCAAAATTTTCAGCCTTTTTTACATAGTAGTAGGTAGTTACATTAGGCTGTAGATATTACAATTAATTCTAACGGTCTGAAAAACACCAATGCATGTGTAGTTTTAACTATTTGCGGCGGTCATTCACATAAAATATTTTTCAAAACTACGTATCTACATCTTTGCTAGTTTACTTTTTTTAATTCCGTCATCAATATTGTGAAATTGAAAAGACATCATTGTTGAGTCCAAAAGAATTTTGCAAAAAAGTGCTAATAGTGGTTCTATATCTGTTTCTATGGAAACTTGGTTCCTAGTAATATATTATATATATTTTGGAATTGAACGTTTTTGAAGTTGTTGGCAATTTAACATTGCCTAAGAGTGTTGTGTCGTTTTTAGCAGGTAAATTAAAGATTTGATTGTGTTTAGTGTGTTCATCTGTCTGTCTGTTTGCCTGGATGCCATCTAACTTGACCAGATTTTTATTTAGCTAGGTCCTGGGGTTAAAAGACGAAGTTTACTTTTGCTTATAGATCTTAGCACAATTCTAAAACATTCCCGGCTATAATGAACATGGGCTGCTGTTAGAGTTTAAGATGATTTAAAGAAGCTAAAAATAGATGTATGTATCTTATTCTGTTTGTATCTAAGCAATCAAATAATTTATTGTTTATTTAGTACACACAGTACAGCACAGTATTCATCGAGGTGAGCATGGAGATTGGGTAGTTGTAAAATCTGCAACCAATGCTGTTATATGCACAGTCCAGTCTGGTCGATTTTGACTATTAATGCAGTAGAATTAACAGTGGTTTTCAACATTTTTACAACATATTTTTTTTGGGTGTGTTACCAACTTATTTCACAAGTATACTTACAAGTATGCACGACACTACTCAAACAATCTTGCATAGATATTAAGGAAATATTTTAGTTGATGATAAGATTTCAACAAATACATTTGCTTACTTAGATAAAATGCGGTTCTTTTACAAATTTTCTTATATGTAAAATTAAAATCAAATTGTAAAACTAAGTACTAAGAAACGCATATCTTTTTTGGTTAGAAACGCTTTTTATCCATAAACATTCATTTCAAAGTCACTTATCTTAAATTGAAATTTAAGGGAGATGAACAAATTTAAAGTAGCTACGTTCCTTCAAACATTCAGGAAATGTCCAAGACATGTCGTAAGTCTTGGACTTGGTTAAGTTTTCTTTTTTTAAACAAAAAATGTTGTTATAAGGGGTGTTTTTTTAGAGGTTGGTTCTTCGAATAAAGATAAAACTGACATTTTGTGGTCAAATCAGGCAACTCTAATGTCATTTATGATCAGTTTGGTCTGCCATTTCATCCCAAACAGGTTGACACATGAACAACGCTTGCAACTCGTAGAGCAAAGTGTTGAAGAGGACCCGAATGAATCGATTCACCACCGTGCACAGCAATTGGAGCTTTGTCCATTAACTTTATGGAAGATTTTGCGCAAAGATCTTGGCTTACGACCTTACAAGATCCAGCTTGTGCAAGAATCAAAGCCCCGAGACCATGCAATACGTCGTGATTTTAATGTATGGGCAGAAAATGAGATTGATCTCGAAGCTGATTTTCACCACCAAATTTTGTTCAGTGATGAGGCTCATTTTTGGTTAAATGGCTACGTCAACAAGCGAAATTGCTGCTTTTGGAGTGAAGAGAATCCACATGAGACCCTTGAGACGCCATTTCATCCACAAAAACTGACTGTTTGGTGTGCTCTATGGGCTGGTGGAGTTATTGGGCCATACTTTTCCCGAAATGATGCAGGAGAGTCAGTTACCGTTAATGGAGACCGGTGTAGACCCATGATAACCGACTCTTTTGTTCCCCAAATGAATGGCATGAATGTGGATGAGATGTGGTTAAAAAAAGACGGCGCTACATGCCACACAGCGCACGTCATAATCGATTTATTGAAGGAAACATTCGATGAGCGTATAATTTCGCGGAATGACCTGTCTATTGGCCACTAAACCAGAAACGTTAGGGGACTTGGAATCCAACAATCGTGGCGTTATTTCCGACATACGGTCCCAAATGCTCGAAAAAGTGGTTGAAAATTTGACCTCCAACATGGCTTTATTCGAACCAGCTGCGGCGGCTACATGCCCGAAATCACATTTAAACATTAATGTCATAAAATAAGCCTTCCAATAAATTGATGAACATTCTTTTTTTTTCAATTCGTAGTTCTATATAAAAAAAAACACCCTTTACATATTACTCCCACTTGACACATACAAATACTTAATGTTATCTGTCAATGTTATTCCATATTTTTAAAGGCGTTCTTTTAAATTTAACTCTATCCAAAATCAAAAGTTATATACTGTCTTTCGTAAATATCATTTAAATCGTTCCTGGGAAATGTATAAAATGTAGATACCGTTTGAGCCAATAATCGAAAATGCCATTTAACTCTAGATATTTGTATAAACTTGTATGTACATTCAACACTTATAAACAGGGTGCCATTTATTTTGGAACAAACATTTAATTTTAAAAAAAAATCATAGGCTTACATTTTCATATAGATGTAATGAAATAAGTTTAAATATACAAAATACTGATTTTCTTTTTTGATGGAATTTCTCAAAGTAGATATGTTAAGTTGATCAGAACAAAATTTTGTATGCCATGTTCTAAGTAGGCATACTATTTCTAACCTTCTTTTTACAAAAACAGCAAAAAGATAGCTACCTAACTTGAGACGTTGATAGATAATCCAATAGATATCTCATTCCATCTTTAATATGAGATACCAAAAAAAGTTAACGCTTACTTTTTGAAAGCTATATATAACTGTAAATGTTGTTATTTACTTTAGTGATTTTCAATGTCTAATTTTAGGGAATTATATCCAAAGTGATAAGTGTAAAATGCCTTCGATTGATTTTTTTTCAATTAATCATGAACAATGAAACGTATTACATATTAATGGCGATTATGGTTATGATTCATCAAGAGTGAAGGCCCACCAAAAAATATAAATAATCACACCAAAGTGTTCGATATCGGAGAATTTTCTACCTAGCATCCGTTCCGATTAGCATTTCGGACATATCTTCCCACAAAATATAACGCACGTGATCGCACATCGGCGATATGCGTTAAGTCGACAATTTTTGACAGCTATTCGCTGAATTTCTTCCGAAGTTATCGGACGAAGAATTGCTGCCGAATCAAACGAACGCGATTGTATGCTTTTTTATTTTTTTCCGCAACGGATACCTCGAAAGTAAATTGGGTTCCAATTGTAACTGACTTTAGTTTCGAAGATTGTTCCGAACGGATACCTAGGTAGATGAATATTTCCAACATTTATATTTTTGGAAAGAATATGCTATTGATTTAAGGTTTATTTAGTCTTAGGCTGAATAAGTTTTCCATTTCCATATGTCGAGCTAGTAGTTTTTAAACCTATGTATGTACCATTACCATTCAAATTTGATCCAACAAAATTCTAGACCAATGCTAGTTGAGTGGATATTTCCCAATCTAAGGTGAATATAATACTGTTTTCATTGTTAAAATCATCTACAACTAGTATCAAGTATTATCCCTTGAACAATCATTCTTACTTAATATCAAACCAATTCATTTCCAATTTGCCAGGCATTATCGATAGCACGCAATCGAAGTGGGGGCGACCGTGAAAGTATACTATGTTCGAACTCTGGAGTCATAGCCAACTAACCACAAGCAAAATCAAATAATATGCTATCGGGTACAAGCGCGCCTCTTGTCACGAAATCTTAGTTACCTACTCTAACTCATACTCCTACTCCAACAGATGTCAGTCTGGTCATGTCCTGTTTGTATGGCTTCGTTGTTGTCTACTTATCTTGCGATCTTTTTAGATGAAGCGTGAAACGCACCTGGAGGCATCGCATCGGGTGTATCTAATTGCGGCAAGTAAAAGTTAAAATGTTCTCGCCCTGGCTCTGGGCACAAGTCAAAGGGATCGCTATACACAGAGCGAGACAGACTCACATAATGTGTGACATAACCAAAATCTGAACTCGGTTACGGTCAATTCTGTAGGGACACAGAATGACGGCAACATTAAATGAATAAATTAGCATCCCTGCCGTTAGTTCCTTCCGGATCTCTCACCTTGGCAAACATGTAACAATATCTTAAATCGATTTGGGTGGTTTGATGGTTGTTGACAAATTTGTTGACGTTTACGTTTTATCTGTTGTGTTTGTAGCATAGCTATAAACAATGACAGCGGGTGGACCTTATTTGACTCTGTGTCGTGCTCCGTGTAGGATGTGCAAAAAATTGTAATGCGGTTCTTTGCTTTGTGGCTGTCGGAAGCAGGATATTGTATTTTCTTCCTATTGACTTGAGAGTAGCGCGTGACTTTTATCTAAAGAGACACAGCACTTTTAACACATCGATTGTACGTATATGCTGCGTGTGATTTGATACTTTGTTAAATGGTTCTCTGTTGCACTTATTGTGTCACAAACGAAAACATCTGCAGGTGTTGGTTCCATTTTTGTCCTTGAAATTCCCCTAAAATTTTATGAATATTGTACATACACTGAATTTAACTACTGCAATATTAACAAACACCTACATTTAATTAATAAACAACAACTTTGTGTACTTGACTCCGTTATAAATCTCGTCAGAAATTAAACAAAAAATTACTCTTGCCAATCGAAACTGCACAATCAATAACATTCCCACTCGAACTACTAAGGAGATCTTACATTTAAAAGACCATGATCATTCCAGTCTTGCTCTACAACGCTGAAATAGGGACCGTATATAAAGCGGATCGTTTTAATCGAAAAATTGAAAAATCTTCGGTCTTTTTTGCGCTAACTGGCTGTGTAGACAAAGATTCAATTTAGAACTTTACGATCTGTACAATAACATAGACCTAAGCATTTCAGACTTTGGCTATTCTTAAGTAAGTAATCTGGGAGAAAGCTATCATAATTCATATAATGCAGGTACAACTGTTCCACCGTTCAAACCGTCTGAAAACCGACTTTGTTTGTAAATAAAATATATTGACTATCGTACGACTTCATATTTTCTTTTTAGTTCAAGACTTTAGTACCAATACCTACAGACTTACTGTTAAAAGAATATTTATAAAAAGTTATCCTTTTAGATTGTGACTGTGTATTAATTATTCCTGGATATCTGATAAAATTCTGTAACAGCGAATGTCGGAAACGGAAAATATCTAGCATTCGCTTGACGTCTATATGAGTAGATTCCTAAAGACTGAAAAAAGCCATGTTTTTCTTTAAGTAGGTGGAATTTTTTTGTACACGTTTACTGTAAGAACAGTTCAAGTACCCAATTTAAAATTTATGAACTAAGATCGTATAACACAGACGGCGGATGAATATACGAACAGCCCACGTACCAAATTGTATCGTCCTAGCTCAAAATTTAAGACCTAAAATTGGAAAATACAAACGGACGGATTAATAACAGACATGACTAGATGGAGTCAGCCTAATTTTATTATTTTCATGTATGTATGTTACGATATGTCTATCTTTTTAATGTTTATATGTTGCAACCAATATATCAAAACTAATAGACCTCATGTTGTAAATCACAATTATATATAAAAAAAGATGTTGGTCCATTCTTTTTTAATGGTTTCAGGGCATTCATAGATCAAATACAAATAACCTCAAGAGTAAGTGCAAGAAATGGATGGTATTCTGGTTTTGTGTCACTATGGCACGAGTTATATATGATATTGCGACCGGTGATCTACAAACAAATACATATACCAAATCATCAATAGTGGCCGTAGCAACCATACAAAACAGCAGAATGCAATGTCAGCAATGACATCAATAAATCCAAATTGGGGAATCGCAGCATCGGCAATAATAAACAATAAAAACCCTAGAACAAGCGGCCGGCGCCCTGTAACACGTTGGTAATAAAAAGCTGCAGTGACGCTAAGGACATCGAGCTATTCGACAGTTCCAATTGATTTAACTTCAATCATTGTAAACATTGTAATTAACCCATACCAATAAAACGTAAGAGGCCAGAGACCCAGAAAAAAAATGTTTGTATGCCGATCGCACGAGACATACGGCTTATCAGCGAAGGGTGCTTCGGCAATACTCTGAAGTCCCTCCGCTTTAGCACGGCGATATCGGTTTGCGATAAAAACGATACGTAAGGCAGCACCCAGAATGTGAAAAGTTGTAATTCAGCTCCTTCTCAGGTTCTTGCGGAGTTATAGTCTTCTCCTTAGTACTAAGTTATACTATGGGTAGATTATGTTTAGTTAGGGGTCAAGTTATCATGAAACACCGCCATGAGACTACATATGCGTCGGACAGAACAAAACAGCTTGATGGATTATCACGATGGATTGCTAAGCGGCTAAAGAGTAATTACCATTAAATTAATAAATTTAGGTTAGTTTCAACTTAGTTAAGTCTTACAAAAAACAAAAAAAAACACGCCACTCTTCAAAGTTGTTGCTTTTTTGATAAAAATGGTAAATAGACATAAATGTAGTATAGTTAGTTTCAAGGCGAATGGAGAATAGCATATTGTTAGCGATAAGCCATGACACTGCCATGACACCGCCATGATACCGCCATGACACCACCATGAGACTACATATGCGTCGGACAGAACAAGACAGCTTGATGGATTACCACGATGGATTGCTAAGCACCTAAAGACGCAATTGGAATGGCGACCTCCAGTGGCATATTGCAACGAATGCGTGCCAATCTTGTTATATATAAATCAGGATTAATAAATTTAGGTTAGTTTCAACTAAGTTAATTTTGACAAGAAAAAAAAACACGCCACTCTTCAAAGTTGTTGCTTTTTTGATAAAAATGGAAATAGACATAAATGTAGTATAGTTAGTTTCAAGCCGAATGAAGAATAGCATATTGTTAGCGATAAGCCTGGATATTAAAAAAACTTTCAATGCTAATATAGATTTTGGCATTGCTGTCTAGGTTTCAAATTGATACTTTGAAGATTGGATTACAAAAATTAAGAGCTAAAAATAAGCGTGCGCATGTTCAGTGTTGTGCACAAATCTTTTGTCTTTTTTTTAAAGAAGCATCCACAATCAATTTACATATACGTTTTCTACATCTGCAAATCCATACCAATTTTAACATGGATAAACCTAAAAATAACCATACATCGCCGATGTGCAGCTTTATTAAAAGCAAATTTTTGACTAGCAATGGACTGATGCTGTATGTAATGTTTTCGCTTTAAGCAATCAGTAAGAACTAAAAACCCGATATCAATACGAATTCTTTATGATTCTATGTCTCAACTAAAAATTCAAGTTTCCAATCATCTTACAATCATCATAAATTTAAAGCAAGAAATTTGAGTCTAAGAAGGTAGTAAGCATACACTTATTCCCAACACATTTTAGGAAAAGTGTTTAATAACTCTAGCTAACTTGAAAAAAAATTGCTTATCCAATTTTAGTTTGCAGAGAGTTTTTTATTTGAAGATACTTTTGCGGGGAAAAATGGATGACAATACATAGAAACGGAAGTAAGCTATTTTGTTTACCCCGAAAACCAACTATTGCAATGTACTTAAATAGCTATATGTACCTGGGTTATATGAATTATGATTGTTTTTCTCCCAGATTAATTACTTAAGAATCGCCAAGGTCTGAAATGATTAGGTCTATGTTATTCTACAGATCGTAAAGTTCGAAATTGAATCTTTGTTTTCACAACCAGTTAGCACAAAAAAGACCGAAGAATTTTCGATTTTCTATTAAAACGATCAATGATTTCTTCATCCGCTTTTAATAAGGTCCCTTTTTCAGCGTTGCAGAGCAAGACTGGAATGATCATGGTCTTATAAATATATGATCTCCTTACATGATGTATTCATGCTCGATCATAGTCATAAAATAGTCTATCAATGTGATTTCAGGAATTGTTATTATTTTATTGGCTATAACTTATAAAACAGTTGATGGACTAACTTGTATGAAACTTTTAACACATTCGGATAAATATAAAAGCATTCATCAAACAACTAATGGTGAAATTACGAATTTCTTTCGCAGGCAACCTGTATATGAAAGATATGTTTATCGATATCTTTTCCAAGCAAATAAGTTAATTATTTGTATTATTTTTGATTCATATGTTTATTAAGAGTCAAAGTATGGCTGGGTTTGGTATAATAATTTTGTACAAGATTTTTATAAACGGCATTCATACACCTTAATTCATTGACTATTATGCAGTATTAATGCGAATAATGTAAAAATTCATAAGAACTTGTTCGATTTTACTAAGTGTATATAAACGCAATAATAAAATTTTTACATTGGAGTAGTTGTTGGGAAATTCAAAATTGAAAATATAAGCGATTACGATCATATACATTTGGAATATTGAATTTCCCATTACAATGTCAAACCGAAATATGTGTACGAATGCGGTTTCATACATGCTTTAATTTATTCATGCAAATAATGAAAAAAATCACCATGAAATGTATATGAATTGTTCATACTCGTATATAAAAATTCATTAAACACTCGAAATTGAATTTCGCAACAAGAAACAGTTAAATGAATGCGATTTCACTTACTTAAAGTTATGATCAAAAACTAAAAAAAAAAATCTTATGAGTTCTTACATTATCCGCATGAATACTGCAAACAAAATTATGAATCTATGTGTATGAACACTGTTCATAAAAACGATGCACAAAATTATTTTCAGTGTAATTATATAATCTGATTTGCCTTTTATAGCAGTAAGTTCGGTACAGCATAAAACAACATAAAACAAATAAACTGAATATATCTTAAAGAAATCCTTATTTCGAATACCAATAATTCGTTCTATATGCAAGTAGCAAGCCGTCCTGATTTCTGCTACTTAGATTTCGAATGCTCAGATACTGTAAGTGAAAGAGCAATTGTGAATAGGTACACTATATCGTTTAAAGCGAAATGCAGACAACAACGAGTGCAAATCAATGGTTAAGTTCGAAATGTGAACAATCTAAATTGAATGATTGGGGACGATGACAATTGACATGAGATTTATCACAAGTGAGTTTAGTAAATCACTTATTTTGGTCTGGCGGGATTATCGGCTCGTACTTTTTCTAAGACAAAACTCATTTACAAAACTGGCGCCGCCGAATGCTACAGATCTTTGACAAGTAACTTCTTGTGTTATAAATTGGATATGGCTGCTTACGATTTGTATATATGTGCTTCCATGAGCCATGAGTGCATGAGCTGTTTGATGAAATGGTTATTCCGCACTGCTGCAACGCAAAGTGAGCTGTCCACAAAGACGGGGCGACGTAATGCCTTTAGAGAACTTCCTTTGGGGATATCTTAAACTATAGATATACGCCTATAAACCATAAACAATTAACTTGGAGGCAGTAAGCATAACAAACACTTTCCAGCAAACGTAAAGGACCTCCCGAATACGTACAACCAAGCAATGTTAAGAACCATTTAATGTTTTTGTTTAATAAAAGTTAATCAAATTTTGTAGGTACATAAAAGAAACTATCTTATTCAACTATCTAATATGGATTTTTGTGTGTGGTCATCTTCGAAATGATCGTCCTTCCGATCTTTAACAGGGAGAAAAATATTCTATTCACCAAAATGACATATTATTAGAACTTTCTAGTCCTAAAAGTGGGTTATATCTCAAATGATTCCAAGGACTTTACCTACTTCTAGGTAGATATGGGCATTAAATTTTAACTACACATTTAGTACAATTTTAAAACGTTGTACCGCATTTAATACAACTTTACTATAATAACTCAATATAACAAATTTTCTAGTTGAGGCAATCTTCTTTGGCCAAATGCGGAATATTCGGACACATTAATAGTGGGGTGTAAGCGTGTTACTCGACGTTTTTAGAAATAGTATTCTTCATGAAAACATTTCTTCGAATGACTAACATGCCAATGTTTTCCATAAGGAATACCCGCAAAAATGTCAAAAGTTAGTCACCGATTAGTCAATTAGCGTTTATAAGTACGGGGGCTAACATATAGTCATGAAAATATGCGCATACCAAATTAAAGAAGAGAAGGTCCATCCCAAAAACTGTGGATGTGAATACCCCAGTTACTCAAAAGAATACTCCATGTTTAAATGAAATTGATTTGTAACCATACGCATGTACCTAGTTTCCCGCCCACATCTTCTCCAATGAAAGGACGTACCTTAATTAATTTCTCGCGTATCTCCCAACTAAATATTCCCGGGTTCGCTTTCCGCAATTCTTCAATTCTATTTTCAATTTCTGGCGATGTTACCTTTGGCTTTGAACCTCCAATTACGCCTGGTCTTATGGATCCAGTTTCCTGATAACGATTTAATATTTTTGATACGCATCCATGTGATACCCTTAGCTGACGGCTGATGACACACGGTCGTATCCCAGATGCAGCCATTTCAACGATTTTTAAACGAATGTGGTTAGGCAGTGGCCGACCATTGATGAATACCCCACCAAGCTGATTGACTCGACCTTGTCCTAAAGAGAACAAATGAAAGCGCAATGTAGATTAAGAAACGTGATGTTTTAAAGTGGATTTATATGTTAAGTAAGGTACCTTGGAATGGGTATCCAGCAAATATTGGACGCATATTTAAAGAGTTCGCACTTGACATATCCATGGCTCTTATTGTAGCTAACTATATCTAGTTGTTTCCTTCAAACGGAAGGGAATTCACTTTAAATATCACTTTTTTCGAGCACCGCTTCCGTCGTAAAAACAGCACACATTGCCCGCGCGCACAAATTTACAGTCAATTCACTTTGAAATACGTCCACTTCGCTAATTTTTGCCTGATAAAGATTGATCGCATGCGTATAATATACAACCGAACCGTAAACTATAAAACGGAAATTTATTCAAAAGAACAGAAATAACATAAACAAATTTTAATAGGTGATCGAACTGTACGACGAACGGCACGAGATACATGGAACTTCAATGCGCGAGAATAAATTAAACGCGCAACAGCAGCATGCCGCGATCGCAGACTACGCAGTCGATATCGCGCACCACATCGTGCAGATGCAAAAGTATCTGAGTGCCGTTCGAGCGGTTATACCAAACCGAAACAAACCGAAACAAACAGGCACTTGTGTGTTTGTTGAAAAGAGAAAACCAGCCCGAACAGCGCGATATGGCAACAATCAAAGTTCCCGCGGTGTATCGTTTCGATATCAAAATGGTTAATCAAAGGTGGCGAAGTAGCCACGCCTCTAGTTTGTTTGTGTGTTTCCCCTTGTTCGTTTTTGTTTCCATCCCATTCAGCGCGATGTATAGTTGATCTACTCCCGAACAAATTTAGTTTTCCAATTGAATCTGATTGGCTGGGCGATAGCTAGTTGTGATCTCGTTTCGAGTTGGAATCCGGGAATGCAGCTGCTGTTCCCTAACGCTTTCAGGAAAATGCAGGCAAAATTAATTGTCACGCTTTATTAAAGCGTGAAGGCTGTCATGAAATAAAAATGGCACCCACGGAAGGATATGAAGCGGGGACAAAAAAGGATGTGATATGAAGGTAAACCGTTGTATTATATTTAAGGGGATGTCATCGATGGAATGATTCATCTTGAAATGGATTTCCTATATCATTTCCGAACCGACTGCTCCGAGGATCATCTTGATTGATATCCATTTCGTTTACTATCAGGGATGGATAATTTTTGCTTTTGTAAATAGAAATCCTGCAAGCCTATCTACACACCAAGTTGCAAAATTATCTCGCGCTTGCTTTACGTTTAGCTGTGTGTGTTATTGAAAGTCCTCGTGCTGAAGGTAGGAAATTGAAATATTTTACGAAAATCAGGAGAGCGCTGAGCACACCTGGAGCTCGAATTAAACCGTGAACTATTCGGAAGGATACGGAGGCTGTTTCTTATCCTGATTTGTGTATACTTCCTTCCGTTGAGTTCCAAAAGGAAGCAGTATAGGACTCAAATAGGCGGAAAGAATTTAATTAGATTATGGATTTGTTTTTTTTAATTTGGAATGCTGCTTCTGGATTCGATGCAGTATAAAAGCAACAGAAAAGACCACCAGCGCATGTGGAGAAGCAATCGGAGCTGGCTGTTAATGTTGCGTTGAGTGATTTTTAGTTTAAAGAATAAACGATTGTCGATAAGGACTCCCAGAAAAAACGGATACATGTAGTTATCGAGATATTACTTTTGTTATGGTTGAGGTATTTTTTATTAGGTCGACACCAGCCGCGGCCCATTTTGGGGTTTCATTAATTTGTAGATATATAGGGGAAATTAGTTCAGGCGTTTTACATGTTCTACGAAAGTTGGAGTATTCCTATTTCTTGGGATACTGACCGACACTTGACTTAATCAATTTTTGTTTTTAAATACCCAAGTAAAAACGATACATGGAGAAGAATATGCATCGAGTTTGATGTTTAATATTAGATAGATAGATAGACATACATAGTTTGTCTATAAGGACCTAACAATGTTGATTTTAAATAATAATTGAGATATGGGATTGAATTTTTCAGATCTAGCATGTTTATAGGACCCCATCGAGCACGTTCGCTGCTATTGATTTATTGGAGCGAATTTTTCATTTCTCTTCTCGATTCATATTGGCAATCTAAATAATGGTATTGTTTTTGAGATCTTCTAACATTGTTGGCTTATTGTCTTTATCCAACGACTTGAAGTAACCCCATAAAAATAAATTTATTGGATTTAATTCTCATAAGCGAGGGGTCCATTGAACGGACCATTTCTAAAGACTACACGATTACCAAATACGAAACATTGCCTTTGATAGATCAATTATTTCTTCAGGTTTGTTCCAACCATCAGGCTCAGTTGCGAGACAGTTAGTGCGATGAACTACCGCGCAGAGGGTCTGGGTTCGATTTCCAGCCGGAGCAACACCTAAATGACTCTTCACTGGCCCTCCTCCCGTGATGATCTGACAACTCATCCGAGTAGTATTAATTGTCAACAAAAGCTTATATCAAATTTTTCGTTCGGAGTTGGCATAAAATAGAAGGTCCCGCCATCGTGCAAGAAGTAGAGTCGTTCGGGGTCGTTAATTATATTTAAAACACTACAATTTAACAAATAAAAAATATTATATATCCATATATTTACTATAAAGACAACCAAAGCAAATCAAATTGCGTACACTTGCCGCTATGTATATGATCTTAAACTATTACGATCATATACATTTGGATTGTTGGTTCTCCCCTTACAACATCAAACCAAAATATGTGTAAGTAATAAAAAAATCACTTGAAATGTATATGAATTCTCCATACTCTTATGAATATTTTCATCAAATTTTCGATTTTAAATTTCCCAACAACTACTCCAATGTAAACATTTTTATGAATGCGATTTCATACACTTACTGATTTGATCATAAAATCGAAAAATATTCTTATGACCTCTTACATTATCCGCATGAATACTATATGAAAACTAATAAATTTAGGTGTATCAACTCAGTTCATAAAAATCATGTACAAAATTATTTCCTGTGTTCGCTACGGCTTAAGTGTGCGCAGGTTTTAAAACTCAACATGTCCTTAATTAAAACAAAAATTTTATATAACTTTGAACAACTTATTTTCCTTTTTGGCTGATTATTTGCTTTTAGATTAGTTTTATTAATTGTCATTTCAGCTGTTGCTAAAAGATTTATGAAAAAGTAACAGACAGGGGTTGCCGGAATAGAGTTTGTTCAAACTAAAAATCATTAGGCAGTCAATTTGTTTGAAATGATAAAAAAATGTTTAGCAAAACTTTTTTATTTTTTATGCAATGATGGATGCCTAATGATTTCTGCATTTGCAAAATTCTAAAATTTACAACATTTTTCGAGGAAATTTTTTAGAACCCAATCGGAGATTACGTAAATTAAATCATGTAAGGATGTAGGACATATAATTTTAAGCGAAATTCGCAACAATTTGATTCTTAATTTAGCTTACTTTGAATTGAAGCACTTACGACTGTGATATGTTTCACACTTCGGTGCGCTTTTTTTATCTGGTACAGGAACATACACAATGTTGTTATTGCACACTTAAAAGAGATTTGAGGACGATTGTTATCTTTCTACTGAAATATAATTTTTAATAATTCGAAGAATTCATAAGGAAGACGCATAAGCTTGAAGGAAAATACGAAACAAAACCTTCAATAAACAAGAACATGGAAGAAAGATATCTAAATGGTTTGAAGTTGTTCACCTGGTTCGACGATTATTATGAATTGGAGCAAGCCCTCTTAAAATTGGGCGTAATGATTCACAATTTCGGTAGGAATTGAAAAAAATATTCAATCCTTTATCTTCTGTGAAATTTACAGCAATCATTTTTTCCATAAATATTGACAGATGATAATAGAAGTGTAAGGGTGTCTTATTATAAAAATACAAAATGTTTAAGTTTAATAAACAATACAGTAGAATCCTGATAGCCTGAACACCAGTTAATATAACCCACGGATAAAGTGATTTTTGTTTTGATTGACCTCTCCAAAACGGGCTCAGTCACGCGATGGTTAGTGCTATGAACTGCCGCGCAGGAGGTCTGGGTTCCAGCCGTAGCAACACCCAAATGATTTTTCACTGGCCCTCCTCCCGTGATTATCTGACAAATTATCCGAGTAGTATCAGTTGTCAATAAAAGCTTATCTCAAATTCGGCGTTCGGAGTAGGCATAAAACAGGAGGCCCCACCATCGTTAATGAAGAATACACAGATTTCTTATTCTTGTTACAATACATACTTCGTCTTGTACAGTTTTTGGTTTTTTGCTAGTCATTTTTTTCAGTTTGTGAATCGTTGTTAATTACAAATAATTGTTTGACTGTCTTTTCTGCTCGATTTTTGAGAAACTAACGTTTTTGTCATTTAAGGACAGTGTAACAAGGTTGGCAAAAAATACGACCCGGCTTTGCAGAGCTACTATTGAAAGCTACCGTTGAACGAAAAAGAAGATCATTATTTCTCTCAGAGTACAAACATCATAAGTGATTAGGAAAGTAATGATGACGGTGTTTGCATTTCCAAAAGAACAAAATAAGCTTTACAAAGCCATTTCCATTTTTAGCAAGGTCTTAGAATGGGTTGAAGATGAGCTGGTTATCCAAAGGAACAGTATGAATCCCCTAAGGGCGTCTTAGGGAAAAAGTAGTGATAATGCTTCTGGAGAAGATAGAAAATGACTGATTTTGTCCATTAAATTTTGCATCGGGAATACCCGTGCTCAGTCAATATTTATTGTCACTTTTTATGTCATAATCTTTTATTTTATGAATTAAAAGCTATCGAAAGTCTACTGTATAACAGTGCTTTATCCGTTATCAATCAGATACAATTACTACATATAGTGTTATCATAATGCTTTTAATGTTGTTATCTCAAAATGAACGATTTGTTCCTCATTTAGTAGAAAAATGATTATAACACGAACGATCTCAGCCTTCAGAGCAGGTACTGAAGAATAATATGTTCTCTGGGTCACACTTGACAAATAGTAACAGATTTTTTAACATTATGACATCACTTAATCAAACTTAATGTTATTTTCTTTTAGTGAAATCGCAAAGACTTACGAGATATGTTTATAATTAAAGTATTAAATCTATTACCTACTTAACAGTACGACTGCAGTTGCAAAAGGCTTAACAACTGAATATAAAAGAGTGGTGGGTTTACGATTGGTCGTACGTAACTTCCCCTTTCAATAAATAAATAAAATAAATTTATGGCGCAACAGGCAACCATTCATGTGTGCGTGTGTACTTCTTAGCACTATGGCGGGACCTCCTGTTTTATGCCGAATCCGAACGGCTAAGTTGATATAAGCTTTTCATGAAAATTGATACTACTCGAATGATTTGTCAGATCATCACGAGAGGAGGGTCAGTGAGAAATCATTTAGGTGTTGCTACGGCTTGGAATCGAACCCAGACCTTCTGCACGGCAGTTCATCGCACTAACCATCGCGCCACTGAGACCATTCAATGCCAAGTCAAAATACCAAGCAAATTAGAAAACACTTGTTTCCGGAATTTGAAACAAATTTGTGACCATGTGAATTGTAACGATTTCCACATACCCATTATTCAAAAACTGAATATTACGTTCAGGTATAGTTAGGCCAACGGTAATTATGTGCAATTGTTTCAAAGAGTAGAAACGAGAATGCGGCTGCTGTAGCCGAGAAGATCTCGGATTATTCGATTATAAGGTCCAACTTCGCAGTTTAGGCCTAGAGCAGCTTGAATTGTACAACTATTCACGAAAAATCATTTTTTTCTGACGAAACGCATTGTTATCTCGGCGGCTACGTTAACAAAAAACACACAAAACATGGAAAACACACATATTGTTGTCGAGAAGCCGATGCATCCACAGAGAGTGACAGTTTGGTGCGGATTGTGGAGTGATGGTATCATTGAAACGTTTTTCTTAGAAGATGAGGCTGTTTTTTTTAAACGTTTACTTATTCACATAATATATATTGAAGTTGAAAACAGTAAATGACCATTATGGTTCGCAATACATTTTTTTTATATTGTTTTGTTTATAACTATGTATAGGTAAATTTTGATATTTTGTAATTAATTTTTTTATTATATTTGGTGTATTTTATTTCAAAATAGAAAAATGTGAAGAAAACCTATTAGGAGACAGTCGCAATTTTTTTCTTAAATTATATAAAACTATAACTTACAAGAGTAACTTAACCAATGTAAACCTATCTAAATCTATCTTAATTTATCTAAATCTATTTTAATCTATCTTAACCTATATAAACCTATCTAGGCCCTGTCATGTGATCTTTACTGCATCGGCTAACTAGTAAAAAATAAGCACAACGCTTTCTTCTCCCAGTTATCGTTAGATCGAAAATCACATGACAGGGCCTAGTTTTACTTAATCCTAAGTTTCGGCTTCAGTCCAGTCTAGCCACCAGTATTTGTCTCTATTCAATCTTTTAGTGTCAATTTTTTTCACTTTTAATTTTTTTTTTAACTTAAAATATTAACTTACCACTAGAAAAGAATGCTTAAATCTAACTTATAAATAACATGTTTTAAGAAAGAAAACGCCTTACTTATCGGCCCTTAAAGGTTGCTGTAAGCTTTTATCTAACAGTTTCATTGTGCTTTTCGGCTTAAGTATGTCGTGTTTTTATTTTTATGTGTATATATGTTATTTTTAATATTCAAAGAAACATTTAAAAAACGTTGTGGAGTGACAATTTGTTTTTATATAAAAAGCTTAATCTAGATTAAAAAAAAAATAACTTAAGACTTCTTAGGACTACTTAACTACTTAAGACTAATTAACTACTTAATACTACTTAAAACTAACTTAACTATAATCGGGGTGGCGAGCACTCGGTGCATATGCCACGAGGGGCCGCCATCCTGATCGAGTCTTTCGGTCACCAGGCAAATTGCAATCAACCAGACCCCGCCCCAGACCTTATACATAATTTTATTGTCTATAATAAGCAGTGAACTAAAAGTCCGCAAAGTCCTGAGGAAGTGCGTAATCACTCTCCTCATATAGCCACCAGAATTCCGTTCGCTGCTTTTTGGCATCGGTCCTATCGCGATCCGATACCGAAGTGCTTAAGCGGAGGAGCTCTCCTTGCAGCATGGTATATGATTAGGACGTTCGTTGTTTCTGATAAGATGGGGCTGTTAACAACGTTTCGGTCACCGATTTTTTTTTACTGGTGCATGCAGGATGACGCGCGATGCCACACGACTTGACCCCGTTGGACTTTTTTTTATGGGGAAATTCAAGGTTCGGTGTTATGCCAATAATCGGAAAACGATTTGTATTTCATAATTAATGGGAATGTTTGCTCTTATTAATAAATCCAATATACATGGAAAAAACATAATATTTCATTGTATTTTGCTTATCCTTTATTTACATTTTAGATTTAATTTAATTTGACGAAATAGTTTGCGAGAAATTGACGTACAATGACGTACAATGAGGAGTTTTTTTTGGTTGAACCGAGAATTTTTTCGCTCAAACCGACATGTATCAACGCAGTAGAGCAGGACTGGGATGATCAGAATCTTACTGCTTTACATATTTTTGTCACTTTCTTCCCATTACTAGCTAAGGTGGGTATGAAATTACGATCAGTCATGCCAATGCTGGTTTGCTGTGGCATAGTGGACATCCGCATTATTACCTTGCTGATTACGGCAACATTATTGCTGGCGATACACAGCGCATGCTGAAAAGCGATATTGTATCGCGTGTTAGTATCATTATTTGCGAGAAATGACTTGTCGCTAAAAGCCTTTGCGCTTATTACGGTTTATTAAATTTTATTAAATATTACTGTTTCACGATTTTTCTCGAAGCAGAATAATCTTTCCGTAGGACTGATACACTTTCTTCTATTAGTGTTTTGCTTCACAATTAATGGCTCGAAAAGATTTCAAAGAGTTTCAAAAATGTCGGGGCTCATTCTGAAACAATTTTATGATTGGGTAAGGTGTGCTCCTTGCGGAAATATTTCCACCATAATCATTAAAACTAAGGTGCTCCTAATATATCCTTAATTTGTCTCGTTTTTTCTTAAATTCCACAACATTAGCCAAATCGTATCATCGGAGTTATCGAATGTACACAATGATTAAAACAGTAATTCATAAATTCAATGACATATCCATAATGAAAGATAGAAATTGTGTAGATTTCATTGTAGTGTCCATGGCAACAAATATTCATACCTAATTAAAAAAAAAAACGTAGTATAAAATAGTGGAGTGGAGTCTTGAATGAACGTGGGCCTCAACCAACATTCTACTCCAATTAGCCAGTCCTTACGGAACAGTTGAACAACTTTATTGGAACGCAACACATCACATGATGGCATTGAAATGTCACCCCCATAGCTTCTTATAGGAATTATTGGAAAATTCCATTTCAG
This sequence comes from Rhingia rostrata, assembly GCA_949824845.1. Taxonomy (NCBI): domain Eukaryota; kingdom Metazoa; phylum Arthropoda; class Insecta; order Diptera; family Syrphidae; genus Rhingia; species Rhingia rostrata. The sequence continues at coordinate 77,439,430 of OX463755.1, forward strand.
TTCGGTGGAATGGCAATCATTACTTCATAATGCTGATCAGTGAAAAATAAGAAGTGATTTTCGGCGAAAACTATAATTTGAAACTGAAATATTTTTGGATAATTATGTTCTAAGCTTTGTTTTGGGGGCTCAGTGGCGCGATGGTTAGTGCGATGAACTGCCGCGCAGAAGGACTGGGTTCGATTCCCAGCCGTAGCAACACCTAAACGATTTTTCACTCGTGATGATCTTACAAATCATCCGAGTAGCATCAGTTGTCAAGAAAAGCTTATTTCAAATTCGCCGTTCGGAGTCGGCATAAAACAGGAGGTCCCACCATCGTGCAAGGAATACACTCGCACACATGATTGGTTGTGAGGAAAGCTCGGTCCTGGGTACTAACGAGCCTATTACGCCAAAAATTTGTATTTTTATTTTATTTAAGCTTTGTTTTGACACCAACTCGCCAATGATTGAATTTATAAAAGCCGCAAGAAGTAAAAGAAGATTTCCAATGACGGTTTTCAATGATAGCAATAACTGGACCCTAAGCTAACCGCTCCAGTTGCGCAATTCAAATTGGTTGAGGTCGGTTTCTACTCGTGCGCGTCACTTAAGGCGAAGTCTTCTTCTACTTCCGACATCTGGCTGACAGCGGAATGTTGTTCCGCATCACTGTTTTACAGTCTGCAGAAGTGGTTCTTCCAAATCCCTAGAATCGACTGTTTCATCAACTACAATCTTTTCGTATTATTAATGACAGGATTCTGTTCGCACCTTTCATCCCTGGCTTTGACATTGTGCACTTTGTTAAACTTTACAAACATCTTTACTGCAGTCGCAACTCTTTAAATCTTTTATCGCGCTCTCTTTTTCTTTGTCTGAATAGCTGGTGTTCTTCCCCTTTTTTTTGCTTATTTCCTGCACCTGCTGGTGGGTGCGAGAAACCTAGCACATCAATTGCGTTGGGTCTAATGGCTTGTTGACATCATCGCAATTGTTCTTCGACATTAGATGCTTGTGGTATGGTGTCAATCGAGAGTGCGGAGGATTTGGCTACGTTGGGTTGCTTTTGCGATTGCAGTCTACTGACATTCAATTTTTTCTTAGTATTTGTTTTAGGTTGATGTTTCTAGCCTTGATTCCGAGTAGTTCGAGTCGCTGCTCGGACATGTGTGGACAACCATAGTGCTGGATACGTGCCTCGCGATAGACAGCAATGTGATCAACTTGATTTACCTTTTGTTGAACTGGAGATCGCTCTTTATTTTTTTTCGTAAGGCACGGTTGTCAATAACAAATTCAGTCCTTTTTGACGCTCGTTGTAAAATAATAATTTTATTTGGTTGCGAGTAGTTAAGTCATAGCGCATCCCTTAACCTCAATTTTATTAAATACCCCTAGGACAAGGGGTCATCCGTATCCACTACAGAGTTGAGCCTTGTCGCAAGCTTGATTCCAAACTATTCTCAAAAAAGATGTTCTCAATATTTTTAAATATCTTCTCATCCGTAAAAACAAAGTTATCATGCCCATTTCTCGCTTATAAAAGGAATAATTTACAAGTATAGAACTTAATAAAATTCTAAAAATGTATTTGGTGGATATTTAATTTCTGAACATTTCAGTTTTACGCTTTTATAATGGGATTATTGTGTAGGGGTTATTGTATAGGCGACGCAATGATGATCCTATATAACTCTATATGATTTGGCGAACCATCCAAGAGCGCAATAGTCAAATATTCATTTAAGTTAAAATTAAAAAATCTTAAAATCGAACACCATCCTGGCTTTTATTATTATCTCTAATAGTTGTCTATTAGTTCGAGCATAACCCTCAGTAGAGGAGGCGATCGTTAGAATACCTACCTCATCGATTCAATGGAAAATGTTCTCACTACCTAGTAGTATAGCCCGTCCCAAAGTATAAAGTATATACTTGGTTGCACAGATCTTTTTGGTCCCGTTTGTCAGGAAAAGGTTATTTCCGATTCCGTTTTTGATGTCAAGTTATACCAAAGTTCAATGGATACTTTAATAAGATTTGCATATAGTTCTTAGCGTAGATTTCAAATCAGTTGGTTGGACAAACGAAATCCGGGCGGATCACCCTGTCCAACAGTCTCACAAAACGGTATTTTTTATGGCAACCTATCTCATGGTAGGTAGTTCAATGCTTAAATGTGCTATCAAATGGAAGCTTAAATTGTCTACTTAATGAATCCACTGGTCGGACTTTACTTGGCCGAATCGTTTGTCTGACCTATAAATTTTAAACCAAACAAAAGTCTTAAGTTTCTAGTATATAATGTATTAAATCAGACTTTTATATTGATCGTTCGAATATATGTTAGTTTTTTTTTTCTGAAAATTAATGTAAACAAGGTATTGACTGAAAGCTTAGATTATCTTCTTTAAGAATCGGATCGACTTTATTGGTCCGAGCACTTTTTCCAATAATGAACGTGTTTTAATTTCGTTGATTTTTAATAGCTTAACTTTTTTTTTTATTGATGTGAAACAACCATAAAGTAATGCCAAAACTTTTTAAACAAATCCTTCGAAGATTTGTTAGTTTTTGTATTAAATTAATGTTATTGTGTGTAGGCCAGAAGCAAAAAATTAGCATTCAAAGTGCTCTGGAAAACACACGAAACATTTTTTTCAACATTTCATCGGAATGATTGAAAAAGAGTGAAAAGCAGGCCTTCATAAAAATGGAGATCGATTTCTTTTCGAAAAAATAGACATTAACGTATGCTTCACATAATACGCTATCGCCAGCTCCTCCAGCCCTTCGAAACTACACTGGTGAAACGCACAAAACCGACAAATCCGTTTTGGCGAAAAAAAAATCAATCTAGAATTCCTTTATCTGAACCTATAGGTTAAGATAAGAACTTCTAGATGGATTCTATTTTATTTATTTTTTGGAAACTTTAGAGCCTCAAACAGATTTTGGATCGCTATTTACAACCTTTTATTCTATTAAAGAAAAATTTAAGGAAGCTTAAGGTGGATTTATAGGAATTCATTGGAATAATAATTCCCAAGTTTCAGTTGCAGGTATCAAGAAAGTTTTTTTTTGACTCATATATTGTTAAAAAAAATGTATTTTAATATATGCCATCCAACATTGCTTAAAGTGATATTTGCTTAAGAAAATTATCCATCCAGATACAAAGATTTACGAACGATAGTTAGGTACCCACACTTTATTGGGAGCTGTTGTTTCGCAACTCTCGTTTGTAAATCCATTTCTTTTTAAATAATCAAATCGCTCTGTGCTTTTTTACTAGTTTTGATATGTACATATTTTGTAACACAGAAAACAATTAGGTAGGTAGATAAACCTTAAAGTATATGGATCGAATCAGAATCATACTAGCTGACTAAACCATATCTGTCTATCGGTCCGTCTGCCTGTACGTCACTGAATTTAGGGCAGAATCTCTAGCTGAGTCGATTAATCCATGTTTATCCATCCGTCTGTATATCGCCGATTTTTAGGCATTAAATGTTGAGCTAGGAGAATGAAATTTGGTTCATAGGTTCCTTGTGTGTTGCTTCAGAAATGCAAAAAAACATTTGTAAAATACTCATCAACCTTGTTTGTTTTACGTCAAACATGAACATATTTAACTTTAACATGCTGGCATTATCAATTTTTTTTAATTAAACGATACAGTTTTCATCGTTGAATCAACAACGCTGTTGTCACTTTCATGCTTAAACTATCACTAAAGTAACAACGCCATAAACATTATTAAAACACACCGTTTCTGATGCTAGAAACATGAAAATAATATTTAATCGATTTAACACGAAATTAAGCACGATCGCTGATGATAACAAAACGTTTGTGACGTTAAAAATCATACAAATCGTGTTGGCATATATATAACATATGTTGGTATAACATTTATTGTGCTCGAATGAATTTGAAACGATGATTGATTGGCCACAATCGTATATTTATTTATTTCATTTATATTTTTTTTGTAAGGGTTAGGTAGATTACCCTTACAAAAAAAAAACTAATCAAATATAAAATATGATGGCATCTTCCTCTCCTTAAAGGCAGTGGTTCCGGGTTACACTACCACAGAACTTGAAGCTATGTCCTCCTCTTTCTCCTCTTTCTCTTAGGAGGAAAAATAATAATCGTATGCAGGGCTTGAGGCAGATTTCCTCCTCTTTATCCCTTAGAACCATATAAATCTCGCAGACCATACATACCTCGTAGACAAAAATAAATCCAAAGAATTGAATATCGATTGCTGATTCTAAAAGAATTCTTTGAATGATTATATTTTCTCACAATAAAGTAGTCATACAAATTGTGCCTCAAACAACATGACTTTTGTTGGCTAAAAAAGAAAAGTATTCAATCCGAACATATTCGTGTAACTTACATAACTTTCGTGTTTCTTAAAAAATTCTGTATTATTTGCTTATTTGGATATAAATTGTAAATCTAACACGTTTGTTGTTGATTAAGTATGAAATCAACAATTACACTGTTGCTTGAAAATAAGAAAATGTTCAAATCAACTTCAAACATTCTTAATTTTAATATGTTCTTAATACTTTTCTAAAAAAAAAATTATCAAGGCTGCATTGTTGATTTGAAAATGCGATCTTGTTTGGTTTCTTCAAGAAACTTGTTTAAACCCTTGATTACATGTACTATTTTTTTTAAATCCACGCCCACATTCAGTACAAAACGTCGACTTTGGTCAAACTATAAGGAATTTTAATAAATTGCCTGAACAGGGATAGGAGGGATTGGGTATTTAACGATTATCGCACAGTGGATTGATCCACTACACACAATTAAACAGAAAATCGTTGTTTTTATGACTTCGCTCGATATAAAGATGAACTCTTATAAAAGACAACAATATATTTATATGATTGCAGTTTATAATAGTGGTTTAAATATGCCTTCGTTATTTGATTGGTTTGCGTCATAACAAGCGTTATATTTGGTTGGAAAACTTGTCCTTTTTAATACAAACATCGATGTATGTAAATTGTTTTCGACTTATTTATTTAGTATTTCTTTTTGCCAGACGAGTCTTTGTTCGTCAGCAATACATTTTACATACTTTACTTGGTGGCGGATTTCTGCTTGAAATAATTCTATAGAAGTAAATTATCATTTCAAAAAAATTACCCCATTTTGCTAAACATAGCAAAGCAAGCAATTAGCATGTCTGTTTCGAATTGAAATTTTCATGGCTACAATTTGCAAAATTCGAGTCAACTTCTCTCAGCACACAGAAACAAAAAAAAGACCAATTAACGCGTCCAAATCGAATTGATTTGTTCTTCCAAAATTTAGACGTATACACAAACACACAATTACCATGGCACCTGTCCACCTCTGTTTCAAACTTTAGCCCACCTACCTGTTCCGGAATACGAAAAACGCAACCCAACGTTTCTCTCAGCTTATTTATGTATTGTTTGTGACGTAAAAACGTCCAACAATCTCCTTCTGGTTGGGATCGACAATTTAAAAACAAACAATTTACCTACTGATGTATAGGTATAACCATATACCAGATTGAAAGAATGTTTTGTTTTTACCCTTCATAATCGAAATGGTTCCGGGAGTATAAGAGTCAGATGAACACCCTATGTGGCAATATAACCTATTATCGAAGCAAAACTGAAACTGAAGAGGATGATCAATTTTCTACACTTACTTAAGTAACGGATGCTTCCTACTGTGAGGTTAGTTAGCACTTCAGACTATTAGGTGACATCTTTGGAGACGCACACCGGATGCGTTCATAATTTAGCGGTTGGTAAGTTTCGAATAACTTCCGTTGATTAAAATGCACACATTATCATGCGCGTACGACCATTAAACTATCATGAATATGTATCAGTGTTATCCGAGGAGGACAATCGTCTCCCCAGCGCGGCAGGTGCCGTTTCCTTCGTTTCCACACAATGACTAGTCCCGACCATGACAGAAGTTTACCAAATGTTCCCACCGTGGCGTGCGCATCTTCTGTCCATCGTAGTGATACGGCGACGGCGGTGCAATGGTCGGCTCCATGCCAACACCAAAAAACTCAATTTATTTGCAATTAAAGTGGATCCTCGTAAAACAGTCGGTGTGATGAGTTCTCAGGTTCATCATGTTCGTCAGAAGTGTCGGTTCTCTTTGTAAAATGGGTTTGTGCGCGCGCCATGTCACTGTGGCATAAGTCCACTAATTCCGGTATTAATTGCACTCTTCCAAGCTCGCACCTCACCGGAGTCGTAAACTGAGTCGTGTTCTTAGAAAGAAGCAATCGAGTACAATTTCTACGCAAGCCTTCTTTCCATCAGCATCCAACCAAACGGAACGCAACGATATAGCAATCGAAAAATGCATGCGAAACGACTTTTGCAGACAAACTGACGTCGTCGTCGATTATGGCAATTTGTTCGCACGGGGTACCTTTACAGACACAGAGTGTGGTGTTGATCACACAATTTCTGAAATGGATATGTGATGTGAGAGTTCTTATCCTGAGTACAACTGACTCGTACATCCAGACGTCCGCTCGGTCAGATGATTGAATCCTGTCAGACTGATTTAGATTAATGATTCTGCGCATTCATTGCCTTAAGTTTATCGCTATGTCGTCGTGTACATGTCAAAATATGAACTTGTACTGCTGTGAAGAGGAGGCAGACGTTTGTGGCATACACCCATAGGAATATGTAGATACTTAAAGGTATCTACATAAGAGAAGTATCTGTTTTTGAGTTTCGACCGGTTATTTACAGTGACAACTTTGTGAGATATTTTTGCGTTGAATTTTTCCTACTGCGCGCTGTCATGGTGGAATTGGTGCAGTAGTGATGAATGCTTGCGGGAACCTACTTCACTTTTGTTTATGGTTTAACCCTTAGGGATCTTAAATTCCCCGCAACATGACATCTGAAATAAGACTTATGATAACGAGGGTAGCACGAAATCAAACAATCTCAAAACTGAAAATATTCTGACTCACAAAAATTGTATTCAAGAGCGTATACAAATAAAAATGTTTCTTTGAAAATATATAGATAACCTTACGCCAAAAGTGGGCCAGTAGGTTAGATTAAGCAAACCTGGTAATCATAGATTTTTTTTTAAAAGGAACTTGAAATTTATTTAAAAATACTAAAACAAATCTTCGCTCAAAACACGAATTGGCTTATGTGCAAAATCTTAACTGGCGTATGTATGGATACGTTTCTTCTTATTTTGCGTACACGGTCTGTAGTAGATGTCACAGTTTTTCATCCTCTTTTTTCCCGGCCAATCCAATCATATATCCTGGATGACGGTAATGTCTGCTTTGTAGCAGTTTAGGGCTTCCGCTAGTTGTTCGATTGCACCTCTCCTGTTTAATGTTCTCACATTCCAGGTACAGTTACGAATGTCGTTGTCCTTTTTTCGTTTAGCAGGGTCGTCAACAATAAAATCAGTCCTTTCCGAGGCTATTGGTTGCTTCCTAACAATTAATTTTTCCATGATTGGGTACATAACCCAAAGCGCCAGTTCCAATTTATTAGATACCCCTAGGACACGAGGCCATTTGTATCCACTACGGGATTGAGCGCTGCCGTCTGTTCAAGGGGCCTGACTAACAATTGAAATTCCTAGACAACCTGTTGTCCGAATATCGTTTATCAATTCAAATCCGGTTGGATGAGACCAGTACCCGATGTTACCACTTGGAGGTTAAAAATAAGCACTTGATGTGTAGTCATAGTTACAACCAATGGGAATTGCCAAGTTAAAGCTAATCAGAGTCTACCCTTGTTCTACCATACCCAACCATCCGATATGGGTGCTGACCCAAATTTCGACGCAAAACTCGCCTAGTCGCACTCGTTGAAGTCGCAGAAAGGTCAATTTCTTCTGAAAGGACCAAAAATGATTGCCATTGATTTTTCTGTACACTTATAGGAACAATAGCGATGTCTTTACCCGACCTATTTTATTCTTTGATTCAAAGGTATTGGATTGACTCGAATTATGCCACCATCCGTCAAATAGTTGCAGAGAGGTTAAAATCATGTAATGCGCGGAATGTTTCTCGAAAGTAGGAGATTTTGCAAATAAACGGCAGATTTTGCCAAACAAATATATCCGGTATAACCATTAAAATATTGAAAAACAATTCGAATGGTCTCTAATTGAATTTCGAATTAAATCTACATCGAATTAACTATAACTCTTGTAGTACATAAAATTAAAAAAGGAAATTGAAGACTTTAAACATAGCTACACCGAATTAACGTTAATTAACAGATTGCCATTCGACCATGACTTTTTAAGATGGTATATTAAATTAATAAATGAATGAATGAATAATGGCGTAGGAGTTTTGGGTCTAGCTTTAATAGTGTTAAATTAAATGACATTTTTAGAACAATTTGGTAAAATTATTTTAATTACAGTAAGTTAGATAATTATAATTATTTGTTTCTTTCTAATTCATATTTAATTTCCATTCGGAGCAAAAATCTTTTTTTTTGAGGAAATGTATAAATGTGTGTGTACAAATGTAGTTTATTAGAAGGTCAGTTCTTTTATATTTTAATGCTGCTACGAATTTAAAAGAAATCGTGTAATTTTACGATCAAAAGGCGAAGCAACAAGTTGCCTACTATAATCGCAGTATTAAGATACGAATTAGTTTTAAATTTTTAATGCGTAAATCTCAAATCGATAAATTACATAAGTTGTTTGTAATAAAACAATATTTGTTTATTTGTAAACATTCTAAGAGTAATATTTCACAAAATATGAGATTATTATTAAACAAAAGTTGATGAAAGGTACACAAACGGTGAGAATATGCAGAAAATGTGTTTAATATCTAACACTTTGTGATTGAATTTTTTACCTATTTCATTTGTACACTTAATCCTAATATAACATACATTTTAGTAGTCGTTTTAGTAATCATTTTTAGAGAGTTCCATGCTTCGAGAGTCGTTTTTTTTCTTGAATCAGGTTCTTATATTATTTTTTCATACAGACACTATGTGCACGCGCTCACCGTAGTATGCGATTCTTATTCACTAAAATCACAAACTTTTTTGTGTTTATATTGCAAACAAGTATTCGACTTATCTAGTTTTTTTTTGTATCACGAGGTTATGCCAATGTTTGGCAGAGTTCCTGCCTTATCCGCAATTTATAGAGCGGTTTGTAATTATCGGGCTAAATCCAATGGTTTAGTTTTTTAAACACGCCGCAATAAATTTGTTTCGTCAAGAATTTGGAGGACCGTTGTGTAAACGTGTCCTAATCAACGTTTTTGATGTTTTCATGCAAAATTTATCGTTTCATCATTACCCGCAGGAATTCCCAGTTCTCCACTTAGATCTTCGTTGCTTATGTACCACGGCGCAATAACAAATGATCTTAACATTTTGTTTTCAAAAGTTTATAAAATATTTAGATTCGTTTGACTGGTTACAACCTAATAACGGGTGTTATTTTAGAGGTTGGTTTTTCTAATAGAGATAAAACTGGCATCTTGTGGTCAAATCTGGCAACTCCAACGTTATTTATGTTTAGTTTGGTTTGCCATTTTATGATCGTTTTCACACTACGTTTACTTTATGATAATACGCATCCGCAGAGACGTCGTACAGTGCGCACCAAAGAAAGAATTGCCGCTGCAGATCAAAGTATTAAAGAGGACCCGAATGAATCGATTCGCCACAGTGCACAGCAATTGGAGCTTTGGAAGATTTTGCGCAAATTTCTTGGCTTACGAACTCACAAGATCCAGCTTGTGCAGAAATCAAAGCCGCGAGACCATGCATTGCTTTGTGATTTTGGTGTATGCTTCGAATATTTTCGAAGCTTAACCAGTACAGTGGCAACTTTTGTATCGTGTGTTTGTGGGATATCACGAGTGAACAGGAGGTAAGAAACGGTCCAAGGACGCTTCCCTACGGTATACCTGTCATTATTTCCTTGAAATCCGAACATTCATTTTCAAGTTTCATATGGGAGAGGCTGTGTTCAAGATACGACACGAGGCTTTTATATAATTGTTCAGGCTGAACTTGACTTTGTGCCACACCTTGTCAAAAACTTATGACACGTCAAGAAATACGCAGATCAAATTTTCTTTTCTTCGAAAGTTCTCTCAAATAAATCGGTAGTTATTCGACGTACTTGGTCCACAGTCGAATGTAAACTCAAATTGATGGTCATGTAAAAGACGTTTCTGATCAATTATGGGGTGTTAGCGACCGAGTAATATCCGATTTTCCACTGCTTTGGAAAGCAACTGGCAATTTCCGTTGTGAATTTTTTTTCCGATGATCAATTGAATGATCGAAATTACAACAACAACTTGTGTACAGAAAACACTATTATGTTTCGAATTATAGCAATTTCGGACATTCCCAAGTGTCCTTCTAATAGTGACGGTAATTGAACGTTCAGTTCTCTGTATGATTATCAAAACAATTTTTATTCCCTAATATGGGATTGAACTTGTAACCCCGTGCCACTGAGGTCTTGATTTGAGGGGAGTCAATTTAATTAACTGAGAGGCTGACAACTCGCATTTTTGGTGTTTATACATAAATTTTGTTGTTTTTTTTCTGTCCTTTGTTCCTATTTGTCTCTGTCTTCAGTATGCTTGGATTTTATTTCCAAGATAATACAGAAGACGGTATATATTGTTGGAACAAAGTTTCTGTGCAAAGCGGTACAATTATTATCATATGGTAGTTATCGGACATCGGTGGTGGTCTCGAATACATTAAAGTTTTCATATTGCGATAGACCGTTTAATGGCCTAAATGTTTCCTCGAGATGTATAAAAATGTTTTCAAAAGTACATGTGAATTATATCATAAATAGAACACATGAATGGTTGTGAGAAAGTGAGGCCCTGAGAAGTAGTCTGTTGCGCCAAAAATATTAATTTTTGTTAGATTTATTATCTAGTTAAAATAATGCCATGACTTGAGAAATATGCGTCAAAACCATAAACGCATTTCTTCAATTGTTAGCTTCGTCAGTTTAAGCTAAATTTTATTTAGTGTATAACTATAAGCAAACAAAAATTAAATTGTTAAAATGTTCAATGTTATCCAAAAATAATGGTCGTCGTTTAACTATAAAAAAACGTACGTGCATAAGTCCATTTCGAATAAGAAAATATACAATCAAAATCCCAAAATATATAAAACCTTCAATAAAATGTTGTTTTAATTTAAAGTCAAATTGATTTTGGCATTACGAAGTCAACAGAGGCAGAATATATACTCGTATATACTGGTAACTTGCACAGTTAAGTCAATTTAGTAATTGTTCATAACGTATTTTGTTTTGTACGCCCAAATTTAAATAGCCCGTCAACGCAAACGGAACCGAAGATTTTTCGAAGAATTTTTCTCTCGAATCGACCAAGGATTTCTTCATAGGCTGGACTGCGATGATCAAGGTCTTATATAGGATCTCGTTAGTAGTTCGAGTGAAGGCTTTATAACTGAATTGCCTTCTAGGCCCGAAGAAATAGTGGTTGGCAAGATTAATTCTTCGTTTAATTTCTGACGAGATGTTGTTGTCAGAGTTCATAGCGGAGCCGAGGTAGACAAGATCAAAGTTATATCTGTCAATGGTGATGTTCTGTCCAATTCGTCGATGTTGTGTGTACTTTCGTGTTGATCTAATATACTCAGTCTTAGCCTCATTTACTGCTAAGCCCATTTTCGCCGCTTCCTTCTCTATGGCTATGACATCACGTTGCGTCCTACCAATGATGTCAATATCGTCGGCGTATTCTAATAGTTGCACCGATTTTTGGGAAATTGTGCCTCTGATGTTGGCCTGGGAGTTTTGCACAATCCTCTCAAGAATCAAATTGAAGAGGCCACGCCTCAGCCAACTGCGAAATACAGTCATGCCACGCTGTGTTAAGTGTGGAGAGAACCACAACATAGGAGAGTGTAGGTTAGGAAACGAGCGGGTCGATGACATGACCCTGCTTAAATGTGCACTATGTGGTGGCGGCGGGCACCCCGCAAACTATCGGGGCTGTCCAAGTTTTAGCAACTTAAAATAAATAAAAAAGCGAAGCAAACGGTAGTGGAAAATCAGCCAGCCGTTCGTCCTCCCTCAATGTCCGTCAGCCCCCAAATTCCCTACGCCCAAATGACGTCAGGAAAGGTAAAAACGGTACAGCATCCACCTAAGGAAACCAGACAGGCCCCCGTGCCTCAGGCTACAGCAGTGGATGGGGATTTGTTGCCTGCGTTGAGGGTCATTCAAGGTCAGCTAACCGGTCTTCAAAACCAGCTACGGGAGCAGGCGTCAAGGGTAGACTATATCTCCTTGTTGCCGAGCTTAACGCAACTTAGATCGTAATGGGCGCGCTGTCAGAGAGACCCTTAAAGATCCTGGCTGTGAATGTAAATTCACTGATAAGGATCGAACGTAGAGCTAATCTTTTCCAGTTGCTTACAGACCAAAGTTCCGATGTGCTTATGGCTAGCGAAACTAAGCTAAACCAGAAGCATAAATTGACAAATAGTAACTACAATATCGAAAGAAGTGACGATCCAACTCCACTCAAGGAGGAGGGGTCGCTAAGGTCATATATAGTGGTGAAGTGCGCCGATTCCGGCTGCTGGAAGCCTGAGTCATATGCATTCCTCTCCAACAAGGGAAGCGACTGTATATGATAGCGGCCTACGCACCGGAAGCACCTCAGCCTACACTTTTTACAACAGAGCTCGGAAAACTTTTCGAATCTCTAAGACTGAACTCAGTGGAGAACTTTTATCTCTTGGCCGGAGATTTAAATGCCAAACACGAAGATTGGGGAAATCAATTACAAAATCCTCGGGGTAACCATCTTTACAATTGAATGGTCCACTACAATGTTGAATATAGGATCGACATTCTCGCCACAGATAGGCCATCGTTTCCGCGAAGCGGTGCATTCCTGGATCCTTTACTGCGAGACACAAGACTGACAGTTACTAACAGAGTAGGTCAACATCCGCGAAACTGTTTACGGACGATTGAGTACGACAGTGATCACTACACACTCGCCGCCGTAATACAGCTTCCGAACGAGCTTGTGGCGCTGGAGGAGTATGTGCCTGTGCATTCTTACAACTACGGTAAGATGCGCTGGCCTCGCTTCACCAACGCCTTATCAAGAGTACTACGTTCGAGGGCCATTTCACCAAAAAACAACAGAAACCTAACAAACAACGAAATCGACGAATACTTACAACAATTGGACGAAACGATTCAACGAACAATGAACAATGAACAGGACGAAACCGAAATACAAAGAACATGACATAACGTCTACGTACAGAAACGCGACTATTGACGCACTACACAGACAAAAAAGCGGACTTCTGACAAGACTTAAACTCTTGTACAGACGACTGACAAACCCAAGCGACCCGGAGATTAGTACACTGAAGGCGTCGATCAAAAACATCAACCAGTTGATCGAGGAGAACTATCGGTTGTCCATTAATTTGTTTTGGAATAACAAAATTCGGGCCGTAAATTCCAGCGACCCGAGTATGTTTCCACAAATTAATAAGATCTTTAGGAGGAAAGGTCATAACCACCTTCCGTGTATTAAGCTCCAACGAACAACTGACAATACAAACATTCTTTTGACAGCAGGAATTGATCCGGGGGAAGCCGTCTTCGACGACCGACGATTTCTATGTTATTGAAGATCCTCAGGAGAAAATGGAGGCAGTGGGGGCTGTCTTTCAGGAAGTGTATAAGGTGAATGATAGCATTCGCCCGAACCGCGTCCTGGAAAACATTGCCCTGCTCCACCATTTCTATCTCCGAAATGACATAACGCAATGGCGATCTGAGAACCGTGGTTTCACCCGGTTTGATGACGAAAACTTGGCAAACGCCATAGTCGCCTAGCGAAGTGGGTCTAGTCCCCTGTTAAACTCGAAGGTGGAACTCCAGATCATCTTCGATTCCATAAAGAAAAAGAAGTCAGCGGGAGTCGATGGTATATCCAACATTGTACTGCGACACTTACCCCCTGAAGCTGTGGACATTTACGAAACGCTGTTCAACAACGCGCTGTATAATGCACATTATCCAGTGCGTTGGAAGACGGTGGTGGTTCATCCTCTCCCGAAAAAGGGAAACAACTCCAATCCGGCGAATTTCCGGTCGATAAGTCTCCTTCCGAGTATCAGCAAGGTTTTCGAAAAGATTCTCAATCGAGCACTGTTCAAGTGGTCTGAGGACAATAATATTATACCAGAGAACCAGTTTGGTTTCAAGGCTGGACATGACTATAATAATGCCGCCTGCAAACTCGTCTCTGATATACAATGGAACAAAGCCAAAAAACAGTGCACGGGTGCATTTCACCAAAAAACAACAGAAACCTAACAAACAACGAAATCGACGAATACTTACAACAATTGGACGAAACGATTCAACGAACAATGAACAATGAACAGGACGAAACCGAAATACAAAGAACATGACATAACGTCTACGTACAGAAACGCGACTATTGACGCACTACACAGACAAAAAAGCGGACTTCTGACAAGACTTAAACTCTTGTACAGACGACTGACAAACCCAAGCGACCCGGAGATTAGTACACTGAAGGCGTCGATCAAAAACATCAACCAGTTGATCGAGGAGAACTATCGGTTGTCCATTAATTTGTTTTGGAATAACAAAATTCGGGCCGTAAATTCCAGCGACCCGAGTATGTTTCCACAAATTAATAAGATCTTTAGGAGGAAAGGTCATAACCACCTTCCGTGTATTAAGCTCCAACGAACAACTGACAATACAAACATTCTTTTGACAGCAGGAATTGATCCGGGGGAAGCCGTCTTCGACGACCGACGATTTCTATGTTATTGAAGATCCTCAGGAGAAAATGGAGGCAGTGGGGGCTGTCTTTCAGGAAGTGTATAAGGTGAATGATAGCATTCGCCCGAACCGCGTCCTGGAAAACATTGCCCTGCTCCACCATTTCTATCTCCGAAATGACATAACGCAATGGCGATCTGAGAACCGTGGTTTCACCCGGTTTGATGACGAAAACTTGGCAAACGCCATAGTCGCCTAGCGAAGTGGGTCTAGTCCCCTGTTAAACTCGAAGGTGGAACTCCAGATCATCTTCGATTCCATAAAGAAAAAGAAGTCAGCGGGAGTCGATGGTATATCCAACATTGTACTGCGACACTTACCCCCTGAAGCTGTGGACATTTACGAAACGCTGTTCAACAACGCGCTGTATAATGCACATTATCCAGTGCGTTGGAAGACGGTGGTGGTTCATCCTCTCCCGAAAAAGGGAAACAACTCCAATCCGGCGAATTTCCGGTCGATAAGTCTCCTTCCGAGTATCAGCAAGGTTTTCGAAAAGATTCTCAATCGAGCACTGTTCAAGTGGTCTGAGGACAATAATATTATACCAGAGAACCAGTTTGGTTTCAAGGCTGGACATGACTATAATAATGCCGCCTGCAAACTCGTCTCTGATATACAATGGAACAAAGCCAAAAAACAGTGCACGGGTGCATGTCAGGTTGATTTAGAGAAGGCTTTTGACACCGTATGTTTAGACGGCCTCTATTTAAAGCTATATATGCTTCATGACATGCTGACCGGTAGAACGTTTGGTGTCAAAAGTGGCAATGTAACTTCTACCACAGAATTTTTCATTTAGAATGGTCTGCAACAGGGTGCGGTAAACTCGCCGATTCTCTTCAGCATTTACACCAGTGATATGATAGGTAGTCTTACTCAGGCAATTGCGATGCGGACGATCTTATCGCGTATAGAACAGCCTCTACTGTCGAAGTCATTCGAACTCTTTTGCAGCGGGACTTCCACAAGAAAATCAACTTTCAGAAATCAGAAACAATATTGTTTAGGACACCGTTGTCTAGGCCCTCTAGGGATACGAGAAAGAACTGGCGAAAGCTGGTGATCGTTGGACCAAGCGGACAGCTACTGGCGAATAAAAGTGTAGTAAAGTACCTTGGCATCTGGTTAGATCAGTATCTATATTTCGGAAGACGTGTAGATGCTGCTCTGGCTAGAGCTAGGGGAGCATTTGCACTGACAAGACGATTGTTTTATAGCAGTCGTCTTGACAGCAGGGCGAAGGTGATTTGCTACATGGCCCTCATTAGGCCGATGATTGCCTATGGGTGCCCGGTGTGGTTCAACGTTGCCCCATCTCAAATGGAAAATATACGGGTGTTTGAGAGGCAAAACACCAGTATCTGACTACGCAAAATACTATTCCAATCAGGTCCTATACAACGGGGCCAACATAAACAGAATAGACAATTTTCTGGTGAAACTCATTCGGTTTCACGCTGCAAGGGCGATGGCTTCGAACAATAGTCTCATCTTTGGGGCTTTCTACCCCAAATTAGGTAAAGATAGTTGAACTAAAATTTTTATTTTATGGCCGACTTAGATAGTTTTTAGTCTTAAGGTTTAGGTGTATAACAGTCATGGTGGCACTAAAAATTTAATTAAATTAAATCTAGTTAATTCATTTTAAGTAGTTTAAGCTAGTCGATAAGTAGTTTTAATTAGCATGTAAGTTTTAATAAAATAAAAAAAAAGACAAGGAACCAAGTTTTTCAAAGTTTTCTTGGTAAAATTTTTGTTACTTTTATATTTATATATTAGATAATAGGCCGACAGGCATTAAAATTAAGTTATCGAGTAATTTAGGGTGCCCGCATAGAGCAAGTAAGTTAGTTAAGTAGTTGATAAGTAGGCTAGTTTTTTCATGATTTTTTGTCTAGCATTTAAGTTAGTTTTAAGAAAAATAAAATAAAAATGAATTTAAAAAAAATCAAATTGAAGAAGTCACATGACTGCGCTTCACCTTGCCTGAATACTTTATTGGTATCGAATGTGTCGTTGAGGTCGTTTCCGACCCTGATGGAGCAGCGAAAATTCTTCATCGTCATCGTCACAAACGGACGAGTTTGTGTGGTATACCAAAACTAGACATTGCTCTGTATAGTTCGTCTCTAAAAATGCTCTCATATGCGGCTTCTAAATCGATGAATAGGTGATGGGTGTCGATTTGAAATTCTTGGGTTTTTTTCCAGGTTCTGCCGAATTGTGACGATTTGATCAGTTGTGGACTTTCTTGACCTAAAACTACATACTGGTGGACGCGAGAAACCTAGCACATCAGTTGCAACTGATCTAATAGCTTGTTGGCATATTTGCAATTGTTCTTCAACATTCAATGCTAGTGGTAGAGTGTTAATGGAGGGATAAAGCATTTGCGGTGCGCGAAGGCC
The DNA here is from genome assembly GCA_949824845.1 of Rhingia rostrata. NCBI lineage: Eukaryota > Metazoa > Arthropoda > Insecta > Diptera > Syrphidae > Rhingia > Rhingia rostrata. Next base: position 77,456,754 of record OX463755.1, read on the forward strand.
TTGGCGGTCTCTTGCGATTTCAGTCTTTCTACATTACATTTTGTCACAGTATTTCTGGATTGCGGTCCGAGTCAATGTTAGCGCTTTGAATGTTCTGACATCCAAAATGCTGGATGTGTGCCACTTTTCTATAAAAATGTGATCAATTTGGTAAACCGTTCGTTTATCGAGATGAGGAAACCTATGCTGGCTATAGTTCATTTTATTCCGTAGCGTAGTCAATAAGCGTAAATCTGTTGTCAGATGTGTTATCGTGTAGGCTATGTTTATCAACAATACTGCCAAAGATGTCTTCTCTTCCAGTCTTTGCGTTATAATCTCCCAGCACGATTTTTACATCGTGCTTCGGCAGTCGCTCATAGTTTTTGTCAAGGGGCTCGTAGAAGCAATCTCTATCTTCATCATCTTTGTCCTCTGTCTGTGAGCGCATATAAGGCTTATGTCGGCGAATTTGGCCTTGATGCGAATTCTTGCAATTCGTTCTCTTATTACTTGGAATCATAAGATTTCTTGCCTAAGTCAGGCACTTATAACAAATCCGCATTTGATCCACGTTCGAATTCACATAGAGATGCCTGAGTGTCCCGCTAATCGCCGGCACTTACCACATGTATTCTGTCCACTCAACTTGGGATTATTTTTCAAGAAGTATAGAATTTCTACTAGGAAGTCGAAATATTTAAAAAAAAAACACACACATTCTGTAAAAATTCATAAAATTCAACAATCTTTTTATATCTATTAACATAGTTTCAACGAATTAACGGTTTGTGACTGGTTTGTATGGTCTCAAACAGATTCAACGAAAAATATCAATACACTATGCAATCAATCAATCCCATCCACTTCGATGAACTTTCTACCAAAACACACGCACTCCAAACTGTACTTGTTCAATTGGAAGAACCCGTTCTTTTCCCAATTTGATAGATCACTCTCTGAAGATTTGTCGTTTGACTTCCATCACAGTTCCTGTCATACCTGCCATACACCAAAATAATATAACCGCAGGGTTCCATGTAGACTGCTGCTACTTTTTGGTCATTCAGAAGTCATAAAATGAGATTGTCCTCTCTGCATTTTCTTAGAAGATCTTGTAAGTACACAGAAACATCGTATTTTCGGTTTCTGGTATCAACATTGTGTTTCCTTTGAACTCAGTCAGACAGCATTGCGACTTTTATGACGCATACACCACTTTACGATACTCCTATGATCATAGCATCGTTGTACTTAAAAATCGCTCATTTGCCGATGAAAGGACAACGCGTCACCCGGGGCTGCCTAATTTTCGATGGTTGTAAATCTTCCTTCAGCTGAATTAAGTCACACTGATGGAGGAGATGAGATTGAAAAAGAAGAGATGGAGATATCCTATAGTGTGAAGGCGAACAAGTTAACGGCTCGTAAACTATTCCTATTGTCTGGCATAAGAATCCTTCTCCTGTGATCATCAACAAGATCAGTCCATGGTGTAAAATAATTATCACTTCGCTATAAATTATCAGTTTTGAGCCTTGCATTAGCTGAGTTAATTTTTTTGTACTTTTATGATTTTATGGAAGTTCTAATCATGTGCAAAGTGTGGTTGACTCGATGACTTGTGCTACCATCAAATAAAAAAAATTGGTAACCATAGGCGGATTGGTAGCACTAATTGTATTCACTGTGTGTGATGATTCACTTTATGGCTTAAAATATGAGTGCCATTGAAAGCAGTGCTTTATTACATAGTTGTAAATTTCGTCTCTTGTAATATAAGTTAAGCAGATAAAGTGCCGACGTTGAGTACTAATACAGATAGTTATGCTGCTACCCGTGGCAATGTTAAATTTAAGAAAATGGATTTTTTTTAGAGCATTTACCTTTACCTATGTTTCAAAATTAATATGGATACCATGTCGAAAAATGTTACTGGCATAATTATTGGCCAGATGATTAGAAGACTGACCCAATTGAAGGAAGTTGGTCCATCTTAGTGTTATAGGGCTCGAAAACTTTGCCTTTGGTATCTCCAGTGTTGAGTTTGTCGGTTATCACTGCCAATTACCAATCCACGGTGACAGTCAGTTGTTACATTTTAGAACAGAAACAGGGAGTTTTCGAGATGCAGAAATGCGTTATGGCTTGATAGTTTTTGAAATTGTCTTTTCGTGTAGCTATTCAGCCAAATTTCCGAAGTTAAAGATTTCCAGACTCCTACGCATGAAGTTTTCTATTCAGATAGTCCTATTTCGCCAAGCAACGTATGGTCAAATTCAAGACAGAAATACAAAATTGAATCGATATTGTTTCGGTGCAACCATTGGGCCTACCATGATTTTCATTGATGTATTAAAACTACTAGATCAGCCACTATTCTATTTGAGTAAAATTTCGCCATAATTCGCAGAGCGATGAGCTCGTGCTCAGAATGACGCTTAATGTCCAAATATGAAAAATTGTTAGTCCTTCAAAAATGTGCAGAAAGTTTATTTCATATTAAAGAGGCGAGACACACTTAGAAAGACATTACAGTGAACATTGGAAATCGTGAACGCCCCAAAACGGGAACATATCGCATAATATTGACAATGCGTAGATACATACGTGTTCGTATTGATTTCATCAATTATTTTGTTACATATCGTTTTTCGTGACCGACGTGTTATATCGGTTAAAAAATGTGTTCAAATAAAGTGAAGGTTTTAACCTTTAACCTTATTAAGAAAGCCGAATTTTTTGAAAACGTCTAAAAAAGGAGCAAGCGTGGCATATTTATAAAACAAAATGATTTAATTTTGAAATGTGTTAATCGTTACTACATACTCTGGACCCGGAAAAAGAAAGACATTAAGCTGCCAAAAATGGATAAATGTCTTTACAAGTGGTTTATTCGAATGCGAAATAAAAATTTCCCTGTAAGTGGACTTATGATGAAAGAAAAAGCTAAAGATTTTCATTCAAAAATAAAGGAACTCGAAGGTGGTTTTTTGGCAAGTGATGGATGGTAAAGTGGTTTTAAAAAACGTTATGGCATTCGACTGCTAAAAATATCTGGTGAGAAGCTATCATCGCAGCCTCACTTAGTTGATCCCTTTAAATTAAAATTAAAAGAAAAAGTTGAAGAAATGGGAATTTGTCTGAGTCTGCATTGTATAAATGCCAGAGAAAATCACGTATCAGATTTTCTGAACAGATTTTTTTGTTAAATAAGCCTTTTGAATTTTAAACCTAATGGAAAAATGTTGCAATAGTGTATTTAAAGGAACAAACAATGAAAAAAGTGTTTTATTTTAACTGTCTTCCTAAATAAGTCCTAAAAAGGAAGAAATACAATTTTAGTCATAAAAAGTAAACTTCCAAAACATGAACAATCTCAAAAACGTGAATACCATGGGTTTTAATTAATTCAAGTTTTCCAATGTTCCCTATATATCAGTTCTGGCTTAACTTTGCCACTTGTTCAGGGCGCAAAGCGTAACCTTTAAATCCGATGATTTTTGAAGACTTTTTTTCCATGGTAAACATTAGCTTTATTTTGAATCTAGATTCATCCATTATGTGTATATGGCCACCTTGACTTGGGTGCTTTAAGTGGGCGATCCAACTTTTAATGTGTATAAACTCAATAATAGTAATTTAAGGCAGCATGTAACAAGGAAACAATTGATGATTCCGGCTTTGTAGCATTAGAAGATTATCCAGTATACTACATACGTTCTCAAGAAGTATCGATTGGATTGGAAATATTTTAACCAGCGGCACTAGATTCTGGCTTACCAACTCGAATTCTTTATAAGTCCATTACTTTCTGTGTACTCAATAAGCTAGGTTTGGTTTTACTATTAGACATACGTCTGTTATATAATTTATCATATTTTCTCCCTTTAATGAGAATCTATTGGACCTCTCAAAAACTCGGAAAAAATATTAATCTTCAATTAACAGAATATGCTATTTTGGATGCACACTTACTTATATTAGGAAGGAAAGGACAACATTTTGTAATGTAATCTTCTGGCTTAACATATATATGAGTGTAGAACTATAATATCACTTGAACCAGTGAACCTGATATTACAGGTTATTTTAAGCTAACAAAAATAGTATAGACGAAAATCGAAAAATAATCTTCTGATGTTGAAGTAGATATTATGTAAAAGCTGTAAGTGGCCATGACAACAGCTGGACTGTAAACAAATTTCAACATGGTATCATTCGACCTAAATACACCCACGAATATGTTGCAAAATGAGCTGAAAGGAGCTATTTCAAGATAGCACGATCTAAATTTAAACACTTTTATGCCCCATCCCATCGGGGTATATTAGTTTTGATATTAAGTTTGTAAATAGAGAAACAATTTATATAGAGACATCTTAAGGTATATAGATCGACTCAGAATTGCTTTTGGGGGGGTAGATTCAGCCATGTCTGTCCGTCTACCAGTCCATCTGTTTGTCATCAATTTTTAGGCCATACATTTTAATGTAGGATAATGAAATATATATATATATATTGAAGTATAAGTGCCATGTCCATGGCTACAGTATAGGGGTAAATATTTTCAAAATCGCCCACTGCAAACCCATTTTTTCAGAACAACAAGCCTCTTGGTGAATTGAAGGTAATTCTGAATAAGAGCCTCAGTTTACCTATTTTTTATACACAAAAAGTTAATACATACCCCCGCTTTCTGAAGGCGTTTTCTTAAGAAAACGATGTTTGGTATAAGTTTAAGGACATTCGAAAAAAAACGTTGATGAAAATAGTTCCTTATTTTTCATCCATGTAGATCATTTTAGCTAGGTGCACTTTTTTGACTAAAAAAAATATATTTGATACCCTTTTCCATTGCCTATGTCAAAAACTTTTAGGCCACATTAATAAAATTTGGTGTCTTAGATATTGGAATACATATTTTGGAATCCACCAACCGCCAAGCACACTTTCGGAACAAAACATCTAATTCAATCAAGCGACAAATAATTTCATACATTTAAATAAAATCTAACGACAAAATTAAACAAAGGTAAGAAAATTTAAATGTTTGTATTGACGATGATAAACGTCTATTTGGACACTCCAAATTCTTGACGAAATAAATTTAATGCGGCGTCTTCGAAGAAATAAGCCCTTAGATTTGGCCCGATAATAACAAACCGCGCTTTAAATTGCGGAAATAGCAGGAACTCTCAAAGAAAAGTTATCTGCCAAACATTCATTACTCGTGATAAAAAAATTGCTAGACAAGTCGCATACTTAGTTGCAATACAAATACAAAAAGGGTGGTGGTTTTAGTGGGTTAAGGTATCACACTACTTTGGGCATGTGCTCATCGTGTCTTTTGAGATTTCCACCAGCCCAAGAAAAAAAAATGTTTTTTAAAAAACAAAAAGCATAAAAAGTTTGGCCAAGGTGCATATATTTTCTATTATACTGACTTGTCAAGTACTACACTTTATTTGTAGCTGTTATTGATCTTTACACGAGAGATCTAACAAGGCTAGTGTCATTCGTTTTTTGCTAACCGGTAAGCCGAAAATGGTATGAAAGTAAATTTTGGACATTGTTTTTACTTTTATACTGTGATTATCGTATATCTGTAACTTTTCAGTGAATTATCGCCGGGGTATGAAATTTACATTACTATGGTAGGTAATCGCATGACGGTACTTCGAACTTACCACTAATTGAATGTCTAACACTCTAACGCCATGATATAAATGCCGCGAGTACCACACGCCAAATTGAATTTATGTGTTACATTCTTCGTACACTATCCCATTGCTAAAAACTAAATCACCCAACTCACAAAAACGTCACATGACATTATCACAAATTACAAAATAAATTAAAATTCGAAGCCTTCATACGTCTAAGATTATTTGAACTAGAATAGACCAAAAGCACGAAGCACCAATTTTGGTTTTAATTATTTAATGTCACAAGAATTCGACAATTCACGACTTATCATTGTACTGCTAGTCAACATTCAAATAAAATAAAAGAATTTAAGAAATTTATGAAAATGTAAAAAAGCAAGTCATCTAATTATTCAGTTATTTTGCCAGTTTGTCGGTATCACAGATCTTTTGACCCGGTAGCACAATCAAAGGTATATAGAAATCACTCAACTAAACAATTGTACCTGTAACATGATCGCGCCGGCCCCATTCAATATACGACGGAGCAATGAAACTGATCGAGTGGTTAATACCACCCAGACACTATCTCACGAAATAAAATATAAAAAATTGTCTTCTTATATTCCTATATAATCATAGATACACAGTAGCAGGAAAGTTGTCACAGTTTTTGAATGATTACCTGTATGTTCGATTGCGAATTGAATGACCAAAAACGAACACCCACAGGGTAACACTTTTGAGCTGTTTGTGTACACAATGTAGTTATACACGTTTGTGGTCAACCTCAGCACGCTACCCGACCCATACATCATTCGGTGAGAGGGAGAGTGTGCTACCAGCCCATGTCGCCCATATGAACTAACATGTATCTGGGAATAATATCTTGAGGATATTTCTAAAGGGAACACGAATTCCGGTAAGTGTTTTGGTACATTGGCCTATGGGTTGATCGGCCACCTTATTATACCTTGCAAAATTACCATGTGTGTGCTCTGCACACCATATTGCTTATAGTTATAGGCTATGCTCGTACCTATCTATTATGCTAATAGCTGTGGGCGTTTGGGGTTTGCCTTAGCTGTAAGCGCAACTCCGTGGTGGATTGCTAGCGCGTACATATATTGCATTGCGTGGCTAACTTGAACAGTGGTAGGTGCTCCTTAATTGAATAATGACTTGGAAATGGTGCGCTGAAGTGGTAAAAAGGCGGGTGCAACATTCAATCAACACAATCAACATAAACGGAGCGCGTCGTCGGATGATTGTTTTCTTTGAGGTCGTGATGCGTTAATAAATGCGCCATGCGTATACAACCAACGACCGTCTTCTGCGCACGAGTGTGGATATTTAAGGAATTCTGGGGTTTTCGAGAGCACTAATAGAAGCTAATTATTCAGCAGAAATGCCAATGGTACTAGTCATGACATAGGAATGTAAGCAAGGTAATGGCAACTAAAATATCATGATTAACAGATTAGGTGGTTGTATTATGAATTATAATACTATCAGACTAACATTATCTGTGAAGTAGCGAGTTTAATACAAGTAGCATAAACTCACAGGCCCATCATTTAGTGCATTTGTTAGCAGTGTTTTTTAAACTATTTTTTACTAACATGCAGTTTAACTACATCGTTATTTTTATTGTCAACTCTACTCATGCGGTTAATAGCCTCATGCATACCATAGCACTATTAATGGTTAGGTATATGCAAAATATGGATGGTTGGATGTTGTAGAACTAGGGTAGACTCTGTATGGTTGTAACTCTGAAACAGTGGTTGTAACTCTGCAACAGTGGTTGTAACTCTGACTGCATATGAAATGTGCTTATGTTTACTTCCAAGTAAAGGGTTTTTCAATAAGAGCGCTACAAATGTTTTTTTTATATAAAACAAAGACGGTTTTGGATATCAATGAAATTCTATATTTCTGTGAAAGTAAGTTCGATGCCATTATGTATGGAACTCGATTTCTTTTGCATGGCCAACACGGGCATGCTTGCAGAAGTCCAGACGCTGAACCCAATTTTCGATGGTATTGAAGCATAAATCGGCCGATAGTGCTGCAATTTCACGTTCGATATTCGTACGAAGTTCATCAATCGTCACAGAAAATAGTCTAACAGCGTCAAATCGCACGACCGAGGCGGCCAAGCGACTGGACCATTTCGTGAGATAACACGTTCTCTAAACTTGGTTTCCAATAAATTGATTGTGGCATTCGCTGTGTGGCTTGTGGCGCCGTCCTGTTGGAACCACATCATTGAACGGTAGCGATTCCCATTCACAGTAACGTGCCGGTCTTGGTCATCACGGAAGAAGTACGGCAAAATGACGCCGCCGGCACATAAACCACACCAAACCGTAATTTTTGTGTGGATTGCTGCCTGACCAATACCGCATATTTTGTTTATTGACGAAGCCATTCAGCCAGAAATGAGCCTCATCGCTGAAGATGATTTTCTAATGAAAATCCGAATCATATTCAAGTTGTTGCTTAGACCAATTCACGAAAATACGACGCTTCTGGTGGTCAAGCGGCTTCAGTTCTTGCGTCAATTTAATCTTGTAAGGATGTAAGCCAAGATCTTTTCGCGAAATTTGCCACAACGACGTCACAGAGATGCCCAACGCTTGAGAACGACGTGTGAGGGACACATTTGGGCTTTCTTCAACTGAAGCCTCAGCGGCAGCAATATTCACTTCTTTGTCTCACTGGCACGGGAACATTTTGTACTGTGCCTGTGGATTCAAATTTTTCCACTAGACGCTCAATTGTTGATCTGCTAGGACGATTATGACTACCATAAATTGGACGTAGCGCTCTTAACGTTGAGGCCACTGTCTCCGAATTTCCGTTGTAAATTTTAATAATTTCGACTCGTTGTTGGATCGTATATCTTTCCATCATGAAATGGCAAACCTTACTGAAGAGAAATGTCAAAAGAGCGGCAAGAAATATGGCGTCGTTTGCTGTCCCTGTCGCTCAACTTTTGTAGCGTCCCTGTTGAAAAACCCGATAGGAACCATTGTGTACTGGTCTCATCAAACCGGATTTGACTTGCTCAACGAAAAAGCGAATGTTGGATAACAAGACGAGAAACAGCAACACTTTAAACAGCCTGGTGAGAATGGTACAGATTAAATATCCGGCCTGTTGTTCCTGGCGAACCTAGATGAGCTGCTTCGACATATTCGGACAACAGCTTGTCCAGGAATTTCAAAGGTAAATCAGACCCTTTGAACAGAGATGGTGGCGAATGAACCGAAGGCCAGCGGAAGCGCTAAGTCCCGTTGGGGATACTGATGGCCCCGTGTCCTAGAGTATCTAATAGATTTGAACTGGTCATCCAGGTTAAGGGTTGTGCTTTGGGTTACCTACCCACCCATTTAATATCGGCTACGCTATTAACTCTGGCAACAACATCTCGTCAGAAAATAAACGAAGAATTAATATTGGCAACCACTGTTTCTTCGGGCTAAGAAAGCAATTCAGTACTAAAGCCCTCACTCGAACTACAAAGGAGATCCTATTTAAGACACTGATCATCCCAGCCCTGCTCTACGGCGCTGAAGCATGGACTGTCTTAGAAGCGGATGAAGAAATCCTTGGTCGATTTGAGAGGAAAATTCTTCGAAAATCTTCGTTCACGTTTGCGTTGACGGGCTTTGGAGAGGAAGATTCAACCAGAACTGTACTAAAAAAAATTCTGCATTGGGTTTCCCGCCAGAAGTCGGACGCAATAAAGGAAGATCTCGCCTTAAGTGGCGCGTACAAGTAGAAACCGACCTGAGCTTACTTGGAGTGCGCAACTGGAGGCAGTTAGCTAAGGACCTTATTTGAGGGGCATGCTGGTTGAGGAATAGGTTCATTCCGGACTGTAGCGCCACTTAAGTAAGTAAGTGCTGTTTTTTTCGAGGTAAGAAGGTAATTTAGTAGTTATGCTACCTTGAACTACTAATGAGATCCTCTATATATAACCCCACGATCATCCCAGTACTGCCCTACGGGGCTGAAACACGAACCGTTTCAAAAGTGGATGAAGAAATCCTTGGTCATTTCGAGTCAAAAATTCTTTGAAAAATCTTGGTCCAGTTTGCTTTAACGGGATATGTAGAAGAAGACTCTTCCAAGAATTTTACGAGCTATAGCAAAAAAAAAATACAAATTTTTGGCGCAACAGCCTCGTTAGTACCCAGGGCCGAGCTTTCTAACAACCAATCATGTGTGCGTGTGTACTTCTTGCACGATGGTAGGAGCTCCTGTTTTATGCCGACTCCGAACGGGGATTTTGAGATAAGCTTTTCTTGACAATTGATACTACTCGGATGATTTCATGATAAGTTCATAATTTGGACAAGGGCATGTCAATGTGCAGCTCATTGGTTGGTTGAATCTTTGTCGCCATATCCCGTCAACGCAAATGTGACCGAAGATTTTTTGAAGAAATTTCCCCTTGATTTGACCAAGGATTTCCTCATCCGTTTTTGATACGGTCCATGCTTCAGCTCCGTACAGCAGGACTGGGATGATCTGGGTATTAGGCGTTCATATATTATTATAAGTTTAGATATTGCCATCCTCACTTCATTCAGGTCGGGTGGTTGGCAGTTTTCACTGTCGTTGCCAATATTGAATGGTTCGTTCTGCCTGACAGCGGAATGTTGTTCATCATCGCCGTTTAACAGTCTGTAGAAGTGAACTTCCATATCCTCAGTATCGACTGTGTCTCAACCACGATATTTCCTTGTTCATCTCGACAGGATTCTGTTCGAGCCTTGTGTCCTTGGCTTTGACGTTTAACACTTTGGTAAAACTATCGAACATTGTTCCTGGACTGGCACCTCTCTATATCCTCGATCGCGCGCTTTTCTGGCTCATTTTTCTTCATCTGAAAAACCGGTGTTATTTTCTTCTTCTCTGCCTATAGAACTTAATGGCAGCTCTCGTCTTCACCTGCAGCTTAGCTATGTAGGCCTCGTTTTTAGCTGCGAGCGCCTGTCGGCATTCCTCATCAAACCAGGGGTTTCTTGCTAGTGGGCGCGAGAAACCTAGCACATCACTTGCGGCTGATCTAATGGCTTGTTGGCATCGTTGCCATTGTTCTTCGATATTCGATGCTGGGTATATGGTGTTAATCGAGAGGTTTAGGGATACGCGTTAAGCGAAGTTCTAAGCGGTCTCTTGCTATTGCATTCATTCTACATTAAACTTTTCCACAGTATTTCTGGATTTTTGTGGCGTGTTGGATTCCCGCAATTTTTAACTTGGCTGCAAAAAAGTAGTGGTCTGAGTTGATGTTAGCTCCTTAAGATATCTTCTCTTCCTACCTTTGCGTTGAAATCACCCAGCACGATTTGAACATCGTACTTCGATAGTCGCTCATAGGTTTTGTCAAAGAGTTCATAGAAGAAATCCTTAGCTATATCATTTTTTTTCTACGTTGGGGAGTGTGCGCATGGCTTATGTTGGCAAATTTGGCCTTGATGCGGATTTTTACAATGCGCTCGCTAATGTCATGGGAACTAAGTACTTCTTGCCTAAGTCTGGCACAACAAGTTCGAATACGAATAGTCGCTGTTTTTGCACTATAACACGGTCCGTAGTAGGTGTCACCGTTTTTGCATCCTCTTTTTGCCCGGCCCATCCCATCGTATTTCTGTATTGCTGCTTTTTGGAAGTTTAGGGCTTCCGTTTGTTGTTCGCTTTCACCTCTCCTGTTTAATTTTCTCACACTTCAGCAAAACAGCGCTTGGCAATAATAACTCACGGTTTTATTTCTGACGAGATGTTGTTGTCTCGAGAGATTTGCACAGGTATCTCAAGAATGATTTTAAAGAAGTCACATCACAGTGCGTCGTGCTTTTCTCCGCTTTTCGGTCAACTATATTACTAAACAAAAAAAAATCTCTTAATCTAGTTACATACTAAAAATAACCTTAAAATCAAGGGCAATTATAAATAAAGTTGATTATCCATCGACGACCGACATTTATCGATAGTCGCTAGTTGTTTTAAAAATGATGGATAGTACGATTAAAACATTGTCATCTTTTAAAAACTAAAGGTTTTAGCTTTTTCATTTTTTGGTATATCTTTAAGTGTAGAAAATTCATAATTATTACTATCACATAAACTGATAATATAAGAAGAACATATCCCAAGAATTTACAAAAACAACATTACATGGGTATAAAATGAGAGTAATTTACAGCCCTACATCTCGCGCAAAGGCCCAAATGTTCTAAAGGTAAATCACTCATGTACTCTTCAGAGATCGGTAAAACAATTTGATGTTGAAAAATTATATAATCCTCGCCTAATACCAGAAACAAACGCCAGTTGGTCTACTACAAAGCCAGCCAGTATGTCTGTGAATGTGTGAAGGTACGGATGAACGGTCCAAAACTAAGGCACGCGTAACGCATTCCGTTACAAGGATTACATTAAACGATATCAGGTAGGCGGTTGAAATTCGATTTCAATAGAATATATGATGGAAAGAAGAACAGTGGGTAAAAGAACCGCCGCCTTTATTATACGTATGACGGGAATCCGTGTTGCGTTGCAATTGACCATCAAAGGCGGCGACCGCCACACACAACGCGCGCACACAATACTCACATGACTGACTGGAGGATTGATATTGCGTTACTTGCTACGCGCCCGCAACATCATTGATTGACTTGACCCTTAGCGCCCGGACCACTTTTCAAATAATGTAGCTATTGTGCGCTTCATTTTTTGTAAGACGTTATTTTGATTGAATTACGGAAAATTCGGGCCCTGGCTATTAACAACTGCAGCACAGCTTATACATGGATATCGAATGATTTGGATGAAACCAAAGTGATACAAATAAATTAGTACTTATGAAATTGTTGCAGCTTACTAATTATTTGAAAATATAATAAAAATCAGATTACTGATTGGAAATGATTTGGTATGATTTCTTTTTTTCCATATTTTTTAATCAACGACAGTAAAGAATTTTTTTCTAATCAAGTGTTTAAAGTTCTCCGAATGTTTAATCATTTAACAAAACTTCCGCAACTATAAAAACACTTTGATAGATTGGGGGATATAATAATATTCCAGTTGTCTTTATATATTAATTAATTTTAGCAATAACGGTCTCATTAAGCATTTATAGAATTATTGATGAAGCAATCAAAAGAGTTAATGGTAAAACTTGAGGTAATACTCGGTTATAACACATTTAGGAAAAACAAAATTGGTATTTATCTACATATGTTGTTGTAAAGTTGAACATTTTTAATCAATTTTTTTAGTTACAATAAATTTTATGTTATTGCCTTATTTTATTTCTACATAAATAACTGAAGTATTTTAAAACATTTTTGGAAAAGCTAAGTCTTTCAATAAATGTTTTCATTGCTTAGTCATAAAATACAAATCGTATGAGACAATATGACAATTCATTTTACATTCGAAATTGTTAAGTAATAATATCCATTATAACAACATTTTTTTTAATGTTGTATGGAACGGAAAAATATGTATTACGAAATAAAGTTGTTCTTGAAATGTCTTAGTAAAATAAACAAAAAAAATGTTACTCTTCACAAGTAATCCCAACGCTTGTTAGACAAACACTTCTTGGAAACGTCAAAGAAATCGGTATTTGAAAACAGCCAATTTTTACTATAAAAAATTAACTCAGGACTTAAAAATTAATTCTGGACTTATTTCCCGCTTTAGTGGGACATTTAGTCATGAAAAATAAATTTAAGCCTATGTCCCCTTAAATATTTAAACAAAAAAAAACTGTTGACTAATCCGCTTGCCTGACGACTTTAAATACCCTGATCGGAGCAACGAAGTTGCGTGAGCGGACAGTCCAGGCTCAGCGAGTTAATTTGACGTTTTTAATAATTTGGCCAAAATTCACATTAATATTTAGTTCGATTAAAGATGCTTAAAATTATATAAATTATGTCGAAAGGGGATTACACGAACGTTTATTCTGTAATTCAAAGGAATCGGTGTCCATGTAAATTATAATGATTTTCCGTTATTGGCCAGAACTGAAAATTCGGCTTAGGCGTAATTGGGCCGAAACCAATTATGTGGAATTCATGAATACAGTAACAGTAGTTTATAAATTTCATTTAATTCAATTTGTCAAAATATTTAGCGAGAAATTGACAATTTTCTTTCTATGCAAAATTCCGTTATATGGATTTTCTCAAAAAAAACTGGTTGTGCAGTTTTGTTGGAACTAATATGCTTAAAGCAAGTGATAAAAACTCAGGACAAATGCCCCTCTTCAGTGAGACAGAAGTCCCAGACTCATTTCAGGACTAATTTCAAACTAAAGTGGGACATTAGTCCCCAAAAATCAATGATGGACTAACGACTCGAGGACTTATGACCCATTTTTACTGTAACTGATGAAGCCAAAGAACTTAAAAGTTTTCTCGGACCAAAATCATATCATTGGATTTGATGAAAACATGCTAAAGGTGCCATCACACCCTGCAAGGAAAGTGCTCGCAGCAAGCAAAACTTTCACGGTGTGACGACCCGGAAATTCCTTGATTTTCTTGTCCAAGTTTTTCGCTGCTTGCAAGCGAACGTGTAAATTTTCGACCAATCAATTTGGTTGTTGAAGCAAAATCAAAACGTTTGCATTCTGTGTTTATGTTGATTTGACAGAATGCCAAAAGAATATATAGAACTCTTGTGTTTATCATTTATTTCAAATCAGAGCAAACACTTGCTCAAGCGATTAAATCAAGCGCTTGCATGTTGTGTCGACCGAAAAGTGATTGCAGAAAGTTTGCTCAAAACAACAAAACAAAGCAAAAAGTTGCTCGCTGTAAGCATTTTCCTGGCTGTGTGCTCACTGCAAAAAATGGAAAAAAAATTAAAAAAACATATTTTGTAAATTTTACAAAATGCGGCAGTTAAATTTACAATAAATTGCAAATTCGTAAATTTAATAGCAAATGCTTTCACATTCACAGTTGATTGTAAGCTTAACAGCGTTTGCTTTTATCTCCATCATTTCTATCTCCGAAACGACAAAACGCAATGGCGATCTGAGAACCGTGGTTTCACCCGGTTTGATGACGAAAACTTGGCAAACGCCATAGTTGCCGAGCGAAGTGGGTCTAGTCCCCTGATAATCTCGAAGGTGGAACTCCAGATCATCTTCGATTCCATAAAGAAAAAGAAGTCAGCGGGAGTATATCTAACATTGCACTGGTACACTTACCCCCCGAAGCTGTGGACGTTTACTCCACCCTGTTTAACAATGCGCTGAATAATCCATATTATCCAATGCATTGGAAGACAGCGGTGGTTCATCCTCTTCTGAAAAAAGGGAAAGAACAACTCCAATCCGGCAAATTTCCGGTTGATAAGTTTCCTTCCGAGTATCAGCACGGTTTTCGAAAAGATTCTCAATCAAGCACTGTTCAAGTGGTCTGAGGACAGTAATATTATACCCGAGAACCAGTTTGGTTTCAAGGCCGGACATGACTGTATTCATGCCGCCTCCAAACTCGTCTCTGATATACAATGGAACAAAGCCAAAAAAACAGTGCACGGGTGCATGTCTGGTTGACTTAGAGAAGGCTTTTGACACCGTATGGTTAGAGGTCCTCTATCTAATGCTGACCAGACTTGGCATAAGTAAGCCACTGCTATATATGTTGTGATATGATAGGTAGTCTTACTTAGGCAATTGCGTATGCGGACGATCTTATCGCGTACAGAACAGCCCCTACTGTCGAAGTCATTCGAACTCTTTTGCAGCGGGACTTCGACAAGATCCAGAGATATTGTGATGACTAAAAGTTGAAAATCAACTTTCAGAAATCAGAAACTATCCTGTTTCACCGTTGACACCGTTGTCAAGGGCCTCTGGGGATACTGGCGAAAGCTGGTGATCGTTGGATCAAACGGACAGCCACTAGCGAGTAAAAGTGTAGTAAAGTACCTTGGCATCTGGTTAGATCAGTAGATGCTGTTCTGGCGAGAGCTAGGTGAGCATTTGCTTGACAGCAGGGTGAAGGTGATTTGCTACATGGTGCTCATTAGCCCGACGATTGCCTATGGGTACCCGGTGTGGTTCAACGTTGCCTCATCTGAATGGAAAAGATACGGGTGTTTGAGAGGCAGTGTATGAGGAGCTGCCTTGGACTTCACAGAACACCAGTATCTGACTACACAAATTACTATTCCAACCAGGTCGTATACAACGGGGCCAACATAAACAGAACAGATAATTTTCTGGTAAAACTCATTCGGTTTCCGCTGCAAGAGCGATGGCTTCGAACAATAGTCTCATCTTTGAGGCCTCCTACCCTAATGATGAATATTTTGAGAGCCCGCGTTTCAGCGTTTATTCCGCCCGAAGATTTCCAATATTTAGATAGTCGAGGGCTGATACAGGATAGATCGGCGGTTCCGCTAAACTACCACGTCTTCCGACGAACTGTGGATAGGCGGCTCCTTTACGACCGAGACGTCGTCGCGCAGGGCGGAGGAGAGCGCCTACGGTTCAGCAGAGAGTGTGTCCGATTGGGATCGTTGGAGTAGGTTACAACAGGAGAACCTGTTGTGGTGGTTAAATTAGTTAAAGATAGTTGACTTAAAATTGTAATTTTATGGCCGACTTACATAGTTTTAGTCTTAAGATTTAGGTAAAAAAGACTCATGGTGGCCACAAAAAATACAAAAAAATATATATACAATATAAAATGTATACAAAAAATTATATATAAAAATTCAGAAAAAGTTTGCTGTGGCTGTTCTAGTTTTTAAGTTATTTTTAGGTATTTTTAAGCAGTTTAAAATAGTCGATAAGTAGTCTTAATGAGCATGTTAGTTTAAATAAAATAAGAAAAAACAAGGAACCAAGTTTTTTTCAAAGTGTTCTTGGTAATCATTGTGTTACTTTTAGATGTATATATTAAATAATAGGCCGAAAAGCATTAGAATTAAGTTATCGTGTAATTTAGGGCGCCCGCATAAGGCAAGTAAGTAAGTTAAGTAGTTGATAAGTAGGCTAGTTTTTTCATAAATGTTTGTCTAGCAGTAAGTTAGTTTTAAGAGGATTTAAAATAAAAATTTAACTGAAAAAAAAGCGTTTGCTCTTATTTTAGCAATTTAATTGTTAAAATTATCACAATTTCTTATTGTAAAAGTACAAAAAGCTGTAAAAACGACGTTGATATTTGTTAAATGCACAGCATATGCATTCAAATCTACAACTATTTTCTATTGAAATTGTAACCCACTTACAATGCCAGAAAATGTGAAATTTTTATTCACAGTTCTTTGTTTATTCAATTATCAAATTGTGGAAAGTGATAATATCATAAGATTAAATCAAAGTATTCAATTAAGTTTTCCAAAATGGAAAATAATTTAATATGTTTGCCTAAAAGTGTTGGGAGTATTGCAGCTAGCATTTTTAAAGCGATTTAATCGAAAATATCCCCCTATAGGAAACGTGGGGAATTTTTGACCGTGGACGATTTCGAAGTCGTGGGCTATTTCACATTGTCTAAGGTTCACAGGTATAGATTTGATTAGGCTTCGTGTCCGTGATTTTTATTTAACTATTTATTAAACAATGTCGTTGTAAGCCGACAACTTCTGCTCAGGTCCGAGCATATTTCTCAAATATTCAGGGCAGTGAACTTGGGCTGCAACAGGAGTTAAAAGATGAATTATCAATGTGGAAAAAATTAAGTATATGTGTATGTTATTCTGTTTGCATCTTAGCAATTAATTCATTTATTATTTGCTTAGTACACACACTGCAGCACAGTAGACAACCAGTTAAGCATTGCAGACTGGACTGAAGACATCTGCAGTTTAGCACCACGTTCATCATGCTGTTCTCAAACATACTATTAATCCACTAACTTATTTATATGTATGGTATTCAAATAACTAAGAAAATTTAATTATTTGGTGGATATTTTTCTTTATTGGAGCAAAGATTTCAGAAAAACGTGTGTATATGAGTTCGAACAGTTGTAAATAAACGGTTGTAATTTCTATAAATTGAGTTGTAGACTTGATGATAGAAATTGCATTTTGACTGCAAAGAGTTTTGTATAAGACAACAAAAATCTGTATTTTGTACACATGAATGTTATTTTGTTTACAGATATCTTACAATGTGTGTTGTACATTCAACAACGAAAGCTGTTTTATTCAATATTTTTCTAGTTATAATATCTATGTACAACAAAGGCTGTAATATACACAACTCGGTTTTAGAATGAACATCCATGTCTCTTGTAAATTGACAGCATTGGATGTCGGGTCGATTTCAACTATTAATGCAGTAGAATTAACAGCGGTTTTCAACATTTTTAAAACAACTATATAACAGATTTCAGCTACTCCAGGCATCCTGGCAACCAGAAAAATTATATCGTAAGCTAACCTCTTCCCAATTGTGCTCTTTGGCAATCAGATTTTTGAAAACTGCTACTATGAGCTCAATCGCAAGCTAGATCATTATATACGGCATAACTCTGGATAACCTTATAAAATTCATGACTGTTGCCCTATGCTAAACATTGTTATAGAAACTCGTCAACTATTTTTAATTCTCCTTATCACATCCTCGCGTTACTTATAAAATCTAAAATTTATTTTGACACGATGTACTTATTTAGTTTCTAAGCGCCAATTTAGCGAATATCTCTAACTGTTAGATTAAGGAGATACAAAATCCGACTCAATCTTCACTTTAATGATTTTCATTTTTACCTATCTTTTTATTTCATATTCTGCAGGTAAAATATTTTTAATTTCAATCTCCGAATTCTATTATTTTTTTTGCCATTTACAGAATTATATTATTTAAATTGTCTGTTTTAATATGGAATTCGAATTATTTATGCTACCGTTTTTAAAATTGTAACTTTATTTCAAGCTTGGCATTTCCAATTTCTCACATTGTCTACTTTGTAGTATCTAAAGTTAAGAGTTTTTGATTCTGCAATAGATATTGGATCTTAAAGTGTTAAGAACATGCAAATGAAACCTAAATGTTGTTTTATCTACTATTCATAGTGTTGGTAAACTAATAAAGTATGAAATTATTAACGCCCATTCAATTTAATGGGCCTTTATGCATATATATCATTCTGTCATTCCCAATGAATTTTTATTGGAGATGAGAATAATTCTGTCCCTAAGGTGTGATTTTTTGTGAAAGCTGTGATTTTTCTTAAAGTACTCTCTTCGCATGATAAACGCATGTCTGTGCGACTGACTTGTGGTCCTCAACGACTCTGCAACCTAATGAGAATTTCACACAAAGATAATTACAGCTTTGCAAAGATTAATAAACTCCGCAACGAAAATTCTCATCTCTATCGTTTCTCAGTTTGTTCCTTACAGCAGTCGAATTCGGCCGGACAAATCATTTATTTCAACGAGGGGATCTTTCAATTCGGCTCTATATTTACAATCAAAATTGTCGCATCTGGGGATCAAGGCCAGGTTTATTCTGGACTATAACGCCAAAAAGGTATTGAACCTTATGATATACGTCGAATTTAAGCGTGTCTATGTATTTGTAAATTTGTAAAAAAAATTCCCAGCTGTGGTATTTGATCCAATAGAGGTACTATTCTACAAATTTCAAATTCAAATGACAAAAATAATGCATTGTCCCGTATCAACCTACCGGCAAACCAGAAGGGACAAAGCATAAAAAAAAGTTAAATAAAAACACATATTAGGGACTTCCTCTCTGTTCGTTGAATTTTAATATTTTGAGCTTTTCATTAATACAGGAACTAAACATGCTGAACTCAAAGAAAAACTATCTTTTGCCAATCTTACCAAATGATGATTTTTTGCTTACTTGTTAATCTAAAGGATCAATGAATGACTATATGAAAATATTGGACCGTCTGTATTTTAAAGCAAATTCTAAATATACGTATAAATGATATACAAAATAACAAGCTAACATATAAGAGGTTATGTTGTTATAGTTGTAAATGTAAGTTTTAGATTTGTTAAGCTATTCAATTGCTAAATTTGTCGACTAAAAACCAATTTGCAAATTAAAAAAGATGCGTGCTTAACTTAATTACCTATTACCTATTTATTTAAAACAAGGAGCTGAATGTTAGGGTATTGTACCGTATCAGAAACTACGGCCACCGGAGAAAACACTGCACACTTTAGAAAGCAGTAACCGCATTTTCTACTAAAAGTGTATAAATACTTAATACTTAAGCATTTAATTCTGCTTTGTGTCGGCGGCTTTGATCATCACATACATAATTGAAAATATAACACACACAACTTAAATGGTGCAACTTTGCACCATTAAATACACTGCAGCGCACAATCGATATTGACCTAATTTTCCTAATGCGTTCAGTTTTCTTGTGACAATCCATATGAGTAATCTCTGGGGTATACTTCCAGTATAACATTTTCTTCAACTTTATGTTAAGTTGATTTGCTATCTCCGTATAAACTACTGGTAGGTATTACACAGAACAGATAATTAACTTCCACTGACAATGGCCGAAGCAAATAAAGGAAACTCCAGTTAGATCCGAATTTTCCACGCAACACGGAGTAAAGCTTAAGTCGCAGTGAAAAGCACGTGCCATAACACGTACCCTAAGTGGAACGAATAAAATTTCATTCAGATGAGGAATCTTATACTTACCCATCCAAATTGTTATTTTTTTGGTGTTATAAATCGGTATAGATACTTGTATCTATTTTCTTTTCACCAAGCACTAAATTTAATAAATTGGATTAGGTAACTTACCGCCACCAAATAATATTTAAAATGAATCCAAAATGTAACCCCTTCGGAATGCAGTGTATCGAATGCATTTGGTTTGTTAATAATCATGGTGAAATAATTCATCTTGGTGTTAATAAGTGTACAGCATTGAACGAATGCCACATAATCAACAATACTTTCAGGCTTCATAATTCATGTTTTAATTAGGTGCATTCGTATGTGGTCGATCCTTTTCAATATTACATACTATGAGGAATGTCTGTTGATAATTGACAAAATCAGCTTGAAACTATTTAGAATGCATGGTTCTATTTCGAATCCTTGTCCAATACAATATTTAAGTACATGTACCTACTACGTACTGAATAGTGAAATGAAAAAGAAACAACAACAAAACAGTAAGGGCGGAGCTAAAACGCAGCCATTCATATTGCAAAAGAACATGAGACAGATAATACCAGCCCGACTATCTATCGCTCTTTGCTCACTGCATTTATTGGACTCTTTCGAAGGGGTCCTGAATTGTAAAAACGAGATACAATCGCATAACTGGATGCTGTGCTAGAGAGGAACAGCAGAATAGTAGGTAGTTGCATTTTTAGGCATTTATCGCACAACGCTCTCTTTCGCTCCCATTCAATGCATCTATTGAGCAACCGATCGCACAAGGTTTAAAACTGGAAACCAGACTTTGAGATACAACACTCTGCGACCGTTTTTAAATCAGTTCTTATCTGGCAAGCGACCAAGTAAGGTGTTTGAGTTGTGGAGCGAATAAAATATAAAACAAAAACTGGCGATAAATCGAGTGCGAGATTTGTTTGTTTACAAACAACGTAATATCTAACTAACCTGATTTTGTGTGCATCAAAAGACAAAGTGATTCGTTTCAATAGAAAAAGGACTTACCTACAAATATTGTGTGTGACTTGTGAAATTCGATGGCAGTATCTGCATTAAACATGAGCCCGTACTTTGCTGGATACCCTTTCCAAGGTAATTATTTGTGAAATATTCTGTTGACCCTTGAAGTAGCAAAAAAAAACAGAAAACATAAAAAAGCGATGTTTTAAGCTTGATTGATATTCTATGCGGTATCCATCAGTTTCTTTAAAATCTGGTGTTAGAAGACATTCTTGTGCCGTGTAACTAATTATAAATATCTTATGTCATTTAAAATGTTTACAAGCTAATCTACAATTGACAACATTTGATAAGACCTGATAATACTAAAATGGATCACGCTATAGTCAGAATGCCAACGGCAAATCATGCTTCTGAATAAAGAAGGGCATATGTTTCCATCTTATTATAGAGAAAACAGTTTGGCAGTCTTACAAAATTTTCTTAAATATTCTGATTAATCTAAAAATCTTCTGGAGGATTTAACAAAGCAAAATCTAACTTAACGAATAGAATTCAAACTCAGATATATTGTTTTTGAATGCGTTTAACAAAAAGAAATTAAAACAAATTAATTCGACTTTAATCTCATATCAACTTTCATATAAACGTCAAAAAGTCAGTCAGTGCCACAATCCCACCTCAGCAACAATTAAATCGTGTGCTTCTTTTTTTTTGCGGGATATAACGAACGTGCATCATCTCGTTGTATCTTCTTGTGTTGATACATCTTTCCCTCCTTCTTGGCCCGCATCAACATTAACTTACCATCATTGGCGATCATAATCGTCATTGCGCTGGGCACTGCCATGCTCGTACATGAGGCCAGCCATCGCGCATATACACAAAACAACAAGAAAGCGATCTTCACAGACGGTTTGGCGCGTCGGCGCTCTTTGATCTCGCGTCGAGATCGTCCCATCTATCTGTTTTGCGCACACTCACTCACCACCAAATCTTTCACGTCTTATAAGTCTGAAGATGATTTTTTTTTTCATATTATATCAAGACAATATGAATATCATCATCCATAGATACATTTATATCTAATTTAGTCTTTTTTTTCTCCAACATTGTTATAATGTTGCTTCTTTAATTTCATCATGTTGCTTTTTACTTCATCGTAAGCTTATACACAGATGGTGAATGATCTTTTACATTTATGTTCTCATATATGTGGATGTTATATCTGCTATAGTCGCAGATACCTGCCTATTGTATGGGGTTTGTGGACACAGGTGTTGAGATTAGAAACAGCACAAAATTGCGAATATTCTGGGTGGCGAAAAGGCAATAACATCGTTTCCACGTGATTTAATTCGTTTACAATAATGCAAATATTGAGCAATCTATCTTTTGTTTGATCCATACATAAGGCATACATTTTCTAACCGCATGCAATAGAGAATTGCGAAATAATGCAAATTGCTTTTGAATAAAAATCGTGTTTGCTCAAGGATTACAATCCTGATCCATATCGGCAAACAATAGACACCAATCTACCAAATGAGATCAACTCGATCGTTTGGGCAAAACCAAATTGGATTGAGCTCGGTATCTTTCAAATGGCTAATTGAGTTTTCTTTACCTGTGTATCTATCCGTAGAGATCAGTAAAAGGTTTACTCATTTGAAAAGTTAATGCGATCACTTTAAATCCCAGACTTATCTCTAGCTCCATCTTCATCAAGAGCAGATATAGTTTTGTCTCTATTATTCATTTGGTCTATTAGGGTAGTACACTGCGCTATATCGGGGGTGATCATCAATTGCCTTTTCATTTGCAATGACAATTTTGCCAGTAATGATAATGGATAACAAAAGGCAATGTTCTTTTGTTGCATGGAGAGAAGGGACCAGGCACAAGTGTGATGAAAAATGTATGTGTCCGTGTCGATCTATTCCACTTGATTTGGTTTCGCATGACACAACAATAAGGTCTAGCAAGTGGCGGTGTTTTTTATCTTTAGTTGTCGGACCACCCTTGATAAATCTTTCGTTATAATATCTCATTTTGCATATGATTTTACAAGCAATCCTAATTTTGTGTTTTTTTTTGTTTTTTTTTCTAGGACAAGGACGCGTTAATCAACTTGGAGGTGTTTTCATTAATGGCCGCCCACTACCAAACCACATTCGTTTGAAGATTGTCGAGATGGCTGCCGCAGGAGTGCGACCATGTGTGATTAGCAGACAATTGAGAGTTTCTCATGGATGTGTTTCGAAGATTCTCAATCGCTACCAAGAAACCGGATCAATTCGGCCTGGTGTAATTGGTGGATCAAAGCCACGCGTTGCCACTCCAGACATAGAAGCAAAAATCGAAGAAATGAAACAGGAGAACCCAGGCATTTTCAGCTGGGAAATTCGTGGTAAACTGATTGAATTGGGAATTTGTGATAAGAATTCGGCACCCTCGATCAGCTCTATAAGTCGTTTACTTCGAGGAGGCGGTAGTGGATCGCATTCAATTGATGGTATATTGGGTCCAACTTCATCTGGAGAGGACAGCGAAATTGAATCGGAGCCTGGAATCCAACTCAAGCGCAAACAAAGGCGCTCTCGCACAACGTTTTCAAATGACCAAATCGAAGCTTTGGAACGTGTATTTGCAAGAACTCAATACCCAGATGTTTACACCAGAGAAGAGCTGGCCCAATCTACAGGCTTGACTGAAGCTCGCGTTCAAGTTTGGTTTTCAAATAGACGTGCACGCCTACGCAAACAAATGAATACTCAACAGATCTCAGCATTTAACTCTAGCCTCTCGGGATTAGCTTCTTCTGGATTTTCCTCCGCACAGTACTCCTCGCAACCTGCTTCTCATAGTATGACGAATATGGCTCCAACTTACCCTGTATCGACTACAGCTAACCAAAGTTGGCCAACTCAGCAGGCTATAGCTCAAAATACCACTTATGCTCACTCAACTGGTTCAGCTTCTGCTTCACCATCGTGGAGTAGTTCTGCTTCGCTAAGCCCCAACCATCAGGTACATCAGTCAACAACGACAACATCAGGTAGTGCTATTCCACCCACCTACAATAGCTATGGGATTCCAATCGATGCTGGAAGCAGTGGGTATAATGCATCTTCAGCTTACGGCATTCATTCATCCACAGCGGATCAGTGGCGAGTACATCAGAATAAATTCCCTACCTCTGAATGGGATTCCTACAACTTCTCTTCAGCGTTCTTCTCGGGTAATCCACATATGCCTGGGTATGGTAGTGCAATTCCCAACGATACAAAATCCGCATATCCCTACATTGGTGGATTCGAAATTGGACGCGTTCACTAAAAATATTTTTGTATCCTTTAATATAGTACAAACCAGAGCCCCGAGTTATTATAATATAATTTTTTAAATCTTTTTTTTTGTATAGAACTTTTTTTTAATAAATATTAATTAAGATTTGTTTAGTATTCCGTTAATTTAAAAATTAATAGATATTAATTATAAAGAAGTTGTGCCTGTTATTGACATATAAAATGAGACTGTTTTGTTTTTAAATTTAATATTATACATTTAGTATATAAAAGAATAAAAATTTATTAAAAAAAAATATTTTGCCTTGTTTACTTTATACAGTTTTCTTCTATTGATAGCTTGATCTGCAAAACGGATGTCTTTTCGTCTTGAAAATTCGAATGAATTAAAAAGCGCAACAGCATACTATGTGCGTTTGTACTATTTCCGGAACATCCTGTTTTATATCGAATCCGAAACAAACTGGGAATCGAACTAGACTTTCTGCGCGGCAGTTCATCGCAACCAGTGAGCCCGTTTCGAAACTTTGACATGCCTTATATGTCTTTTACGATTGTAGCCATTCGATAAAAGATTT
Organism: Rhingia rostrata; assembly: GCA_949824845.1. NCBI lineage: Eukaryota > Metazoa > Arthropoda > Insecta > Diptera > Syrphidae > Rhingia > Rhingia rostrata. Next base: position 77,481,916 of record OX463755.1, read on the forward strand.
TTCTGTTGTTGTTGCGTTAATGACAATTTATAACTTGGTTAATATTTCCATAATAATGGATATGTGTCTTTAATCTATATGTTTTTTTTTTCGTGAACCATTATGTCGCCTTTTATATATCAAGGTGTGAAACCGTTTTCTGGATATAACGTAGCATGTACGTAATTACACATATTCTGTAGCCAGAATTAAGCGCGTGTAGGGTGTGTTTTTTTGGCAATCAACACTTTTACAGGGGGGTCATTCCTCAACATTGAAAACGATTATCACTCAGACCTCATGAGTAATCGCTCAATAATCGTCTGTGATTTAACGATTATTGTTTTACATTGAAGCAAATAAAGTAATATCGGCTACAAAAAAAACGACTATTGATCTTACGTGATCTTACGTCGAAATATTATCTTCAAACGATAATCATTTTACGCATTGAGGGCCCAGACATCTTACTCGCTTTCCCTGTTCCTGCTTTAGCATTGAGATCACCTAGTGTGATTATGACATCGTATTTTGACAATCCTTCATGGGTTTGGTCGATTAGGTGTGAAACAACCATTTTGTGATATATTATTAGAAATTTCATTATTTAGGTCTGCAAATTATCAAGAATTCACTTTGGAATTATATCTGCGATTCTGTGCACAATAATACGGACTGACGCATTGCAAATGTCACAGTTGTTCATTCCATTTGTTTTCTCATCACATCGAATTTTTTGGAAAGCAATAATGTACATTAGCCATAAAAACTTACAATGAGTTGCACGAGGACTAATCTTCCTTTCTCTGGCATTGTCCAAGTTTCTGTCACTTAAAGAACCACCCAATTTTTTTTCAACATATCCTTTTTATAAGATTATACCCTTTCTTTAAAGGCTTCTCAATTAATCGAGATATAACGGGTGATCCAAGTAGAGATACTTTTTTCAATAGCCTTTTTTGACAGATCACGTGTGAGTCGTGTCATGCTGTCATTTTATTTTTGTTTAGTATTGTTTGGCATTTCATAATGAAAAGACTTACGCGTGAACAACGTTTACAAATTGTTCAACTTTATTATGAAAATTCACGTTCTGTGAGGAATGTGTTTCGTGCACTTCGCTCAACTTATGGTCAACATAATTGGCCTACTGAGCGTACTATTCGCAACACCATCACCCATTTTGAGACCCAGCATTCATTATTGGATAACATTCGACCGAATAGACCACGTCCAGCACGCTGTGAAGAAAATATAGCGGCCGTAGCTGAGAGTGTACACGAAGAGAGTCGATTCGACGCCGTTCGCAGCAACTCGGACTGACATATGGAACGACTTGGCGCATTTTACGTCAAGATCTTAAATTGAAAGCGTACAAAATACAGCTTGTGCAACAACTGAAGCCGCTCGACCTTTCCAAGCGACATCGCTTCGCTCTATGGGCTCTTGAAAAGTTCCAAGAAGATCCGACGTTTTCAAGGCAAATTTTGTTTAGCGATGAGGCCCATTTCTGGCTCAATGGGTATGTAAACAAACAAAATTGCCGCATTTGGGACGAAGAGCAACCTGAAGAGATTGAAGAACTGCCACTTCATCCAGAAAAAACAACGGTTTGGTGTGGTTTGTGGGCCGGTGGAATCGTCGGTCCATATTTCTTTAAAAATTATGCCGGTGCGAACGTAACCGTCAATGGCGACCGTTATCGTGCCATGATAACCGACTATTTGATGCCTGAAATTGAAGCTCGTGATCTAGGCGACATTTGGTTTCAGCAAGACGTCGCCACTTCCCACATAATTTTACGTTTTGGGCCGGTCGATTGGCCACCAAGATCGTGTGATATCACACCGTTAGACTTTTTCCTGTGGGGATATGTAAAGTCAAAAGCTTATGCCGACAAACCCGCTTCGATTCAGGCCTTGGAGGAAAACATCACGCGTGTCATTCGCCAGTTACCAGTCGAAATGCTCGAACGAGTGATCGAAAATTGGACTCAACGGATGGACCATCTGCGACGTAGCAACGGCCAACATTTGATAGACATAATCTTCAAAAATGTTCTTTCAAATGATAATAAACATTCTCCATTAAATTTGAATTTTCTGTGTTTTTTTCTTTAAAAAAGTAGGGAACCTCGAAATGGATCACCCTTCACAACGTAGTCCAAAATTCGACAGTAAAATGTAGAATAGTAAAAACAATTTGAATAGGCTTAGAACATCCCAAACTAATAAAAATCGTAATTTTTTCATTTATAATTGAATCAGCGAGTGGAAGAATAGAACAAGCGCAAAAAATTATTTTTATGCTGAATTATCCAAAATGTTTTAGGTATGTTAATCTGTCAATCAGCAAAATAGCAGTTAATTTGAAAGCCGAATGTATGTATATACAATAGTAGACTATACGCTGTCCGCTAATTTTGTGGAAAAACAGTACAAATCACGCACTGTGATCAAGTGATATTTTGTACATGTAAACTGTTCTTCCACTCACCGATTCAATTATAAATGAAAAAAAAATACGATTTTTATTTTCAAAGTATTCACATCGCAAACAAATGGGTGTTTCTCTAGAGGTACAGAACTTTGAAATGGAATAAAGCAAAGATTATTTTTTTTTAATTGACATAAAATTTACTTTATTCGATAGATAATTTTCTGGCATTATATTTTAAATACGATTTCTGGCTACGGCTGGCTCGGGCGAAGTCTGATCTAGAGCTCTAATTTTCGATCGCTTTTTCTAACATTTGTGGCCATATATCTGCAATAACGCGGCGAATGTTGTCCTCCATGTGGTCAATCGTTTCGGGCTTATCGGCGAAGATTACCGACTTCACATATCCCTACAGAAAATAAACAAGCGGCTTTAAATCGCACGATTTTGGAGCCCAATTCACAGGACAAAAACGCGAAATTATGTCTTCACCGAAAGTTTCCTTCAATAAATCAATTGTGGCACTAGCTATGTGACAAATTCGCCGTCTTGTTCAAACCACAGCTCCTGCATATCAGGGTTTTTCAATTGATGAACAAAAAAGTCAGTAATCATGGATCTATAGCGGTCACCATTGTTCTGGCCAGCATCGTTTTTAACGAAGTATGGACGCATTATTCCACCAACCCATAAAGTATAGCGAAAGGTCAGGTTTTGTGGATGTAACTGTGTCTCAACATACATATGAGGATTATCATCGCTCCAAATACAGCAGTTTATTGATTAATCCATTCAATCGTAAGTGAGCTTGATCGCTAAACAAAATTCGCTTATGAAAATTAGGATAAACGGCAATCTTGTTTTAATTGCGATTATTTTGGCCGTAGAATGGAGGTAAGGCGCGAAACGTATTTCGAACAGAGCCATGATTTTCAAAATAAATTTGCACAATTTGGAAGCGTTGTTAAGACGTCAGTTAGTCTATTCACGTTGAAATGCCAAACCAAACTTAAAATAAATCACTTTACAGCTGACAAATGGCCGCCAGTTAAAACAGTGTTCCCAACTTAAAGTCACATTTGTACCTCTTAAAAAATACCCGTTATATTGACGGTAAGGTCATTTCGCCTGCGGAAACTTGCGGAAACAATCTCTAAGCGCACTAAAGTCATATTTTTTCTTATTTGACAAAAGTCTCATTAAAGAGATTGTTTCTGCTTCAGCATTCGTTGAAAGCTTCTGGAAGTGAAAGCAACAAGTCCCATTCAATATAAGCCAGCTTTTTGAAGTATCTACTCTAGATGCCGTTACAAATGCACTGTAAACTAGAATAGTATATTTTTGCAAAAAAAACTTAAGCCTTTACGAAAAAAAAAAATATCGAAAGAGACGTGCACTTGTTAAAAATTATTCAGGATGGGTAATTCAAAGAAAGTATGTATATTTCTGAAAATAACAATACTTGAGTTGCAAAAAAATAGTTCGCAAAGTTTTTCACTTGATTTTTCTAATATAATTTTAGTCAGGAAATCGACTGCAGCACTGGACAAAGTGAATACAAGCAGCAGTTCTTATATACAAATGAAGATGATGACAGTAGCTTGTTCGTGACGTCATTTGTTGTTTCGCTTTTGATTTGTAAGTCATCAAATCAAGTTTTCTGGAAAAATCCACGTCAAGTCCAGACAAGTCCCATTCTACCTCAAAATTATATCTGTCAACAATGTGGTTCTTTTCAATTCGTTGATGTTGTGGGTCCCTTCGTGTTGACAGCCTATATTTAGTCTTACCCTCATTTACTGCTGAAACCATTTTTTTGTCCGCATATCTCTCTATACTAGTAAACTATCACGTTGAGTCCTACCAACGCCAACGATGTCAATATCGTCGGCGTATGTTATTTTTGGAAAATTGTGCCTCTGGTATTGGCTCGGGAGTTTTGCACAATCCTCTCGAGAATCAAACTAAAGAAGGCACATGACAGCGTATAAAAAAAAAACAAATTTTTGGCGCAACAGGCTCGTAAGTACCCAGGGCCGAGATTTCTCACAACCAATCATGTGTGCGTGTGTACTTCTTGCACGATGGTGGGACCTCCTGTTTTATGCCGACTCCAAACGGCGAATTCGAGATAAGCTTTTCTTAACAATCGATACTACTCGGATGATTTGTCAGATCATCATGAGAGGAAGGCCGTCATGACATGACAGCGTATCGCCTTTCGTAAATCCTTTTTTTGATATCCAATGTGTCGGTGATGTCGTTTCCGACCCTGATGGAGTAGCGACAATTGTCCATCGTTATCCTACACAAATGGGCGGTATACCAAAACTAGACATATCTCTGTATACTTCGTCTCTATAAATGCTGTCGTATGCGGCTTTGAAAACGATGAATAGGTTGTGGGTATCGTTTTTGACTTCATGGGTTTTTTTCCAGGATCTGCGAAGGTGTGAAAATTTCAGCGGTTGTGGACATTCCTGGCTTAAACCACACTGATAAGAGCCGATCAGGTTGTTGGTAAACTGTTTCAGGCGTTTACATATAACGGCAGATAGGATCTTGTAGGCAATGTTGAGGAAACGTATACCTCTGTAGTTCAGAAGGTCTCTTTGTGGATCGGGCAATCGATGCTGAGGTTCCTTAGGCATATTTTCATCCTACCAGATTTGGCTTATGAGTTGGTGGATGTTACATACCAAGTAATTATAAAGCTCAGCAGAAGCGCATTATTTCCGGCAGCCTTATTAAGCTTGAGTTTAGATATTGCTATCCTCTCTTAACTCAGGTGGAGTGGTTGGCAGTTTTCGCTGTCATTGCCAATATGGAATGGCATGATAGCTGAATGTTGTTCGTCAACACCGTTTAACAGTCTGCAATGGTGGTTCGGCATTCCTCATCAAACCAGGGGATTCTTACTGGTGGCTGCGAGAAACCTAGCACATCAGTTGGGCATGATCTAATGGCTTGTTGGCAACGTTGCCATTATGTTCTTCGTTATTCATTGCTGGTGGTATGATGTTAATCGGGAGGTCCTAGGAATACGTGTTGAGCAAAGGTCCTGGCGGTTTCTTGCGATTTTTTATTTTTAGAAATTACGTTTTTTCACAGTATTTATGGATTTTTGTTGATATCCACATTCTAACCTTGTCTGCAACAAGGTAGTGGTCCGAGTCAATGAAAGCTCCTCGGAATGTTCAGACATTCAAAATATCGCCTTTGTTAATATTTAATTTGGATGTAGTCTATTTTTCCGTATATTAGTCAATAATGAAAATTATGTTTAAAATTGATCGATAATATAGTAAATTGTGAGTTAAGTTTCCAATAAGTTGCTTAAAGCATGCGAAACACATTGATTCCAATATAAGGTAAATCCCAGACATTAATATGGACACGAAAAAGAAGAGCGACTAATTTTCGATGTTGTTTGTATATTTCAAAGTTAATACACTAAATGGGATAACTTAATATAAAGCAACAGGACTCATTACATATTGGTAAGAATAGAACTACCTAATACTACGATTATTATAGAGATAATGTTAAGTTGTGCATGCAAGAAGCAGGTTTGTTTATGAGCTAACTCAAATTAAATAAGACCGAATGGTGGATGCACGATTAAGTCAGTCGTGTATCCACACTTCGTTTTTAGTTAATCCAAGTTAGCAAGCCAACACTACGGTGGAGTTAATTCGGCAGAAAATATTGATTTTCTAGTATATAGACCAAAACTGCAAAACTAAATTTAATCAAAAACTAATAAAATCGTTTTATGACAAATTGATTTTCATCAACTAGACAATTTTCATTGACTAGAGATGTTGTTGCCCCAAAATTTAATTTTTATTTAAGTGTAAATTTTAATCAAAATCTTTATAATGCTATTTGCAAATAACCCTTTAGGCATTTATCCAAGGACCTCGTATTGAAAGTTTGAAGTATATCCGTAAAATTGTCTAGTCTCCAGGCCGACAGACCGATTGAAAGTCTGATGGACTGAATCGCCAGACCCAATTTTTTAGATTTCTCTATCACCATAATAAGGTACAGGTTTTATCAAAATATAGAGCTGGAATTTGTTGACGAAATCAATACATACTCGTATACATACAACCACACACCTTTCAATTGCTTCGCTGCAGATTTGCAAAAGTAAAATGCTAATGACAGGTAGATACAACCCTTAACAAATCTAAATATCAAGCATATTCTCACGATCTCTCATTCCTCATTTTCATATTTTTTTGAACAAGATTCAGCTACTGCACTGTGCAAAACCCCTAAAAAGACTCTGAAACATTCGCCCATAAATCACTTCTTCAACATATCGCTCCTAAACAATAAATTAGGCTTGATATCCGTCGATCTAGGTGGGCCAAAAAAAGTATCCGACAGAAACGTATTGTGATCTACAGTAGCTACTGACACTGCTTTTAGTCTAGAAGATGAATATAAAGGACAACCGGAACATAATTCAAACAAAACGATCAATTATTGTCACTTTGTCACCCACATTGAGGACCTGTCTGCACTCGGGCGGTGGTAGTGGTGGAGGCCCTAATTGATGATGATTTCATCACACTCACTTAAGTCAGGCTACGAGTCCTTCTCTGTGGTCCTAGTAGGTGGTAAGTGTTACACGCTGTTCTCAATTGTGAACCTCCTTTCTGTGTCGGCAGAGGGAAAAGGCTGATCCTTGTCACAGTAACATTCACTTGTGCTCGTACTGCCTCGATGTCTGGCACATATCTCCAACTAAATAGTTTTTGTCGCCCTCGGTCACATTTGTGTTTGTCGGTGTTTGAACTCTTAGCGATTCCTTTCTCAATTTGGGAGGCGGCATCGGTGTGGCGGCTCTTATATTGTATTCAGTGTTATCGATACACAGATTGAATGAAAAAGTGGATTCTGCAGGTACGATATGCTGGTGGTCTTCGAAAGGGAATGGAATTATTTACGAATTATTGTCACAGGATGTGCGAGCTTAGACGAGTTAATGTCCTTGCTATTGTTGACGATTGTGATTATTGTCTTGGTCACTTTGTTTAGTTGACGGTAGTTTCATAATGGTTGACAATTGTTGTATGTTTATTTTTAGAACACACAGGAAGAAAATAAAATGAAGGTGAAAGAAATGTGTGAAGTTTAGTTACTGGAGGAAACTAGTTGATTAGCTTAGTAAGGACTATTTCAAATGGTATGTAGCTTATAGAATTTTTCAAGACGCTTAGAACCTTTTGAAAAAATTTAAAGGAAGTCCAAGCCAGAGTTCTGTAAGAAACGCATGTAGGTGTGATGGTGCTTTCGGGAATTCAACTAACATTGTGCCGAAAACACTTTTCCCAACTTTTTATTTAAAAAAATTGAATGGAAAACTAAGCGCCAGGGTCTAGTTTATATCCCGAAAGTAGCAACATCAAATTTTTTCACTATTACAACTAATGCAAAAATCTGATAAAAAAAAAATGAAATTGACAATCGGAATCGGCCTTTAACTGGAAGATCCATTATATGAGGCAAAAATATAATGTTACACATAAAATTAAATGGAACTTCTAGGTTTAAGGGGCTGTGTGGGACGGTATTGGCATATATATAATATTAATTTAGATTTTTGGACCAACAATGATTGTGTTCTGGATTTCAGATTTATTTATCTTATATGAAGCTCTGATCACATTAGTATATCGACATTTTTGAACAATTAGAATTGATCTTCATCTAAAATATTAAATGGAAGCAGTAAGCTATCGACTGGGCTTATTGGAGAGGTGTGTTGGTTTAAGCGCAGATTCATTCAGGACTGTAGCGTCACTATAAAAAATAATGATAATACTAACCCATACCTTCGATTTGATTAAAGTAGGTAATACAATACATTGCAATACATTGATGATTTTTAAATCTGTTCTATATTTTCTATAATCGGTTATTCAAACACTTTCAAAGATTTGTTTCTCGCGGTTTGATGGTAATCTTAAGACACCATGGGAACCTTCGGCGCGTGTTTTTATAGTAGTGTAACATTTAACTCACTAAAACAACCATATTTTGCACCATAGAGATGGATTCAATCAGAATCGAAAGGTGAGTCGATCCGTCCATCCGTCTGTCAGTACGTCCGTACGTACAACACCAGTTCTTAATCTTAAATTTTGGATTGAAATGATAAAATTTGTTGCTCTCAGCAGAACAAGTGTAAAAATTATAAAACTTCCCCACTACTACGTCTATCTGCCAAAACAAATTTTTGGTAAAGGCTACAAAAATTGGATAAAATTAAGAAACAGAATATTTGTACATTATTATTTTGCTAACTGTTTATACGGTTAATTGTCATCATCAATGCAGCTAATTTTTACTCGCACAGCTACATAAATCCCGCAGAAACTGACTTAAACCATTTTAAAGTGCGTAACTTGTGTGGATCGGACTCACCCCGTAGCCCGAACTCTAGTAGCACTTAAATTAGTTTATTTCAAACACTGCATCTGAGTGGGGGGACAGGATATAAATCTTATGGAAGAAAGCTAAAGTCAGTAGGATTCCTAATTTGTAAATAAAAAATAAGTTTTCAGAGATTTATCTTAATATTTTTCATTATTCATATGTGTGAAACAAAATATCTGCCAAATGCTTCCCATGGCTTTGGTGGCATACATCTGTCCGATGGTCATATCTTCAATGATTCTGAGGCATAATTAAAGTTCAATGCCGTTAAAATGCCTAATTATTTCATCCTTTAGATCTTGAATTATTCTTTCTAACTAAAAATGATTCCTCTTTAAGGCAATCAAATTTAATTTCTGCAAGCAATTATTTCTGTATGCCTTATATAGTACTTGTTCGTCGATGTTGAGATTTTTTGCAGTCGATTGTTTGGGTAGAAGCCTGTTTAAGATGTTAGGCAAGAAAGTTCAGAATCATAATTAAAGTTATGATGCTATAACCTCGGTAAGGTTGTTTTTAAGGTCCTGGAGATGTGTTTGCATGCAATATACGTTAATATGTTTCAGAATAACTTCGCACGAAGTTAATCATAAGCATTACATGTTTGAATGAAGGCTTAAAGTAGCTATAACTACTGTATACCATAGGCGTTAAACTACCTTGCAAAATTTCCAGGTTTGATACCCAGTCGAAGCATCACAAACATCTATTTTTATAATTTTTCTTATTCGAAAAAATGACTCGATTCTCAACAAATAATATTTGACATGCATTTCACCAAACCTCAAATGCACACTACACAGCATAATTTTGTTTTCACAAAGATTAAGTCATGGAAAAATGTAAAACGACCCGGAAAAAGTGAATAGATCTGAACCCGGGAATGTGTCAACACGATTCAAGTAATGCATTGTACTTACTGCGGTCTTTCATGTTCCAGAGTACAGCCTAGGGATAGACAATCCGACTTCGAGTTCGAGTAATATAAGAGTTGTTATAGAATTACATAATTGCATTGAATTTCATACATTCAATAATAATTATAAAGAATTGAAATTGAAATTATTAAAAGTAAATAATATAATAAAATGTAAAAAATAAAAAGAAAATAATAATGGTATTCACTTAAACGTAAGCCTCGTAAGCCCAGTAAACCTTATAAATTTACCTGCCCGTAATTTACTTGTCAAATTTTATATGATTTTATTATTTACATTTATTTTACACAAGCCACGTGAATTTCTACGACAATTTTTGCTAGGAAGTAAACACATTGTGCTCCTTTGATTGAAACTATGTCGGAGGTGGTAATACAAATTAAAGCAAAACAATTAAAAAAAAGAGAAGAAAAAGTACGCAACTCGTTTCCGAGGATTAAAGCATCTCGTAAATTTAAAAAATTACAAGATGCGTAAATTTATCAAGTGAAGTGAATTCCCCTAAAAAAATGTTATTTTTCGAATTCGAGAAAGACTTTTTGCGAGGCATATAATATGCGTCTGTAATGCCTTTTATAAGCAAACAAAGTTTTTTCTGTAAGGCTTTTTAGAAGTATTGAAAGAAGTCTTATAGAAATAAATAGCTTCCTTTAAGTGCGCCAAATGTATTTCAATAACATTTCTTCCTATTGGAAGATCGTTCAGGTCCATATCATAATTTTCGAAGAAGTACGGCCCGATGACGTCGCCAGGCATTTCAACAATCCTCGTGGATTCTTACTTGCCCAAATGCGGAAATTCGGGTTGTTAACGAAGCCACTGAGGTGAAAGCGTGCCTCGTCGCTGAAGATGATTTTCTTTGTAAAAGCACCATTCACTTCTGTTCAACCAACCATTCGGCGTATAGACGACGCTTGAAATGGTAAGTAGGCTTCAGATCTTGAGTCAATTGAACCTTGTTAACTTAAATCTTTATTCAAAATTTGAATCAATTGTGTTCGTGAGATCTTCAATTGTTGGGCACGACGATTAGTCGGTGTTCACGGCTCTTCTGCCACACTATCGCCAACAACAGCAATATTTTCCGCAGAACGAACTGGGCGAGCATGATGTTTTCACATTTCCTACAGACCCGCTTTGAAATTTGCGCACAGTTCTCCCGATAGTGGACACATTTGGTCGATTATGCTGACCAAACAAATCACGAAGTGCACGAAATGCATTTTGATTTGAACGAACAATTATGTAAAAGGTTTTAACAATATTAACACGCTACTCTATTGTGTACCTCTTGAATTTTTTAAACACTGAAACAAAGAAATGTCGAATAAAGTTGTGCAAAAAACTTGACGTTAAGTAGGATCACCCTCTATAACCGCAATGGTCTTACTTATTCGTGCAATATTCATCTGTATGTTTATTATAGGAAAACACATTTCATTATAATTTTATATGTTGTCACTTCGTATCAACTTTCCGTAAGTAGGTACTTACTGATGATGTCGTTTTACTTTCTTAAAATAACTATACACTGCAGTGGCCAAGCAAACCATTTTGTGCAGTTGAGTTAATACAGAGACTGATTCCTTAGTGATAACTTCTAGATTGGTTCATATACTGAAAAATCAACACTCAAGGTCTTTACTGCCCCACCTGTCATGAGAAGTTGCTCAAATTAGTATTCCAGGAACGGAATAGGTGCAATTCGTTGTGCTAAAATAAAATTTCTGACATGCAAATTATTGACAGAGTTAGATTTTAGGCTGTTTACGGGCCATTAAAATAACCTATTTTGCCGCAGATATCTTTTTGACTGGAAAAAAATATTCGACTAAGAAAGATACTTCTTTTAAGCAGCGGTATTCAAGGATAAATTTTCATTAAATTTTAACTAAGGCGTCATTCGTAAAGTTGACATAAATACCAACGGTTCCACAATTTGCTAGGTAGGTACCTATTATTATATTAGTTCTCAGAATTGACTTTATATAGCTTATAGTTGAATATGATCTATTTGCTATTAATACACTAAGATCTTGTACTGGGATGTCCTAAATATAGGTAATGTGTTCTCTTTTCTTACACCAGATGAATACACAATCTCTTCGGCAGCAGGCTCTAAGACTATAGTCAAAAAACCACATCAACATCAATAATATTCTAAATCTGAAATAAGATGTTTTCCAGACATCCAGTTTATATGGACTATCTTCTTTCAATTTTTAATGAGTATCTATTCCATCATCAAATAACAAACCCCTTCATACCAATCAGATACAAAATTCGACACGGATATTAACAACTTATGACGCTATTACGAAGGAAATTACGTCTGTTTCTTACCTGAAAATAAACTACACATATGTACATTTTTCCTACTCGTACAACTCAAGGAATCCTTTTTTTTTAATTTGCAAAATTGAAATTTAACAATTTGCCGACACATTTGCTCAGTTTTATTAGGTACTTACATATAAGAGACAATCATTGAAGCCCTTATCAACTCGCCTCAGTTTGTCTTTGGTAAAATTGAAGAACGAAAACAAAATTAAAAAACTTTAATGACCTAAAGGACCAGTGGGCAATTACTCACCGTAGTCAAAAAGAAGACATCTGCAACGAGATGCATTTTCTCAGTCAGCGCGCGTTCCGGGGCTATATGCGTCGTTTCAAGACGTCCGCTTGTATTATAGACCTAAATGTCAGTACCAGACCACCGAGGATAATTTCTTCAGTGCTTTTTGTTTTCAGCTGTGATTATGTTCCTTCGTATTGATCCACTGCCGCTGTAAGGACAAAACAACCATCCAACACTCAACATTCAACATCCAATCGGAACTAATTGGCCGTATAAATTCTTAGGTGTTCCATCAATCGCAACAATAAAAATCGTTCTGAATGCGGGCTCTGCACTGTACGTGTGTGAGTGTGGATTGAAAGAGGGTGTCTATTGACAGGAGTACATCCCTATTTAGATCGACGGCTTATGCGATCCGGCTTGAACCTAACCAACCAGTAGAGATTGTTCGATCGACCAACGATGAAGTTAAATAGGAAAAATCCTCATTTTTGTATAGACACATGCACAGAAAAAGGATGCAAAAGGACACCGAGAAAATGGCGATTCGATATGGATAGTATAGTTTCTATGATTACCACCAGCTTAAGTGTTGACGAAGAGGGACATGTACATTTTGTGTGGCAGTCTTGTTTGATTGGATTTTTGTCAACTAACGAAATTTAATTTGGTGTCAAGCAGATGGTCCCTAAAGTAGGAGGATAGGCACTATAGCGTAGAAGACAGCCACAATATGTATATTGAAAGGCAAAGGGGAGAAAGACTCGTGCCCTTTGCTACATAGAACAGAACACGAGGACACTATTTATATACCGTTGTATGTGTTGTATTACAGCGGGTAGTGATTTATACCTATCAATATGCAAACTAAATTTATTTTAAAATTAATAGCGAGTTACGATTTTGTATTTTTTTTTATGTTTATTGTAAGCCCGACAATTCCGAATCGACACGGTTTTATTTTTCGGCTCTTAAAATCATTGAATGCTGATCAGAAAATTCCACCGTATTGGCTTGTCAACAAAAAATTATTTATGGATTAAATGTTAGCTGCCATCTCGTGTATAATACGTAAAGTTTAAATGTCATATATATGGAGTTATCAATGTCAAGTCTGGAGTTCCTGAAGGTAGTCACCTAGGACCACGTTTGTTCTGGTTAATTAAAAATGATCTACCTTCTACAGTAAAATACAGCAACATTTTCCTGTACACAAATGATGCCAAAATCTCTTCGACTTATAAAAGTATAAACGACCATACAAAACTACAAGTTTATTTAATCAATCTAGTGACATGATATATGACTATAATTAATAAACTATCACTCAACACTAATATAATATATAACTCGTTTTCATATATTTGATTATATTATTAGTGGCATATCGTTAGAAAGAGAACATCATTTCGCTGACCTCGGAGTACATTTTGATCCAAAACTTGACTTCAAATATTGACACATCTGTTAACAAAGCCTTTGCACGTTTAGCTATGTTTTAGCATTGGTCTAGAGAACTAAGTGATCCTTAATGTAACTAAAAGCCTTCATGTTGGTCTCGTTCGTTCTGTGTTGTAGTTTGGATGTCAAGTTTGACGTCCATATTCTGCCTGTCACAAATCTGTAAAAAAACCGATCTTAATACTCGCTCTTCGTCATCATAATTGGGATTTTCTTTTTGCGCTGGAGGGGTGAAATACTTTACGGATACTATTTGGTCCGTGCTACGAGTTATGTTAGACTCCATGCTAGAGCATGTATACGTGGCTAAAACACCCCCGTATGTATTCTGTGCTGTAAGTCCCTATGATCCTTCATGTGTTGACATCATGTCTTTTCCTCTTATTGACCTAGACTTTCGCCCTATTTTGGTCTTGTTTAGTTTTCCCGCCTCGGGTCTTCCATAATATTTGCATTTCTTGCAGCTTCACACTTTCGGCATTCCAGCAGCACGTGCTCGGCAGTTTGGGCTTTACCATAACAATGATGACAGAATGGGTCATCAGCAAGTCCAAACCTATGTAGGTATTCCTGGAATCTACAATGTCCCGTAAGCATTGTGATATATAGAGATTTACTTCGCCGTGCTTTCTCTTTTCCACTCTTCGATGATCGGCAGTAAGTTTGTGCAACCATCCTCCGTTGTGTCTTTGCGATTCCATCTAGCGGCTTCTCGAATGGAGAATCTCTCTTTGTTTTCGTTATTTATATACAATGAGATTTTTACCTCCAGCTTGAAAGGCATATTCGCTGCTATCACGCTTAATGCATCCCAGATATAGTTCTGTATGCACAGCATACTCTGAGTGATGCTGTGCACAGAGTTTATCCTTCTCATGTATGACTCAGTACGTGTGGCCGAGGCCCATATGGGGATTGCGTAGGTACATGAGGATTGATTTGCAGTAAGCTGGCTTTCCTACTGTTAGTCTTAAGCGTTCTACTTTTTTACGACTGCTGATGAGAATGGCCTCTACTTAATGGTCCGCCAGTTCCAAACCTGATGAGCTGTGCTATATCTTTACGTCTTTGATAGTGTTATTGCAATGTTGCGTCACTTCCTATATGATTTTGAGCAGTACTACCACTGCGAAGTCGTCAGCGTATCCGATAAAGTTCACTCCTCTTCGTTGCATTATACTCAAATATACTCCAACGGACATAATATTCCATAAAGCTTTTCCCAGAACTGACCCCTTCGGAACTACTCTTGTGGTTTCGTACGTTTTTGGTCCTTCTTCTGTATCAAAAATGAGGGTTCTGTACTTGGGCAATATCATGCTACTTAGCGCTGTCATTATTGTGATCCAGTTTGCCGAGTTGAAGGCATTTTTAACGTCGAGTTAAAGCGGCGCAGTATACTGATTTCTTTCCCTTTTTCTACCTTGTACAAGATATAGCTTCGTGGGCTATGTCACACACTGCTTTTATCCCACATGTGGTGCTTCTTTTCTTACTGAAACCGTGTTGATTATTAGAGAGTCCGTTATGTCCGAATAATTTTCTCTAGTACTTTACAATATATCTATAGTAAAAAAATGATTTAATAAAACTAAAATCAAAAATTATTTTTGAAAATGTAGCCCTCTTTGAAACTGTGCTTCACACCTCACTCTCCCTTTGTGCCTTGGTAAGGAATTCCACAGTCGGATACCGTTGACGAAAAACTGTCTCTCCGAAGTGAGACAGGAAGGCTGGTGAATTAATTATAGGGATCTGTTTGAGGAACCAAACTGTATCGTATTCTACAAGCTGCAAGGAAGTTTGAGCTGGATTATATTGAATAGAAGTAGAAGTGTACGAAAGCGCAAGAGGTCGTCAAGAGAGATGTTATAGATTCGCACAGAGAAACTACGCAAGCCGAATACATGGCGCGCAGTATTATTGAATGCTGCAATAAGCCTTCTCTTGCTGACTGCATCACAATGACAAAAAACTTCGCACCCATTTGTGAGTATAGGCACAACTAGTGTTTTAGCTAAAAGCAAACGAGATTTCAGAGGAGTATAACGTTTCGAACACCAGAGCATACGGAGTACACCATAAACCTTTCCGCCAGCGGCGTTGATATGCATATTCCAGGACAGAGTATTATCGAAAAGCATACCAAGATTCATTGCCTTTGATAAGATGGGGAAGTATTGATGATTTTTAACTGGATACTAGTTAGTTATCATATTAGACAGGCTCAAGCAGCTGTTCTATTCAAACCATTTTTAACTTTCTCTTATAAAGAGAAAAATGTTGTTTTCATGAAAATTTTCGACCTCGAGATTTTGATTGATTCTAACATTACGAAAATCAAAACAGTAGTTTTTTGAATTCCGCCCGTCTGTCCGTACAAGCCTCAAACGACTTAACCGATTTTCTTCAAACTTCGTATCAAGCGTTTGTTTGGTCATAATTCTAGGTAATTTTTTTTCTTAGCTTTTAGCCATGTTATTACCGGTACCTGCCATATAAAAATCATACATAACCTAAATTTTCTCGAAGACAGCTCTTACGATTTTGAACTTCATATGTACATAAGCATATTAGTTCCAGCAAAACTACATACCCAGTTTTTTCGAGCAAATGCATATAACGGATTTTTGCATTTAGGCCATATGAAGAAAATTGTCAATTTCTCGCAAACTATTTTCCCAAATTGTATACTACTATTACTGTTTTCTTGAGTTCCACATAATTGGTTTTGGCTCAATCATCCCTAAACGGAATTTTTAGTTTAGACCAATAACGTAAAATGATTATTTTCCCCATGGACACCAATTACTTTCAACTACACAATAAACATTCTTATAAACACATTTTGACATAATTTATATCATTTACTTACATCTTACTTACTTACTTAAGTGGCGCTACAGTCCGGTTGGGCCTCAACCAACATGCCTCTCCAATTAGCGCGGTCCTTGCTGGTGACCATCGCTCAGAGGAATGCGTAGTTGACTGCTAAGCTAAACGCTGCGGGTTCAAGCCCCAGATTAGCAGCATTCTTTTTCTACAAAAATCGCCAGCTTATCTGAGGCCACCTGTGCGATAATATGAGACAATATAAATCTATGTCTCTCTCTCTGTGCCATGTAGGTTTATGTTATATGCCTTTCCTTCTATGTATCTATCTGTCTCTCTGTGTTGTGTTAATGGCTTGTCTGTCCCAGCCGATGGCCTCAGTCGCCAGTGCTGTTATGTGTCTGTATTTCGTTGCATTCATGTGCGAAATACTGTGATGTCAATGTCAATGTCAATGTCAGCCCCGTCATTAGCTAACTGCCTCCAGTTGCGAACTCCAAGTTGGGTAAGGTCGGTTTCTCCTTGTGCGCGCCACTTAAGGCGAGGTCTTCCTCTACTGCGAAGACTCTGCGAGCCGGAGAATTGGTGTCCATTCGTTCTACATTTCCTAGCCATCTTAAACGTCCAATGCGATTTTTTTCCCTCTCAAATCGACCAAGTATTTCTTCATTTTTAAGCGCCGTAGAGCAGGACTGGGATGATCAGGGTCTTATATAGGATCTCCTTAGTAGTTCAATGAGGGCTTTATTACTGAATGGCCTACTTATCCCTAAGAAACAGCTGTTGGCAAGAGTTATTTTTCGTTTAATTTCTGTCGAGATTTTGTTGACAGAGTTAATTGCGGAGCTGAGATACACAAAGTCCCGTACTACCTCAAAGTTATATTCGTCGATGTTGTGTGAAATTTCGTGTTGACAGCATATACTTCGTCTTGCCCTCATTTACTGCTAAACCAATTTTTGCCGCTTCCTTCCCTATACTAGCAAACGTGGCTATGACATCACGTTGAATCCTACCAATTATGTCAATATCGTCGGCGTATGCTAGTAGTTGTACCGATTTTTGGAAAATTGTACCGCTGGGGTTGGCTCGTGAGTTTTGCACAATCTTATCAAGAATCTGATTGAAGAAGTCACATGACAGCTCATCGCCTTGCCAGAACCCTTTTTTGGTATCGAATGTGTCGGTGAGGTCGTTTCCGACCCTGATGAAGCAGCGAGTATTCTCCATCGTCATCCTACACAAACGGACGAGTTTGGGCGGTATACCAAAACTAGACATGACTCTATGTAGTTCGTCTCTATAAATACTGTCGTATGCGGCTTTGAAATCGATGAATAGGTGGTGGGTATCAATTTGGACTTCTTGGGTTTTTTCCAGGGTCTGCCGAAGTGTGAAGATTTGATCGGTTGTGGACTTTCCTGGCCTAAAACCACACTGATAAAGGCCGATCAGGTTGTTGGTAAACAGTTTCAGGCGTTCACATATTACGGCAGATAGGATCTCGTAGGCGGTTTAGAGGGTCTCCTTTTTCGTGGATCGGACAAACGATGCTGAGGTTCCATTCTTTAGGCATACTTTCTTTCGACCAGATTTGCTTATGAGTTGGTGGATGTTTCTTACAAAGTCATCTCCGCCGGCTTTATAAAGCTCGGCGGGAAGGCCGTCATTTCCGGCAGCCTTATTACGCGTGAGTTTAGATATTGCTGGATTTTGTCCGTCATCGCCGTTCAACAGTCTGCAGAAGTGGTTCTTCCATATCCTCAGCATCGACTGTGCTTCCTTGTTCCTCTCGACAGGATTCTGTTCGAGCCATGTATCCTTGGCTTCGACGTTTTACACTTTGGTAAAACTTGCGAACATCGTTCCTGGAGTGGCACCTCTCTATATCCTTGATCGCGCGCTTTTCTTGTTATTTTTTCTTCTTTCTGAAAAGCCGGTGTTCTTCCCTTCTTCGGCAGCTTTCGTCTTCACCTGCAGTTTAGCCTTGTATGCCTCGTTCTTGGCTGCGAGCATCTGTCGGCAATCCCCATCAAACATCAGTTGCGGCTGATCTAATGGCTTGGTGACATCGTTGCTATTGTTTTTCGACATTCGATGCTGGTGGTATGGTGTTAGTCGAGATGTAAAGGGATACGCGTTGCGCGAAGGTCTTGCCGGTCTCTTGCGATTGCAGTCTTTCGACATTTTTCTGGATTATTGTGGTGTGGTGGATATCCGCATTCTTACCTTGGCTGCAACAAGGTAGTGGTCCGAGTCGATGTTAGCTCCTCGGAATGTTCGGACATCCAAAATACTGGATGCATGCCTCTTGTCTATCGCTATGTGATCAATTTGGTTGACCGTTCGTTGATATGGAGACCCGCCATGTGCCCTTATGGACATCAAGGTGAGGAAACCGTGTGCTGGCTATAGTGGCATTTCGTTCCGTAGCGAAGTCAGTTGGCCTAAGTCAGTTACCAGACGTGTTGTCGTGTAGCCGTGTAGGCTGTGTTTTCCGACAATACTGCTAAAGATGTCTTCTCTTCCTACCTTTGCGTTAAAATCTCCCAGCACGATTTTAACATCGTACTTCGGTAGTCGCTCATAGGTTTTGGCAAGGATTTCATAGAAGCAGTCCTTACCTATATCAATTTTTTCCTCCTTTGGGGCGTGAGCGCATATGAGGCTTATGTTGGCGAATTTGGCCTTAATGCGGATTGTTACTATGCGTTCGTTATTGACTTGGAAACATAAAACTTCTTGCCTAATTCTGGCACTTATAAAAAAAATCCGTATCCGAATAGTCGCTGTTTCTGCTCTCTACAACACGGTCCGTAGTAGATGTCACAATTTTTCATCCTCTTTTTGCCCGACCCATCCCATCGTGTTTCCTGGATGGCAGTAATGTCTGCTTTGTAGCAGTTAAGGTCTTCCGCTAGTTGTTCGCTTGCACCTCTCCTGTTTAATGTTCTCACATTCCAGGTGCAGATACGAACATCGTTGTCCTTTTTGCGTTTAGCCGTATCGTCAACAACAAAATCAGTCCTTTCCGAGGCTATTGGTTGTTTCGCAAAAATGTTTTTTTTTTAAATGGGTGGGTAGTTTACCCATATCACAACCCCCGACCTGGAGGGCCAGTTCCAATTTATTAGATACCTACGAGATTGAGCACTGCCGTTGGCCTTTCGGTTCATCCGCCACCATCTCTGTTCAATGGGCCTGACTAACCTTTGAAATTCCTAGACATCCTGTTGTCCCAATATGTCGAAGCAGATTGTCTATGTTCGCCTGGGACAGCAGGCCCTGTATTAATTCCGTGTCATTCTGACCTGGTTGTTTAAGTGTTGCTGTTTATCGTCGTGTTATCAACACTCGCGCTTTTCGTTAAGCAAGTCAAATCCGGTTGGATGAGACCAGTACGTGATGGTTACCACTTGGAGGTTAAAAACAAGCACTTGATGTGTAGTCAGAGTTACAACCACTGGGTATTGCCAAGTTAAAGCCAATCAGAGTCTACCCTCGTTCTACAACACCCAAACCATCCAAACCATTTTTAGCATCATTAATCAAAATTATTATTATTGTGTATGAGAAAGTTTCTTATCACCCATTCGTTTCTGTAGTATTCGCGGATCCACTTTAATGTGCCAACACATTACCACTGTTTAAGAAAGGCGCAAATAGTGAATTAGGTAACTATAGGCCTAAAGCCGTGGTGTTTTTTATTTTTAACCAGAACGCGTTTTTTTTTTAGTAAGGTTCAATTAAGATCTCAGTTTAGTAAATCAACCGAATATGCCCTGGTACGTTTCCGTTCTCAACTTTTTGTTAGCCTTGATATAAAAAAGAATACAGCCACATTATTTGTTGACATATCAAAAGCGTTTGATATGGTTAACCATGTAATATTGATTGATAAACTTGAAAGTGCTGGGTTCCGAGTTTTCACATGTGATTGGTTTCATAATCAAAATTTAGAACCCAAAGAGTGAAAGTTGGGGACATCAAAATTTGAAATAAAGTCAAGAGATTTCGGAGTTCCGCAAGGTTCGGTAATGGGACCAATCCTTTTTTTGGCTTACATCAATTCGTTGTTTAGATTGCCCTTTAAAAGTTTATTGACAGCTTCTGCAGATGATGTTAGTTTTACGTACGATACAGATAGTTTTCTTAATCTTATATCTGATATAAATTGGGATCTGTGCTTGTTAAGAGTCTGATTTGCAGAACACAAATTAAGTTCTAAAACTAAGGCAATGTTTTTTTTTTGAATCTGTCTCGGCTTAAGATTATTTATGCTGATCTGTTTTTCCATGCAACTTAGTGTCAAAAATTTAGAATGTTTTATTGCACCTGTAATTCTGTGGTTACCTCTTCATCTTTCATTGATTCTACAAGCAGCCAGCGGTGCTGAATGTTCTAAGGTAGAAATTATTAACGAATTCAAATATTTGGGAATAATCATTGATTATAGAAAGAGTTTTTATAACCATATAGACAATCTTAGACAGTATTTCCGGTGTATTCTTTTAAATTTATTCTTTCTGCGTAAAGTTTGCTCTTCTAACTATTCTACTGCTTAGGGCATATTATGTAATTTTTCATTCGAAATTACAATATAGAATCTGTTGTGGGGAAGGTACGTATAATAGTAATATTAAGACCCTATTAGTTTTGCAAAAAGTGTTCTGAAGAAAATATGTGACAAACCTCACCTATATTTTAGTTTTCCACTATTTACGAATTTGAAAATTCTTTTGGTAGGACATATGTATTGCTGTAAAGTTCTAAACATTTTCTCTAGAAGACCATATAATCCTAACTTTAGAGTAATTGATAGTATTAGTCTATGTGGAATTTTTTTTGACTGACTGTCCGACTTCCGGTTTTTCTAAAAATATATAGAGTTTCTTCTTGTCGTATATTTAATAAACTCCTTGAATCTATAAGAATGCAAACATCTCATTTGTTATTTATTAAACAAGTAAAATACTGACTCCTAAGTCTGGGTAATTAGTATCGAATTCTTGGTAAATGGTTCTACCCGATTTTTAATGAAATATTCAACTTCCAATTCAATTCAATTTTTGTAAAGACTATTGCAATTAAAAATATTTTAACTTTATTTAATTTTATTTAAGGGTCACCCTACTCATTTTATTGTTATTGTCAATTTATTTTGCTAATGGTGGCAACTCTAATTTTTTTATACACTTTTGTCACTTAAAACAAATAAATAATAATAAAAAATTCTGGTGGATATGACTAAGATAATGTCTGGCTAAGATATAAAAATTGAACTTTTAACAATTTTATCTATTTTTAAGTATTATGAATAAGTAAAAAATGTTCTACGTATTCGTTCTCCCGGAGTAACTTCAGCGTTGCTTCAAAGAGAAAAACAAATCAAAATATGACTAAATAACACAATAAGTAAAATATATAATAACGGTCGATATTTTAAGAGATTTAAGAATTTTCAGGTGGGCAGCACAGGTTAGCAATGGCAATGGAAATTTTTTTAGTGAACTCTGTCATTTAATCATGGAAAGACTTAAAAACGAGCAACGATTGCAAATTTTTGAAATTTATTATCAAAATTCGTGCTCTGTGAAAAATGTGTACCGCTTGTTACGACCTTATTATGGTCGTCATTATCGACCTGGTGAATCAACAACTGGTGCTGTTATCACCAAATTTACTTTTTTGAACGTTAAACCATCGACTCTCATGCGTACAGTGCGTAACGAAGAGAATAGTGCAGTCGTAGCGTCCAATGTTAATGAAGATCGTGAAATGTCAATTCATCGCCGTTCTCAGCAACTTAACCACACGGAAAATTTTACATGTCGATTTGGGTATGAAAGCCTTTAAATTCTACTTGTGCAAAAATGATGCCGAATAACCTACCACAACGTCTCGTTTTTAGTGAATGTGCCTTAAAACAGCTCCATGAAAATCTGCTGGTTTATGTTCAGAGATGAGGCTCATTTCTGGCTCAACGGGTACGTAAATAAGCAAAACTGTCGCATCTGGAGTTACCGATTCATCCCGAAAAACGACAGTTTGGTGTGGTTTATGGGCTGGTAACATCATCGGTTAAATTTTTTGTTTTTTTCTTCCGTAGAAGAAACGTTAAGTTGGCTGAGTTGAACTTGGTTGATATGTTATTATATCAAGACGGTGCCGCATGCCACACAGCTCGTGAAACAATGGAAATCTTGATGGATGAATTCGTTGAGCAGCTTATATCTCGAAACGTCCCTTAGTTGGCCGCTAAGATCATGCGATTAAACGCCTCTTGATTATTTCTTGTGGGGTTATGTAAAGTCGTTAGTCTATGCGGACAAGCTGAACACGATTGAAGCCTTACAGGATAACATAACATGCGTAATTCATGGAATACAGTCCGAAATGCTAGAAAAAGGGACGCAAAATTGGACTTTATGAGTGGACCATTTGAATCGTAGCCGCGGACAACATTTAAATGAAGTTGTCTTTAAAACGTCAATGACAAAGCCTATTTATCGATTACAATAAAATACTGACCTCAACCAACTTGGAGTTCGCAACTGGAGGCGGTTGGCTTAGGACCGGGCTAATTGGAGAGGCATGTTGGTTGAGGCACAGTTTGATTCCTAACTGGCGCTACAGTTAGGAATGAAACTTAAGTAAGTAATGCAATCAGTGTCTATTTTTTCATTTATATCAATTAATCTACAAGCGACTTACAGTCATCCATACTGTGCCCTCTATAGTTCCTCTAGTAGTGAACCTTCCAATTTGAGTGTTTTATTCGATTTAAAAAAAATACGCTGAAAAAGTCACCCATTATCTTAAAGTAATTTTTAATTCTATTTGAGAAATAATAATTCAATAGTTCCTTACACAGTATAGAAATTATTGGCAATTGCAAATGTATATAATAATGCACTTAGCTTGTAGTCAGCTTTTATAATTCCATATTTCAAGCACAATATGGACATAGGCAGAGTAAAGTGGCAAAGCTGTAGTAGAAGTTATCGCCCCAAGTTGGCCGGGAATACTTTTTCGTAAAGGAAAGTAGGAAAGCTTTCGATTTTTGTTCGGTCTAAGCATGAGTAAAGATCTCGGATTTAAAAAGTTGAATGGTGAAAGGTAATAATGTTTCTCTGCACTGTCGTTAATATTTAAATTAAGATCTAACAAGGAGGTTAAAATGTTCACGTACACGCTAGAGTTTTTTTTTTTAAAGTTGCTCGGATATGTCATTAACAGTTTTATTTTATTTTCGGCATATCCGGTCTCCTAAATTTACCTCAACAATTTCTTAAGATTTTCATTTAAATAATCTGAAGCTCTTCGGCTGCAGTGGGTGAGATTGTGAACCAGGTGCAAACTCCATAAGTCAATATTGGTCTCATCAAAGCCTTATACATTATACATCGCTTAAGCATTGCTGTTACTATTTTTCCTTTTTTCAACGTTAGGCTGGCGTGTTTATTGAAGCAAAGTCTTTAATGGAAGGTTATACCAAGAAGTATAGAGCTATACAGAAAATGTACGTTGTATGAGATGTGCACTTTATGTAATTCTATACTCTTTGGTTGTGGAGAGAAGCACAACATAGGAGAGTGTAGGTTAAGAAAGGAGCGGGTCGATGAAATAACCCTGCTTAAATGTGCACTATGCGGTGGCGGCGGGCACGCCGCAAACTATCGGCTCTGTCCAAAGTTTCAGCAACTTAAAATAAATAAAACAGCGAAGCAAACGGTAGTGGAAAATCAGCCAGCCGTTCGCCCTCCCTCAATGTCCGTCAATCCCCATATTTCCTACGCCCAAATGGCGTCAGGAAAGGGAAAAACGGTACAGCATCCACCTAAGGAAACCAGACAGGCCCCCGTGCCTCAGGCTCCAGCAGTGGATGCGGATTTGTTGACTGCGTTGAGGGTCATTCAAGGTCAGCTAACCGGTCTTCAAAACCAGCTACGGGAGCAGTCCTCAAGGGTAGACTATATCTACTCCTTGTTGCCGAGCTTAACGCAACTTAGATCGTAATGGGCGCGCTGTCAGAGAGACCCTTAAAGATCCTGGCTGTGAATGTAAGTTCACTGATTAGGATCGAACGTAGAGCTAATCTTTTCCAGTTGCTTACAGACCAAAGTCCCGATGTGCTTATGGCTAGCGAAACTAAGCTAAACCAGAAGCATAAATTGACTAACAGTAATTACAATATCGTAAGAAGGGACCGACCCAACTCCACTCAAGGAGGCGGGGTCGCTATCTTTATACGAAAAGGCTTTAGTTATAAGGTCATATATAGTGGTGAAGTGCGACGATTCCGGCTGCTGGAAGCCTGCGTCATATGCATTCCTCTCCAACAAGGGAAGCGACTGTATATGATAGCGGCCTACGCACCGGAGGCACCTCAGCCTACACTTTTTACAACAGAGCTCGGAAAACTTTTCGAATCTCTAAGACTGAACTCAGTGGAGAACTTTTATCTCTTGGCCGGAGATTTAAATGCCACGAAGATTAGGGAAATCAATTACAAAATCCTCGGGGTAACCATCTTTACAATTGAATGGTCCACTACAATGTTGAATATAGGATCGACATTTTCGCCACAGATAGGCCATCGTTTCCGCGAAGCGGTGCTTTCCTGGTCCTGTAGGTCAACATCCGCGAAACTGTTTACGGACGATTGAGTACGACAGTGATCACTACACACTCGCCGCCGTAATACAGCTTCCGAACGCGCTTGTGGCGCTGGAGGAGTATGTGCCTGTGCATTCTTACAACTACGGTAAGATGCGCTGGCCTCGCTTCACCAACGCCTTATCAAGAGTACTACGTTCGAGGGCCATTTCACCATCAAACAACAGAAACCTAACAAACAACGAAATCGCCGAAAACTTGCAACAAATGGATGAAACGATTCAACGAACAATGAACAGGACGAAACCGAAATACAAAGAACATGACATAACGTCTACGTACAGAAACGCGACTATTGACGCACTCCACAGACAAAAAAGCGGACTTCTGACAAGACTTAAACTCTTGTACAGACGACTGACAAACCCACGCGACCCGGAGATTAGTACACTGAAGGTTGATCAAAAACATCAACCAGTTGATCAAGGAGAACTATCGGTTGTCCATTAATTTGTTTTGGAATAACAGAATTCGGGCCGTAAATTCCAGCGACCCGAGTATGTTTCCACAAATAAATAAGATCTTTAGGAAGAAATGTCATAACGACCTTCCGTGTATTAAGCTCCAATGAACAACTGACAATACAACATACTTTTGACAGCAGGAATTGATCCGGGGGAAGCCGTCTTCGACGACGATTTCTATGTTATTGAAGATCCTCTGGAGAAAGTGGAGGCAGTGGGGGCTGTCTTACAGGAAGTGTATTAGGTGAATGATAGCATTCGCCCGAACCGCGCTCTGGAAAACAATGCCCTGCTCCATCATTTCTATCTCCGAAATGACATAACGCAATGGCGATCTGAGAACTGTGGTTTCACCCGGTTTGATGACGAAAACTTGGCAAACGCCATAGTCGCCGAGCGAAGTGGGTCTAGTCTACCGTTAAACTCGAAGGTGGAACTCCAGATCATCTTCGATTCCACAAAGAAAAAGAAGTCAGCGGGAGTCGATGGTATATCCAACATTGTACTGCGATACTTACCCCCTAAGCTCTATACATTTACGAAACGCTGTTCAACAACGCGCTGTATAATGCACATTATCCAGTGCGTTGGAAGACGGTGGTGGTTCATCCTCTCCCGAAAAAGGGAAAGGACAACTCCAATCCGGCGAATTTCCGGTCGATAAGTCTCCTTCCGAGTATCAGCAAGGTTTTCGAAAAGATTCTCAATCGAGCTTGAACAGTTGGTCTGAGGACAAAAATATTATACCAGAGAACCAGTTTGGTTTCATGCCGCCTCCAAACTCGTCTCTGATATACAATGGAACAAAGCCAAAAAACAGTGCACGGGTGCATGTCAGGTTGATTTAGAGAAGGCTTTTGACACCGAATGTTTAGACGGCCTCTATCTAAAGCTATATATGCTATATATGCTTCATGACATGCTGACCGGTAGAACGTTTGGTGTCAAAAGTGGCAATGTAACTTCTACCACAGAATTTTTCATTAAGAATGGTCTGCAACAGGAAGCGGTAAACTCGCCGATTCTCTTCAGCATTTACACCAGTGATATGATAGGTAGTCTTACTTAGGCAATTGCGTATGCGGACGATCTTATCGCGTACAGAACAGCCTCTACTGTCGAAGTCATTCGAACTCTTTTGCAGCGGGACTTCGACAAGATCTAGAAATATTGTGATGACTGGAAGTTGAAAATCTACCACGTCTTCCGACGAACTGTGGATAAGCGGCTCCTATACGACCGTGACGTCGTCGCTCAGGGCGGAGGGGAGCGTCTGCGGTTCAGCAGGGGTGTGTCCGATTGGGACCGTCGGAGTAGGTCACAACAGGAGAACCTGTTGTGGTGGGTGAATGAGCGTTAAAGATAGTTGACTTAAAATTGTTATTTTATGGCCGACTTACATAGTTTTATTCTTAGGTTTAGGTGTAAAGCAGTCATTTTTTAAGTTATTTTTAGGTAATTATATTTAAGTAGTTTAAGTTAGTCGATAAGAAGTTTTAATTAGCATGTAAGTTTAAATAAAATAAACAAAAAAGACAAGGAACCAAGTTTTTCAAAGTTTTCTTGGTAAAAATTGTGTTACTATTATATTTATGTATTAGATAATGGGCCGAAAGTCATTAGGGCATAGGGCAAGTAAGTTAGTTAAGTAGTTGATAAGTAAGCTAGGTTTTTTCATGAATTTTCGTCTAGCATGTAAGTTAGTTTAAAAAAAAATTAAATAAAAATGAATTAAAAAACAAAAAAAAAACTCTTTGGTTACAACGAGATGTTTGACATAATCTCATAGGGGAATATCATTTCTATTTATTTTAAGATTCTGAGACTAACTGACCTGTACTGCAAGATAAAGTCCTTTTCCGCTTGAGTTTCTAAAACGTCTTAGGCCGCATCCTTGGGGATTGCGAAACAGTTGGAGTGCTCAGAGCTCTTGATGACGGAGCTAACTCTATCTCTAAGGAAACTTACGATTATGAAAAGCAATCACCTTGGGGAAATATCCTAATATGTTATTGAGCAAGCCCTTGTGCCAGACTGAGTCAAAGGCTTTTCCAGGTCTTTATCAAAATTAATGGTAGATTTCCTGTCATTTCCTGTTTTTTAGGTTCTGAACAATGTTGTTGTTGTGAATTACAGGTACAATTACAAATTTTGTGTGTTTAAAGATGAATCGGTTATTGGAATAATGTAAGACTTTTTACAATGATATTAAACTACTCTGCCATGTGTAGTGAGAGCTTTTTTACTAAATTGCAATCTTAGCTCAAGGAAACAGCGGCTTGCAAGAATAATTATCTGCGGGAATGGCGTCATGTCCGGCAGCCTTTAGATTTACATATTGCTTTCCTTATACTTCACTAAGGTCGGGTGGTTGGTAGTATTCCTTGCTCTCTTCAATATTGAATGGTTAGTTGCGCTAACAGCGGGAGGTTGCTTGTCATCACCGTTTCACAGTCTGCAGAAGAGGATTTACCATAAAATCAGCATAGAATGTGTCTCAACAGCGATATTTCTTTGTTTATCTCGATAGGATTCTGTTCACGTGTTATATCCCTGGCTTTGACATTTTTAGCATTTATACAAAATATGAATTTATTTCCTGGAGTGGCACCTCTCTTCTTTCTGAAAAGACAGTGTTCATTCGTTCGTCGCCTAAAGAGCTCAATAGCTTCTCTCGTCTTCACCTGCAGCCTGTGTTCCCCGTTCTTGGCAGCGAGCATCAAACAATGTGCCTTGCTGGTGGTCGCGAGAAAAACAAATGAACAGACTAGTGCAGATAAATGTTATGTAAAGAAAATGATAAATATTTATGGATTTCATTGTTTCTGAAATCAGTTAGATATTTTTCTATTGGCAAAACTGTGTATTGAGCCATTTGTTTAGTGGGACATTAATTAAAAAATTATTTTAAAATAAATCTGTTTAATCGATTTGCCACAACATTTGGATAAAGCAAATGTATGCATCCATATAACGTCAAAATTTAGCCAACGCATAAAATTTAATTTAAAAGCAATTGGCACAAGGTCTTAACATTGTTTACCTACACCAATTCTTATGAGGAAAATACATGCATCTGATCTATATTGTAGGTGTTATTGCCTTCAAGGCCGGAGCAGTTTCCTTTAACTTCCGTATATATATATATATAATTTCCAGAGACCTAATCGCAAACGAGACTTTGGTATTTGTTTGCTAATTTATATATTATATTATGGGTTTACTCCATAAGCTATGATATCTTGTTGATAAGGGACGCCATGGCATATATTAACTGTATTTAAAATATATATTCATATATTTGTACATGCGAGTTCTTAACATGAACATTGGTACGTATATAAATACAAACTCACTCAAAGTACCAAGACGATTAATTTTTAATCTCGACAGACATTCTGAAAGGCAGGTAATCTTAACCTCGCAACAACACGTCACCTTCGTTTGTTTGCCTTCGGCCTTGTGCCGATGTTGTCAAACACAACAAACCCTTGTGTAATATTTTACCACTGCCTTAGCTGATCCTGATTAGCACTTGTTCGTTATTAAGGTAAGGTGATCATCGCCGCAGGCGATTGAAAAAAATATATAACGTTTGCCCTGCTTCCGTTTCGATGGTCACACCTATCGAAGTGGATGTTTCTATTACAAGGCACGCACGCACATCACACACATACACAAACAAAATTATGACTCCGAAGGAAAACATCCAGATTAGGAGTATCCTTTCCTTTATTTTTTGTGTATGTCGATGGCAAGAGGTGATCCAATCTAGATCCTTTTGTCTGTCATCCGATTTAATTTGGATTAGTACAAGAATCCAGTGGTTAAGTCTAGTAAACGCCCACAAATCCGCATGTTTCGCATGTTGTGAGGATTTCGCAAGGATTGTGTTTTTTTTTATTCTGAGCCCCTATTGTGTAAAAATGACTTTTTGACACGAGACTTAAGTCGAAATTTGGTGTGAATTGCATGTATAAAGGAATGCGATGATATTGTTAGGAGTTGTGAAATATTTATGAGGTTTATTGGATTTTCAGATTATATTGCGTAGTTTTTCGTGACTTAAATTTTGAAAGAATTTGAAGGAATATCGAAATGACCCCCAATGGTGAATGTTAATGAAGTTATTTGACCAGAAAATGGACGCGTAGGCTTTGAATTACATACGTATAAACGACCAGACCTAAGTAAAGTGCTGTTTGCCAATGTGAACGTGTTCGCATGTGTATGAAAATACGGATTTTAGTTTTTTTATGAATGGATACTATTGAGACTATCAGCTCATAGTAGTTTAAGATTTTGTTCAATCAAAAATCATTTTGCTTCGATATAAATTGGATGTTTCCTATAAGCACAGTTCCTTACGGCTCTGCAAATTCAACGTGGTTGACAATAATCAAAAGTTTAGTTTTTAATAGTTATAGTTTTAGTAATGGTTTTATTACCTCGAGAACTCGAATGATTGAGTTGATAACAGATTCAAAAAAACGATTTGTTTTGAGTGTTTTTCTAATTTCATCTCCATGTTATTCCTATTAAAATAATTCACAAAAACAAAACCAAATCCTAGGTTCAGACTTTTGCATTAACTTATTGTAAAAATACACCCGGGGTGGCATCAGTAACTGCAATATAACTATTTTGCTCATTACTTACTAAATTTTATACACTTAATTCGTTTATTGGTTAAATAAGATATTTGTGCGAAAAAACATAAGGAAATTACATCGTCATCAATGAGGACATTTGTTGCTAAAATTTAAATTTTGGAGGTTAGCCTTGTGACTTTTTCTCACTAGCCTTATAATTAGCGTGGGACTAAAGTATAAAGCAAACCAAATGCAGCGCGTGATTGAGGATATAGAGAGGTGTCACTCCAGGAACGATGTTCACAAGTTTTACCAAATTGTAAAGCGTCAAAGCCAAGGATACAAGGCTCGAACAGAATCCTGTCGAGATGAACAAATTAATATCGTACTTGAGACACAGTCGACGCTAAGGATATGGAAGATCCACTTCTGAAAACTGTTAAACGGTGAATATTGGCAACGACAGCGAAAACTGTCAACCATTCGACCTATGTAAAGTGATGATAGCAATATCAAAACTCATGCTTAATAAGTCTTCGGGAAAAGCCAGCTGAGATGACTTAATAAAAAACATCAACAAACTCATAAGCCAAGTCTGGTCGGACAAAATTACGAAATAAGAATGAAATACTGAGTGAATTGAGGATAGCAATATCTAAACTCAAGCTTTATAAGGCTGCCGGAAATGACGGCCTTCCTATTGAGCTCTTTAGAGCATCTTTAGATCTTTAGATCATTATAAAAGTGGAAAACCTTGGATATCAAAGCTGCAAAACACAATTGACAACAATTTGCAAAAGTCAATAGGTGCAGAAAAAAAGATATGGTGCCATATTCTAAGACGGCTTTTGGAAGTACCTAATTTGGTTTCTTACTAGTCAAAACCTATTTTTTCTATGCCATAGAGAGGAATTGTCACCAGACAATAGAGGCAATTTGTTGGAATTTGTGAAACTTATATCCACTTACGACCCAGTTTTAAAGGGGCATTTGTTGAGAATCGAGCATTCAATAGGTGATAAGAAAGGTGTATGCTCGTATTTGTCGAATAATATTCAAAATAAATGTATTTGCCTTTTGGTTAAAGGAGTGAGGACAGAAATTGTGAAGGACATCCGCTAGACGAAATAATGGCATTATATTCGAAAGCATACCCGATAAATCAAATATCGACCAAATGAGTGCGGTCATTAGACACGTTCACATCCCGGACGGAAAATCAGTTGAGATAAGGTAATCCTTTCTAGGATTTTTTCCTATATCTGGAAAAAAATGCCAAAGAATTTACTGACGATGTTATTAAGCAACTCAATGAAGATAATTTTGACGTTTACTTTTGCACGACTCAGGAATGTGATAATGCTGCGACTATGGCACGTGTTCATGGAAGAATTCAAAAATAAATTCGGCAAATGAATCAAAAAGCTTTGTTTATGCCATGTGCAAACCATTCTTGAAACCTTTGTAGATTTCACTCTTTGGGAAGCACTCCTTCAAATCAACGTTTTTTTTTTTTTTGGAACAACGTACACATTTGTTTAAGCATCTACGCATCGTTGGGATAAAAAAATAAAAATAAATGTAGGTTTGTCAGTCGGAGACATATAGGTTCAACTCTGCTTCTCTC
The DNA here is from genome assembly GCA_949824845.1 of Rhingia rostrata. Taxonomy (NCBI): domain Eukaryota; kingdom Metazoa; phylum Arthropoda; class Insecta; order Diptera; family Syrphidae; genus Rhingia; species Rhingia rostrata. The sequence goes on from OX463755.1 coordinate 77,513,958, forward strand.
TGAGACAATTATAAGGATATTAGGCAAAATTAGGATGCAAGGTGCTGCTATCTTTGCTACCAATCTGCTGTATGCGACTCTATGTTTATGTGTTATCTTTCATGTTGGCGGCGCAACATTTTGGAAAAAAGTTTATGCAGTAAAGCCACATGTAAAAATTTGGGCTCACTCCAGGAAAAGTGTGTGATAAAACTTGAGGCACTCGCGATTTTTGAACATCGTGATGAAACCGTTGAAAGACCATAACACAGGCACAGGAGAAAAATGTACTGACGAAGCTATTCGGTTGAAAGGTGAGAAAAACAAAAAAGAGGAAAACTATGCCAGGCGAAAAAGCTGCTGGATTGACGTTGATAGAGGGAACACTTAAATCCATATTAGAAACTCGGGATTCATTTTAAACTGAACTTATCATAGGTCTAAAATGAAAGACATTGCGTCAATTTTCTCAGCTCTTTAAACCAAATTATTGCTGTATGGAACACAAGAAGAACTGCTTGCTGTTGTTCTAATGATTACCTCGTCTTTTAGAGAACAAACTGACAACAGTATCATATTGGTAATCTCGACAATACGGCGTCACATTACCGCTGCAAAAATAAAATTATAAGATGCAATCTGGAAAGCCTAAAATTTTTGAGCTTCATTTTTAAGTGAGACTTTTTAAACTCGTTACCGAGTCTGTCATTTTTTTATTAAACAATTTGCATCTCATCGTGTGAACGAAGCTTTTCAAAATTAAAATAATTTAGACTTACCTAAGATCAAAAATTCGGGTGACTATACTTTCAATTGAAAAAAATAACACTCAAAAAATACAAATTTTAGTGATTTAATCGAAACTTTCGGTGTTAAAAATCCCCGAAAGCAAATATTTATAAAATATTTGTTCAAGTTTTTTCGAAAAAATTTTAAGTGACGTAAGATTGTTTTACCGCTTCGGGTGCCACTGCCTTAGTCCGCCCCTGGTGCAAGGTTCGAACGTAATGAACTCGCCAGATTCTTTAGCTATATCATAAGTAGGTGAAAACACATCCCGAAGTACACCTCAAATATGGAGGGGTATAGGACCATTACGTGTTTTTTTTTTGGATTTGGAGATTTGGCTGTTTTCTCGTTTACAATGCGCACGTAAACTCTCAGAAATATTATTATTGCCTCTAAGATGTTGTTTACAGAATAGAATGAAGTTATTTTCAAAATAAAATTTTAAAAAAATGTCGTATACAGAATAGCATATCATTATTTTCAAAATAAGATAAAATCAAATAAAACCTTCTGTTAAGAGCAAAGTCAATAAGCATATCGATAACATCCCGTATAAATGTACTAACGACAATTATTCAGGAAATTGTTTTTATAATTTATGCACGTTTTGATCTTGGTTTGATGTTTCTACCAATAAAACAAAATAAACTATAAAAAAATAAAATTAACAGTACACTACAAAATATACAAATAATTACCTACATAGGAAGTTTTTTTTTGTCTCCTCTAAAATTTTAAAAATGTAGCTTAGTACATTTTTCCGGGAATTTTTTTTTTGTCAGGGATAGATTTTTTTTAATTTGATTTTTTTTTATTTAATTTTGTATAATTTACTTTTATTTTGTACTATTAACTAATATTAATCTTTTTAATTTTGTCCAGTGTTTTCTTTTTTCAAATTTTGTATTTTTTTATTATTATTATTATTTTTTATATGAAAAAATCTGGCATCCCATACAGACCCTCGGTCTTGAGCATCATCATTGTTTTGTGTTGGAGGCACACACAACAACTTCAAACGCCATTTTTGTTTTATACCACCTAAGTCAGACTTTCGCAAAGGTGTTGCAATGAAAAATGACTTCTGGGTTGTTATTTTCGCAATTTGAACCATGGACCCTACGTGTTTTAAAAATTTAGTATTAGTTGCGTTTTTTTGCTTATCTTTATAGGATAAAAAACAATTTATGTATAAAATACAACATACAGATTTTGTAAAGCCTTGATAATAATCCAGTCTTACACCCTCAGCCAAGATAGAAAATGTCCCACCAAACCTAATTACTTCAATTGTTATTAAAAACTGATGTTGAAAATGCTAAAAATGGTTGGTGGTACCGCATCCGGTAAGTAAACGCTGCAAAATAGGTGGCAGTCAATGAGTTATAAAATAATTTCATCTACAAATATTTTTAAATGTGTTTTGATACTAAAATAACAAAATCCCAATTGTTGTCGTAGAGATAAATTTGCAAGTGAAAAATGTAGATATTCAATTGAAAATAAATAAAATGCCAACTGGGAAGTGCTGCCAGATCACAGATTAACGTTTCTTTAACCTAAGAAACAAAAAACGTGCAAAACAAACATTTGAGTATCACCAATTTTTAGTTCTTAAGCTAGAATAATACTGTTAAGAATAGAGACTCTCTGTTCAAAGAAAGAAAATTAAATAATAATATCTAGCATTAACGGCCCTTACATGCCCTCAAGCGTCGCTTGTAAATTCATTGCTTCGAAGTTTTTTTCCATAACAAAAGACCTAAGCTTTATAATTTAAAACAAAAATTATTTCATCAAAAAAGTGGTTTTTGGAATTCCGTCCGTCGCGTCGGTTCGTCGGTCCATCGGTCCGTCTGTCCGTACACGTCTCTCAAGCCTAAACGACTTGACCAATTTTCTTCAAACTTCGTATCCAGCGTTTTTTTGGTCATTATTCTAGGGCCATTTTTTTTTTGCTTTTAACCATGTTATTACTGGTACCTGCCATGTAAAAATAATACATAATCTCAATTTTATCAAAAACGGCTCTATCAATTTTGATTAAACTTATTATATGCTATAAGAATATTAGTTCCAACAAAACTGAATACCCAGTTTTTTTTTGAGAAAAATAACGGATTTTTGCATTTAGGCCATAGAAAGAAAATTGTCAATTTCTCGCAAACTTTTTTGCCAATTTGAATGAAATTTAATTGGTATTCTACCATTACTGTTTTCATTTGTTCCACATAATTAGTTTTGGCCCAATTATCCCTAAACGGAATTCTTTTGGCCAATAGCGGAAAATCATTATTATTCATATGGACACCGATTACTTTCAATCACGGAATAAACGTTCGTATAATCACATTTCTCATTTTAAGCATTAATAATCAAACTAAATATTATTGTTTATTTGGGCCAAATTGTTACAAACGTCAAATTAACTCGCTGTGAAAGAGACAGTTGTGTCTGACCTAGTCGTGCACCCAGTCCTTTAAAACAGCTTAACACTTGCAAATGGGTGCCAAAATAACGTTACCGTACTCAAAAAATTCTTCTCTAAAATCAGATGTATTACAGATATTGCTTATGCAAATGATCAGCAGACCCTAACTAAGTCATACCAAGACGTATAATGTTCGATAGACCAACAAAAAAGGTGCCTTCGCCAAATTAGGATTGCAGTTACTTCTACAATCATAAGGTGCTACAACGATATAGAAAAAGATAGTTACATACATGCAAAAATGAAATTCGTCGTAAACACTTATTGGTATAGTAGAAATGATATGAAGTGCGCGGCTCACACAGAATCTATACTATATTTACATTTTTATGTGTAGTAAATGAAAATTATTTGTCAAATATTTCAACCTGATTGCAAGAGGGTGAACGTATAAAATGTATGAACGTATTCTGAATTTAAGAAGCACTTTGATTTAATTTATTTTTTACTAGTAGCATATCTTGAAATCGTTTATATTGATGCCGTTTACTCAGTTGGCTTAGTTAGATCATAGTTATATCTATTTTACTGTGTGTGAATATTAGGTAGGTGGAACAGAACCGCCAAGTTAGAGTTACAGATGTTGATCTGTATATGGAATATATGATTATACGAAAGTGATTTTATTGCAGTGAATAAACTGTCTACATATCACCATGAGTTCCATTTCGTGTTTATATGAACAAAATAAATAAAACAGCAACCCTATGTCAACTTACAGTGTCTTAAGGCTAGTCAAAAATGTAAAAAGGGGAAAAATAAACAATCATTATAAAAAGTTCAACTCTCATGATACAGTTAAAATTTCTAACACATAGTCATTACGAATCTGTGCCAAAATCAAACTTATCGTGCACACTTCCACCAACACACAGCTATCGACATCATAGTCACTAATAGGCATAACATCCCTTCGTTCATGGATTTTTTTTTTCAAAAACGATAACCTAGTAAGAGGGTTCAGTTTCATATTTCCTATGAGAACCAGTATAATTAAATATTATCAAAGCGCGGTAGGTACTCCTATACGCCAGGTCTTGTTCAATGTACATTAACGTTGAATATACAACGGACCATCATGAAGTTAGGAATGGGAAATGGGAAACTGGAAAGCAAAAGGAACCCACCAGGAAAAATATCGACGTAAGCCCTAAATTTGGAATAGCACTGATTCTATGTGGTAGCCCGTTAATATCCATGTCCTGCCCTGACGTCGTTTGTCGCCGGCTATTTGACATTTTAGTTAAATTAGCGTGAAGCGTGCAAAACCGAACAGAACAAAAGGGATACGCATACATTTCGTTTTCATTCCGCAGTGAATGCATCCATACGATGAAATTGTGTGCACTTGGAATGAATGATGCAGCTGGCCAGCTGACTGTCTCTATTTAAAAATGAATGTGTGAACGAGACTGGATTATTGATTTCTCTGATAAAGGTTTTAAAATATTTCATTAAGGATATCTATTTTTATACATATATGTGTGTGTTTAGATATATTAATGTTTTTGATCCAAAAATTGTTAAAAATAAACGTTGGTTCAATGTGGCGGAGTAGAAAGCACAATTGGGTTTTATTTCATTCAAAATTTTACGTTTGTATATATTTGTTCAACATAGCCTAAGATCATTAAGGTAATAAAATGATACTGTCATGTATAGTTTCCTACCTATTTTGTTGTTGGATCCCACGAAATAGTTATGTTATATGAGTAGAATAATTTTAAGTTGGTTTTGAATTTGTATTACCAGTTTAGTGTAATTAGGATTATCTATTATTAATAAAATCATCTGAAATACCTGCAATTTATATTATTTTGTTTGTTGAATTTATTTTGGCTTGTCCGCAGGAGGATGTTGCGAATGTTTTCAATCCTCAAAATCAATTTTTTCGTTGGTATTGGTGTCCATTCGTTCAACATGTCCTAGCCATCTTAAATGTCCAATGCGGAGTTTTTCGACCAGAGGCATGTCCTGTTCTGCTGAATAGTTCTTGGTTAAATCTTCATCTCCATACGGCGTCAACGCAAAGACGAATTTTCGACGAATTTTCCTATCGAATCGACCAAGGTTTTCTACATCCCCTTTTGATACGGTCCGTGCTTCAGCGCGGTAGTGCAGGACTGGGATGATCAGGGTCTTATAAAGAATCTCCTTAGTAGTCCGAGTGAGGGCTGTACTACTAAATTGCCTTCTCAGTCCGAAAAAAACAGTGGTTGGCAAGAGTAATTCTTCGATTAATTCCTGACGAGATGTTTTTGTCAGAGGTAGCCGAGATATACAAAGTCCCGTTCTACCTCAAAGTTATATCTTTCAATGGTGACGTTCTGTCCAATTCGTCGTTGTTGTGTGTCTTTACGTGTTGACAGCATCGTCATGCCCTCATTTACTGCTAAAGCCATTTTTGCCGCTTCTTTCTCTATACTAGTTGAGTCCTACCAATGACGTCAATATAGTCGGCGTATGCTGGTAGTTGCACCGATTTTTGGAAAACTGTGCCTCTGGTGTTGGATCAGGAGTTTCGCACTATCCTCTCAACAATCAAATTGAAGAGATCACATAACAGCGCATCACATTGCTACAATCCTTTTTTGGTCGATCGAATGTGTTGATGAAATTCTCCATCGTCATCCTACATAGACGGACGAGTTTGGGTGGTATACCAAAACTAAGCATGGCTTTGTATAGTTCGTCTCTATAAGGTTTAGGGATACGCGTTGCGCGAAGGTTTTGGCAGTCTCTTGCGATTGCAGTCTTTCAATATTAAATTTTTTCACAGCGTGGTGGATATCGGCATTCTTATCTTGGCTGCAACAAGGTAGTGGTCCGAGTCGATGTTAGCTCCTCGGAATGTTCGGACATTCAAGATAATGGATGCGTGCCTCTTGTCTATCGTAATGTGATAAATTTGGTTGACCGTTCCATGATCTGGAAACCGCCTTGTCGCCTTATGGATATCGAGGTTAGGAAACCCTGTGCTTGCTATAGTCGCATTTCGTGCCATAGCGAAGTCAATTAGCCTAAGTTTGTGTCTTTTCTGCATGAAAATCTCCCAGCACGATATTAACATCTTACTTCGGTAGTCGCTCATAAGTTTCGTCAAGGAGCTCGTAGAAGCAATCCTTAGCTATATCATCTTTTTCCTCCGTCGGGGCGTTAAGCATATAAGGCTTATGTTAGCGAGTTTGGCCTTGATGCGGATTGTAACAATGCGTTCACTAAAGTCTTGAAAAAATAAAAGACATATTGCCTAAGTCTTTCACTTATAACAAATCTGCATCCGAAAAGTCGTATTTTTACTGGATTTTTTCCATGGGTGGGTAGTTAACCCAAAGCATAACCTGTAGGGCCAATTCCAATTTATTAGATACCTTTAGGACACGGGGTCATCAGTAGCCGTTGGCCTTTCAGTTCGTCCACCACCATCCCAACTAACAATTTCGCTTCGATAAAGCACTAATGAAGTTATTTTCCGCCCAGCAATGTTACCTGTAAGTAGTTTTATGGAAAAATATTAAGCGCGCTTCAAGGAAGCTATTTAAAACTTCTTTAAATACTTCTTAATAGCTTTACGTAAAAGCTTATTTTGCTGTAAAAGTCTTTATAGAAGCAAATTACAAGCTTCGCAAAAAGTCTTTCCAGAAATATTTTATATCATTTCCGTATTGTTTTTACATGTTATTATTTTATTTACATATATTAATTTCAATCCTTTATAATTACTAAAACCCAATTATATAAAAACTCTTATCTTACTGGGATTCAAACTCGGGTTCTCCAGCACGGAAGTCCAACTAGGCTGTACTCTGGAACATGAAAGTACAGTCAGTATAACGAAATACTTGTATCGTGTTGACTCCTTTGCACCTTTTCCCAATCTATTCAAATTTTCCCGATCTTATAACCTTAGCTTTTTAAGCCTTCAATCGGAAACTTTAAAAATGTTTTGCTTCGGAATAACTTCTGGCGAAGTTCTACCAAAACATCATACTAACAGAGGTTATAACATCATAACTTCTGTTATGCTTGTTAATTTTCCGGCATAATGTCGTAAACAGGCTTCAAGCCAAACAATCGACTGCAAAAATGCTCAACCTCCGCGCACAAGTACTATATAAGACCTACAGAAATAATTGCTTGTGGAAATTAATTTTTATTGTTTTAAAGACGAATAATTGTCGGTTGGGATCTCGGTGCAAGAGGCCTGACTAACCCTTGAAATTCCTAGCTACCCTGTTGTCCGAATATTTCGAGGCAGCTCATCGAGGTTCGCCTGAGACAGCAGGCCGGGCATTCATTTCGTGCCATTCTGGCCTGGCTGTTTATAGTGTTGCTGATTTTGATCTTGATATCAACACTAGCTCTTATTGTTTATCAAGTCAAATTTGGTTGGATGAGACCAGTACCCGATGGTTACCACTTGAAGGTTAAATTAAGCACATTTTATGTAGTCAGAGTTACAACCACTGGGCATTGCCAAGTTAAAGCAGATCAAAGTATACCCTCGTTCTACAACACCCAACCATATCCCACCTAAAATTGTTTTAGATTATGGCCAACCATGAAAAGCTACATTTGGCTGCGAATGTGCATTATTTTGGCTTTCTTATCGTTAATCACCAGTCTGTTCGCTTGGCGTTCTTCCTATATTTGGGCTGCATCACCCTTCTTGTCTTCCTTCTGAGATGGACGACATACAACGACTGCTGTTTCATCTGCATATGCAAATGGAACACTTGCTTTCAAGTAGTTAAGTAGTTAAGCACTTTTTTGGTATATAAATGCTGCACGGCATTTTCATTGCTATATGAATTTTTAATTTTAACACAAAATGTTCTGTCTTTCATATAACTCAATATTCAGTCAGAAAGCTTTTCTCTTTTCTCGTCGTTTCTAAAGCATCGATACGTTTGTTGTGGTCTAGGGGTATCACTAGTACGTGACGACGTTTGCTTTGCTTAGGTTGTGGTTTATTAAATTTGTAAAATTACTGAGAAGTTGGTCGGTATCCTTTATATTCTAAGCCGTTTTGGTTCTTACTAATTTATTTGTGGTTTTCAACAATCTCCCTTATTCGATCTTATACGATCTTCCCCATTATCTTTTCCTTGGCAGGTAAAATTGCTAATGGGCGAACTATTGCACGATTCTTGATATCGCCTATATAAATCGGCCTTACGATTGCCATATAGATTAGTGAAGTGGTCCGAAATGAAATTTGTATTACCTAAAAACTTTGTAATATATAGAATAAAAGTGTTTGCTCTTTTGAACAGTAAAAATAGATGCATCTCTGCATTTGAAGTTCCATTCGACCTTTTTAGCTTTCACTTATTCTGAATGACAATCTGAAATCTGCCTCATGTTTACATTTTATTTTGTTTAATTTAAACATCGTACTGGATCATACATATTTTAAAACTTAAAAATTGTTATAGCTTACTTATTATAAGAATTTCTGATAAGATGAACTTGGTTTTGTTTGACATTAAACTCACCTTTGTGACTAATGAAGACTAAGTCGTACCAAAAGCAAGTTCAATATTGGTATTCATAGCTCGTAACTCCAAGAATTATACACATCTATACACTCCGAAAGCAAAAACAAATACGTTTTCAACTGGAATATTCGAATAACTTTATATAGTTTTAGATGCTAACACTTAATAATTCCAATGGTCTATTTACCAATCTGAGGATAATGAAGCTGAAGTAGCTAACTCAATTTATTTTCTACGCTAATAGTTTTTTTTTTAAATTGCAGGATTTGAGTGCAATTTATAAATCCCATTTCAATTCAATTCAAATTCGTACTTAAAAACTGCATTTAATATAATACAAAAATTCAAGAAAGTTCACACTCTCATACGAGACAGCCTATACTAAGGAAATAGCTTTCATTTTGGTATAAGCCAACGCTATTGGACCCAAATCTCCAATGACTTAAAAATATGTAAGGAAATAATAATCAATTAGTATTCGAGTTTTTGAAATCTTGAATGAGTAAATCATCTCTCTACCTGACAAAAAATATTTCCCATATTTTTTTTTTATAGAACAGCATATATAAATATATGCGTGAAGCGTTATCCGACGACTCAATAAAATTTGGTTTGAGTTGCATTACGTAACGCGAATTTGTAATGGTAAATTGTATATTGTCATAGTGAACCAAATGACGATTATTCATGCGAATTAAATGCTTCATACATGTGTGCATGTCAATAAAGTAAATCGGTATATATTTCTTCAATCACTTATAATTCTGAGTATCTCGATATATCAGTATTTCAGTTATAAGAGTAATAATCCATGGGGTATTTTTAACTTCTAGCAAATAAGCTTAGATAAAAGTGAGTCTGGTGCACTTACCAATGGCTTTTGGGACTTAAGTGCAGACAATACGTTGATAAATGTGTATGGTGTTACAAATTAATAATTATTTTACAATATCATTGTATCTACAGATTAATACAAAAAAAATTTAGGAGTTTATATTTTTCTGTTTGCTAAAGAAGCTGTAACTGTGCTTTATAACCAGAGAACAGCACTTTCACATAACATACTCTTCCAGACTGAAACGTGGCTTAACGCCAGTATACTCCGAACTCTTTAATCACGAGTTCTCCGTGTATAGGAATGACAACCATAAAAATGACTTAAGGGCGCTTGGAGGAGGTGTTCTTATTGCGGTTCGCAGTAATCCTACCTTTAAGAAAATTAGTTTCCATTTTCTCTTAATATTGAATTAATCAGTGTTAAATTACATTTGGGATGGTTGGGTGTTGTAGAATGAGGTAAGACTCTGATTGGCTTTAACTTGGCAATGCCCAGTTGTTGTAATTCTGACTGGTCTCATCCAACCGGATATGATTTGCTAAACGATAAGCGTGTGTTGATACAACGACGAAAAACAGCAAGACTATAAACTAACTAGGAATGAATACCCGGCCTGCTGTCCCAGGCGAACATAGACAAGCTGCTTCGACATATACGGACAACAGGCTGTCTAGGAATTCCAAGGGTAAGTCAGGCGTCTTGACGCCTTGGCGGATAGTCCGTGTCCTAGGGTATCTAATAAATTGGAACTGGACCTTCAGGTTGGGGGTTGTGATTTGGGTTAACTACCTAATCATAGAAAAAAACTTGTTACGAAGCAACCAATAGCCTCGGAAAGAACTGATTTTATTGTTGACGTCCCGTCTAAACCAAAAAAGGACAACGACATTCGTAACTGTACCTGAAATGTGAGAACATTAAACAGGAGAGGTGCAATCGAACAACTAGCGGAAGCCCTAAACTGCTACAAAGTAGACATTACTGCCATCCAGGAAATACGAAGAGATGGGCCGGGTAAAAAGAGGATGAAAAACTGTGACATCTACTACGGGCCGTGTTATAGTGTGTAGAAACAGCTACTCTTCGGATGCGGATTTGTTATAAGTGCCAGACTTAGGCTAGATGTCTTATGTTTATAAGACATTTTTTTTTTCGTGGGCTGGTGGAAATCTCAAAAGACACGATGAGCACGTTCCCGAAGTAGTGTGGGACTTTAATCCAGTAAAACCACCACCCTTTTTAATTTTCTCATATAAAGAGAAAGATATTGTTTTCGTGAAAATTTTCGACCTCGAGATTTTGATTGATTCTAACTTTGCGATGATAGCGGAACTCAAAAAAGTGGTCGGTTCGTCGGTCCGTCTATACGTACAGGCCTCTCCAGCCAAAACGACTTAACCGATTTTCTTAAAACTTCGTAACCAGCGTTTGTTTGGTCATAATTCTAAATCGTTTTTTTTTTTTGCTTTTAGCGGTACCTGCCATATAAAAATCATACATAACCTCAATTTTCTCAAAAACAGCTCGAACGATTTTGATTAAACTTCCTATATACTAAATGCATATTAGTTCCAACAAAACTGCATACCCATTTTTTTCGAAAAATTCCATATAACTGATTTTTGCATATAGGCCATATTAAGAAAATTGTCAATTTCTCGCAAAATATTTGGTCAAATTGAATGAAATTTAATTTGTATACCACTATTACTGTTTTCATGAGTTCCACCGTTTTCGTTTTGGTCCAATCATCCCTAAACGGCATTTTCAGTTTTTGGTCAATAATGGAAAATCATTATTATTCGCATGGACACTGATTACTTTCAATTACAGAATAAACGTTCGAAAAATCACATTTCGACATTATTTATATCATTTTTAGCATAATTAATCAAAAAAAAATATTATTGTGTATTTTGGCCAAATTGTTAAAAACATCAAATTAGCTCGCTGTGAAAGAGAAAGTTGCGTACAACCCAGTCGTGCACCCACAACTCCTTGTATTTGTATTGCAACTAAGTATGCGACTTATCTGGCAATTTTTTTTATCGCGAGTAATTAATGTTTGGCATGTAATATTCCTTTGAGTGTTCCTGCTTTTTCCTCAATTTATAACGCGGTTTGTTATTATCGGGCCAAGTCGTGGGGCTTAGTTCTTTGAAGTCGCCGCAATAAATTTGTTTCGTCAAGAATTCGGAGGACCCTTGTGTTAACGTGTCCCAATAAACATTTTTTATGTTTGCGTGCAAAATGTTTCGTTTCATCTTTAATCGCGGGAATGACAGATCTCTGCGTAGATCCTCATTCCTTATATACCACGGCGCATTGACGAATGATCTTAACTTTTTTTTTTCAAAAGTTTGTAAAGTATTTAGATTCGTTTCACTTGTACAGCCCCATAGTTGTATACCATATGTCCAGACCGGTTTTAGCACTTGCTTGTATAATAGCAGCTTGTTATCAAGGTTAAGCTCCAAATATTTTAACCAGTATTTATTTATAAGTTCTTCGCATTTCCTTTTTACATGCGACTTTCGTTTTAATTTTGCATCTAGTGTCATCCCGAGATATTTCGCTTCATTTGAAAAGGAACTCGAACCGTATTGGGAAATACAGGCATTTTGCTTGTCCGTTTATACGAAAAATCTACATGAATCGATTTGCTCTCGTTAAGTGCAATCCGCCAGGATTTTTCCCACTCATTAACCTTCTTAAGAGTGTTTTGTCATTTTGTCATAAGCAATATGAGTATTGCTTATAAATGTAATAGAGCATATAATATTTTAAATAATGGTAATAAATACTATTGTAATAAAGAACTGTCACATTGATTTGATGGGATACACTATTAAATTTTATATATTTTTGGTATCGAAGATGTTTAACTACATGGAACTATTAAAGCTATAGTCCGTATTATTAACAATGAAAAGTAAAAATATTGCCAAATTAATAGTATTGCATAAGAAATTAATGGTGTGTTTAATATGTACAACAATAGTACCAAATACTATTATCCTAAGGAACTGTCACTTTAATTAAATGGTATATCCTATTAAATTAATATTTTTGTTAAAATGAAATATGTTTAAGTACATGCAACTATTAAAACAATAGTCTGCTTTATTAATATTGAATAGTCAAATCCTATTAAATCTATAGTTTCATCTGGTTAAATAACTTCTGAATACCTCATTTTAAACAATAGTATCAATGTTATTAATTTAATATCAAAAACTATTTAACTAATGGTCCGTCATATTGAACTAATGAGACGCACTATCGATGCGATATTTTTTTAATGGTATCAGTACTATTAAGCAGTCAATAGTATTTTTTTAATAGGACAATAGTATTCGTTTAAAAATATTGATGGTGAAGAACTATTAAATAAATAGGATTTCCTATTAAATTAATAGCGTGTACCCTATTAATAATAATAGTTTCAAAACCATTGTATTAAAAACCCATATACCTTTGATTTCATTAGAAAACTATTATTTTAATAGTAAAATCTTATTAAAACACGTCTTATTAAACCAATGGTCGTACCATTGACGATTTAATGGGATACTTTTTTCTGAGTGCACCCTTTTTAACTTTCTCATATAAAGAGAAAGATATTGTTTTCGTGATAATTTTCGACCTCGAGATTTTGATTGATTCTAACATTGCGATGATAGCGGAACGTACAGGCCTCTCCAGCCTAAACGACTTAACCGATTTTCTTAAAACTTCGTAACCAGCGTTTGTTTGGTCATAATTCTAAATCGTTTTTTTTTTGCTTTTAGCGGTACCTGCCATATAAAAATCATACATAACCTCAATTTTCTCAAAAACAGCTCGAACGATTTTGATTAAACTTCCTATATACTAAATGCATATTAGTTCCAACAAAACTGCATACCCATTTTTTTCGAAAAATTCCATATAACTGATTTTTGCATATAGGCCATATTAAGAAAATTGTCAATTTCTCGCAAAATATTTGGTCAAATTGAATGAAATTTAATTTGTATACCACTATTACTGTTTTCATGAGTTCCACCGTATTCGTTTTGGTCCATCATCCCTAAACGGAATTTTCAGTTTTGGTCAATAACGGAAAATCATTATTATTCGCATGGACACTGATTACTTTCAATTACAGAATAAACGTTCGAATAATCACATTTCGACATTATTTATATCATTTTTAGCATAATTAATCAAAAAAATATTATTGTGTATTTTGGCCAAATTGGTAAAAACATCAAATTAGCTCGCTGTGAAAGAGAAAGTTGCGTACAACCCAGTCGTGCACCCACAACTCCTTGTATTTGTATTGCAACTAAGTATGCGACATATCTAGCAATTTTTTTTATCGCGAGTAATTAATGTTTGGCATGTAACATTCCTTTGAGTGTTCCTGCTTTTTCCTCAATTTATAGCGCGGTTTGTAAAGTATTTAGATTCGTTTCACTTGTACAGCCCCATAGTTGTATACCATATGTCCAGACCGGTTTTAGCACTTGCTTGTATAATAGCAGCTTGTTATCAAGGTTAAGCTCCAAATATTTTAACCAGTATTTATTTATAAGTTCTTCGCATTTCCTTTTTACATGCGACTTTCGTTTTAATTTTGCATCGAGTGTCATCCCGAGATATTTCGCTTCATTTGAAAAGGAACTCGAACCGTATTGGGAAATACAGGCATTTTGCTTGTCCGTTTAAACGAAAAATCTACATGAATCGATTTGCTCTCGTTAAGTGCAATCCGCCAGGATTTTTCCCACTCATTACCCTTCTTAAGAGTGTTTTGTCATTTTATATTTGTTTCCTCTATCATTGTGGTAACTGCTAGTATAGCTGTATCGTCAGCAAACGTGGCAACTATTGTATCGTTTGTTTGTGGGATATCACGTGTAAATAGAAGGTTCAAGAGTGGTCCAAGGACGCTTCCTTGGAGTACTTCCGCCAATATTTCTTTGAAATCCGAATATTCGTTTCCAAGTTTCACACGGAAGAGTCCATGCTCAAGATACGACACGAGGATTTTATATAATTTTTCAGGCAGAATTTGTCTTAGTTTGTGTTGAAGGCCTCTTTGGCAAACTTTGCCAACAGCTTGCGACACGTCAAGAAATACGGCTGAACAAATTTTCTTTTCTTCGAAAGCTTTTTCAATTACATCAGTAATCCGATGAACTTGGTCCACAGTCGAATTTTTACTTCTAAGCCCAAATTGATGGTCAGGTAAAAGGCGTTTCTGAACAATAACGGGGCGTAAGCGACCGAGTAATATTATTTCAAAAACTTATGAAATTATTGTAAGAAATGAAATACGTCTGTAAGATTTTATTTCTTCGGTTATTTTCCAGGTTTGAGAACCAAAATAACTTGCGCGACTTTCCACCGCCTTGGTATGTACTCTAATCTAATCTGGTCAGAAGAAATTATGCCTTAAGAATGAAACTTAGCATCGTTTGCCCGAATCACGAAAAAGGAGACAGTCTAAACTGCGCCAACTACAGACGCATAAGTGTCCTCAACATCGCCTACAAGATCCTATCTGGCGTAATATGTGAACGCCTGAAACCGTTCACCAACAACTTGATCGGCCCTTATCAGTGTGGTTTTAGACCAGAAATGTCTACAACCAATAAAATTTTCACACTTCGGCAGATCCTGGAAAAACCCCAAGAATTCCAAATCGATATCATCGATTTCGAATCCGAATACGACAGCATTTATAGAGACGAATTGTACGGAACCATGTATAGTTTTGGTATATCGCCCAAACTCGTCCGTTTGTGTAGGAGCACGATGGAGAATTCTCGCTGCTCCATCAGATTCGGAAACGACCTCACCGACACATTCGATACCAAAAAAGGATTTAGGCAAGGCGATGTGCTATCATGTGACTTCTTCTACGATACGCTGACAATATTGACATCATTGGTAGGATACAACATCGACGAACAGGAGTGTGTCCGATTGGGATCGACTGAATAGGTTGCAACAAGAAAACCTGTTTTGGTGGCTAAAAAAGATACAGATAGTTGACTTATAAATTGTAATCCGACTTACGTAGTAAAATGTTTTAATGCTTAAGGGACAACAGTCAGGGTGGCACCAAAAAAAAATCAAAAATTAGTTTTTAAGATATTTTTACGTAGTTTTAATTAGTTTTTAAGTAGTTTTTTTAGGATGTAGGTTTGATTAAAGAAAAAATACAAAGTTTTTTAAAAACAAATTTTTTCTTGGTAAGAAAATAAAGATCTGTAACTGATTTTGAATTATCTATTAGATAATAGGCCGAAAGGCAGTAGATTTAAGTGGTTAGCTTTTAATTTAGGGCGCCCGCATAGGGAAAGTAAGTTATTTAAGTAGTTGCAAAGTAGGTTAGTTTTTTCATGAATTTTTGTCAAGCATGTAAGTTAGTTTAAAGTGGATTTAAAATAAAAATGAAATAAAAAAATTTGAGGTAGTGCTGGACTTTGCCTATCTCGGCTCTGCTATTAAATCTGACAACAATATCTCATCAGAAATTAAACAAAGAATTCCTCTTGCCAACCGCTTTTTCTTCGGGGTAAGAAGGCCATTCAGTAGTAAAGTCCTCACTCGAACTACTAAGGATCCTATATAAGACCTTTATCATCCCAGTCCTGCACTACCGCGCAAAAGCATGTATCGTATCAAAAGCGGATGAAGAAATCCTTGGTCGATCGGGGAGGAAAATTCTTCGAAAAATTTTCGGTCCCATTTGCGTTGATGGGCTATGGAGACGAAGATTCAACCAAGAACTATACGAGCTGCACAGCGACTTGCCTTTGGTGAAAAAATCTCCGAATTAGGCGTTTAAGATGGCTAGGTCATGTAGAAAAAAGGGACACCCATATCCCGGCTCGCAGAGTCTTCTGTTCCCAGTCAGACGTCGGACGCAGAAGGGGAAGACCTCGCCTTAAGTGGTGCGCACAAGTAGAAACCGACCTTAACCAACTTAGGGTGCGCAACTGGAGGCTGTTAGCCATAGACCGGGCTTATTGGAGAGGCATGTTGGTTGAGGCACAAGTTCATTCCGGACTTTACCGCCACTTAAGTAAGTAAGTAAGAAAGTTACGTTATTCGGGCATTTGCACACTGTATTTTGAGCAATCGAAGGCTTTAGAATATGTCTTTGTCCTATCTTGTTGTGACAGAACTATTTTGTTGCTATGCGATTTCAACTTACCGCATTTCGAATGGGTGTCTTCGGAGGAAGAACCTCTCTTAATAAAATCAGAAGACTCTGCACAACAAGAGCTATCATTACTTGATAACATTTCATCATTTGATTTACAGCAAAGATTATAAAGCCATATAGATGACGCATTGAGAACAAAAAACAGAAACTTTTGCTCACCAGCTTCATGGTACGGGCGATCGGTATGTGCGTTCACACATGAAAAACTTACTACTTACTTACTTACTTAAGTGGTGCTACAGTCCGGAATGAACCTGGGCCTCAACCAACATTCGTCACCAATTAGCCCGGTCCTTAGCTAACTCCCTCCAATTGCGCACTCCAAGTTGGTTGAGGTCGGTTTCTACTTGTGCGCTCCACTTAAGGCGAGGTCTTTCTCTACTGCGTCCGACGTCTGGCTGGGAATCGAAGACTCCTCGAGCCGGAGTATTGGTGTCCATTTGTTTTACATGTCCTAGCCATCTTAAACGTATAATCCGGAGTTTTTTGACCAGGGCAATGTCGCTGTACAGCTCTAATAGTTCTTGGTTGAATCTTCGTCTCCATAGCCCGTCAACGCAAACGGGACCGGACATTTTTCGCAGAATTTTCCTCTCAAATCGACCAAGGATTTCTTCATCCGCTTTTGAGACGGTCCATGCTTTAGCGCCGTAGAGCAGGACTGGGATGATCAGGGTCTTATATAAGATCTCCTTAGTAGTTTTAGTGAGGGCTTTACTACTGAATTGCCTTCTTAGCCCAAAGAAACAGCGGTTGGCAAGAGTAATTCTTCGTTTAATTTCTGACGAGATGTTGTTGTCAGAGTTAATAGCGGAACCGAGATTGATAAAGTCCCGTACTACCTCAAAGTTATATCTGTTAATGGCGACGTTCTGTCCAATTCGTCGATGTTGTGTGTCCTTTCGTGTTGACAGCATATAGTTCGTCTTGCCCTCATTTACTGCTAAGCTCATTTTTGCCGCTTCCTTCTCTATACTAGCAAACGTGGCTATGACATCACGTTGGGTCCTACCAATGATGTCAATATCGTCGGCGTATGCTAGTAGTTGTACAGATTTTTGGAAATTTCTGCCTCTGGTGTTGGCTCTTGAGTTTTGCACAATCCTCTCAAGAATCAGATTGAAGAAGTCACATGACAGCGCATCGCCTTGCCTAAATCCTTTTTTTGGTATCGAATGTGTCAGTGAGGTCGTTTCCGACCCTGATGGAGCAGCGATAATTCTCCAGCGTCATCATACACAAACGGACGAGTTTGGGCGGTATACCAAAACTAGACGTGGCTCTGTATAGTTCGTCTCTATAAATGCTGTCGTATGCGGCTTTGAAATCGATGAATAGGTGGTGGGTATCGATTTGGAATTCTTGGGTTTTTTCCTGGATCTGCCGAAGTGTGAAGATTTGATCGGTTGTGGACTTTCCTGGCCTAAAACCACACTGATAAGGGCCGATCAGGTTGTTGGTAAACGGTTTCAGGCATTCACATATTAAGGCAGATAGAATTTTGTATGAGATATTGAGGAGACTTATGCCTCTGTAGTTGGCGCAGTTTAGAGGGTCTCCTTTTTTGTGGATCGGGCAAACGATACTGAGGTTCCATTCTTCAGGCATACTTTCTTCCGACCAGATTCGGCTTATGAGTTGGTGGATGTTACTTACCAAGTCATCCCCGTCATTTCCGGCAGCCTTATTAAGCTTCAGTTTGGATATAGCTATCCTCACTTCACACAGGTCGGGTTTTTGACAGTTTTCGCTGTCGTTGCCAATATTGAATGGTTCGTTCTGCCTGACAGCGGAATGTTGTTCGTCATCGCCGTTCAACAGTGTGCAGAAGTGGTTCTTCCATATCCTCAGCATCGACTGTGTCTCAACTACGATATTTCCCTGTTTATCTCGACAGGATTCTGTTCGAGCCTTGTATCCTTGGCTTTGACGTTTTACACTTTGGAAGCCGGTGTTCTTCCCTTCTTCTCTGCCTATAGAACTCAACGGCATTTCTCGTCTTCACCTGCAGCTTAGCCTTGCAGGCCTCGTTCTTGGCTGCGAGCATCTGTCGGCATTCCTCATCAAACCAGGGGTTTCTTGCTGGTGGGCGCGAGAAACCTATCACATCAGTTGCGGCTGATCTAATGGCTTGTTAGCATCGTTGAGATAGTTCTTCGACATTCGATGTTGGTGGTATGGTGTTAATCGAGTGGTTTAGGGATAAGCGTTGCGCGAAGGTCTTGGAGGTCTCTTGCGATTGAAGTCTTTCGACATTAAATTTTTTTACAGTATTTCTGGATTGTTGTGGCGTAGTGGATATCCGCATTCTAACCTTGGTTGCAACAAGGTAGTGGTCCGAGTCGATGTTAGCTCCTCGGACTGTTCGGATATCCAAAATACTGGATGCGTGGCGCTTGTCTATCGCTATGTGATCAATTTGATTGACCGTTCGTTGATCTGGAGACCGCCATGTCCCCTTATGGATATCGAGGTGAGGAAACCGTGTGCTGGCTATAGTGGCATTTCGTTCCGTAGCGAAGTCAATTAGCCTAAGTCCGTTACCAGACGTGTTGTCGTGTAGGCTATGGTTTACGACATTACTGCTAGAGATGTCTTCTCTTCCTACCTTTGCGTTAATATCCCCCAGCACGATTTTAACATCGTACTTCGGTAGCCGCTCATAGGTTTTGTCAAGGAGCTCATAGAAGCAGTCCTCAGCTATATCATCTTTTTCCTCCGTTGGGGCGTGAGCGCATATAAGGCTAATGTTGGCGAATTTGGCCTTGATGCGGATCGTTACAATGCTTTCGCTAATGTCTTGGAAACATAAGACTTCTCGCCTAAGTCTGGCACTTATAACAAATCCGCATCCGAATAGTCGCTGTTTCTGCTCACTATAACACGATCCGTAGTAGATGTCACAGTTTTTCATCCTCTTTTTGCCCGGCCCATCCCATCGTATTTCCTGGATGGCAGTAATGTCTGCTTTGTAGCTGTTCAGGACTTCCGCTAGTTGTTCGCTTGCACCTCTCCTGCTTAATGTTCTCACATTCCAGGTGCAGATACGAACGTCGTTGTCATTTCTTCGTTTAGCCGTGTCGTCAACAATAAAATCAGTCCTTTCCGAGGCTTTTGGTTGGTTCGTAACCGTTAGATTTTTCCATGATTAGGTAGTTAACCCAAAGCACAACCCCCAACCTGGAGGGCCAGTTCCAATTTATTATTTATCACACATGAAAAACGAGATACAAAGATATGGCGGGCTGTGCCAGTACGACCCGCCATAGAACATTTTTTCTTGTATGCAGTGCGTCATCTGTATGGCTTTATAATCTTTGCTTACAGCAAACAAGTTGTATTCAAAATCATAACAACCGAAATCTCGATACAGTTTTTTCTTCTGGCTCTTTCAGTACTGCGGTATTAGAATCTAGTACCAGCATTACTAACACAGACGAAAATCATCCTCCATAAGATATTTTGCTGACATAGGCTGACATCTATACGAAAACGTTGACTAGTATGATCGTTGACTTTCAGAAAGCAAACAACCAAACGCTATCCGAACAAATTATTCCCTCGAATGTGCAATTTAGAAGAAGCTGTTAAGCATTTTTGATTTCTAATGAAAAATCGCATGTACCTACACAACGTGGGTGGCCGCGGTGTAGTGTTAATGTGTCAGTCGCTAGTTAAGTGCGGAAGTATTCTTCCAAAGTGAAGTAGGGAAGAAGTGGCAAGTAAGCCAATTAATAACGGGTGATCCAAGTAGAGATACTTTTTTCAATAGCCTTTTTTGACAGATCACGTGTGAGTCGTGTCATGCTGTCATGTTATTTTTGTTTAGTATTGTTTGGCATATCATAATGGAAAGACTTACGCGTGAACAACGTTTACAAATTGTTCAACTTTATTATGAAAATTCACGTTCTGTGAGGAATGTGTTTCGTGCACTTCGCTCAAGTTATGGTCAACGTAATCGGCCTACTGAGCGTACTATTCGCAACACCATCACCCATTTTAAGACCCAGCATTCATTATTGGATAATATTCGGCCGAATAGACCACGTCCAGCACGCTGTGAAGAAAATATAGCGGACGTAGCTGAGAGTGTACACGAAGACCGTAGAGAGTCGATTCGGCGCCGTTCGCAGCAACTCGGACTGACGTATGGAACGACTTGGCGCATTTTACGTCAAGATCTTAAATTGAAAGCATACAAAATACAGCTTGTGCAACAACTGAAGCCGCTCGACCTTCCCAAGCGACATCGCTTCGCTCTATGGGCTCTTGAAAAGTTCCAAGAAGATCCGACGTTTTCGAGGCAAATTTTGTTTAGCGATGAGGCCCATTTCTGGCTCAATGGGTATGTAAACAAACAAAATTGCCGCATTTGGGACGAAGAGCAACCTGAAGAGATTGAAGAACTGCCACTTCATCCAGAAAAAACAACGGTTTGGTGTGGTTTGTGGGCCGGTGGAGTCATCGGTCCATATTTCTTTAAAAATTATGCCGGTGCGAACGAAACCGTCAATAGCGACCGTTATCGTGCCATGATAACCGACTATTTGATGCCTGAAATTGAAGAACGTGCTCTCGGCGACATTTGGTTTCAGCAAGACGGCGCCACTTCCCACACATCGCATCAATCAATGGACTTATTGAGAGAACATTTCGGTGAGCACATAATTTCACGTTTTGGGCCGGTCGATTGGCCACCAAGATCGTGTGATATCAGACCGTTAGACTTTTTCCTGTGGGGTTATGTAAAGTCAAAAGCTTATGCCGACAAACCCGCTTCGATTCAGGCCTTGGAGGAAAACATCACGCGTGTCATTCGCCAGTTACCAGTCGAAATGCTCGAACGAGTGATCGAAAATTGGACTCAACGGATGGACCATCTGCGACGTAGAAACGGCCAACATTTAATAGACATAATCTTCAAAAAATAAATGCCAAAGAATGTTCTTTCAAATGATAATTAACATTCTCCATTAAATTTGAATTTTCTGTGTTTTTTTCTTTAAAAAAGTAGGGAACCTCGAAATGGATCATCCTTTATATATCGTCCATGTGGAGTAGTGGTGCTATCACCTGACTCTGGAGTGGGAGTCGTGGGTTCGAGTCCAACCAGACCCCAGTACCTTTATGTGGTTTTCAATAAATACATAGAAGAAAACACATAAAGAAGAGTGTCTCGACCAAATCAACGGCTATGGAAACCGGTGTGGTGAATGAAGTCCCGCAAGAGGGTGGATGTAGTTCGCCGACAAACAAATGGCAGAAGCTGGCGATGCCTACGTCGCCAACAAAAGCAACAACATCATCGGCATCTGCGACGGCAGGTATGTCAACAAAGCTGGCACAAAGAACAATTTTATTACGACAACACCCCAAATCATCATCGTAGAATTAACTGCTTAGCTGGAAAAGATTCGAGAGGCTAGGGTAAAAGAAGCCCTCGAAGAAAAGAGAAGACGACAGCACCAGAGACAACAATTTGAGCTGAAAGCGCAGCAAATGCTTCAGCAGAAACAACAATAACAACAGAAGCAGAGGAAGCCCAGCAGCAACGACAACAGGAAAAGAGGGAAGATATACCCCATTAACGTAAGTGACTTGCCTACAATCTATAGTATTAAGTTATGTAAGCAGATATTTATTAAGGACATATTTCGGCCAAACAGCATTAAATTATATGCTACAATATAGAGGACTGTAAAAAAGTTCGCAAAGATTTAGAGCGGCTAAAGGCAGAATACTTCACGTATACGTCGAAAACAGAAAAACTAAAAGCGCTCATCTTAAATAGCAAAATCGATAGTGTATGCAGAATTAATAGCGTATACTATCATGCTGTCCATTGGGGAAAATTAAAAAGGACAGATCGCATACTGCAATGTATGCGCTGCCAGAGGTTCGGGCACGCCGCTTCTAACTGCAACATGCGGATTAGATGCGTTACGTGCGACAGGAACCACATCATAAATGATAGTCCTCTAGGTAGGGAAAGGGTTGAAGACATGAGCAAGTTCACATGTGTTCTTTGCGGAAACACGGGGCACCCTGCTAATTATAAGGGATGTCCTGTATTCCAACAGAAGAGGAAGACTATGCTAGTTCGCAAACAGGCTGTTGTAGAAAAAAAGCGATCTAAAAGTCGCTCTTTCACAAATAGGGATCCCAACGTTTCCTTTGCCCAAATGGCAGCTGGACCGGGTAAACCCCAGACATCAAACATGCCTACGGTTGCTGAGAAAGCACCTGAAGCAGATTTGGATCTGAAAAAGTTCTTGCTGTCGTTGAATAGCAAGATCGAACAGTTCCAAAAACAATTGAACGACCAAGCAGCCCGAATAGATTATATCTATTCGATGTTTGCCCATTCTAGCGAGCCATGAACATGATGAGTACGTTGGATGAGGTAAACTTAAGGATCCTAGCTGTGAATGTTAATTCATTAGTCAGGGTCGAGAGAAGAACCGCCCTTTAAATCTGTTGAAAAAACAACTCCCGGATGCACTTTTGGTCAGCGAATCTAAGCTACACCAGAAGCACAAATTGGGATACAGTAACTACAATGTAGTAAGAAGAGACCGACTCCAATCCTCCCAAGGGGGTGGGGTCGCTGTCTTATTACGCAAATGCATATACCTAAGCGGGGAAGTACGTAGGTTCCAGGTGCTGGAAGCATGCATCGTATGCATTCCTCTCCTTAGTCGGAGGAAAATGTATGTGGTGTCGCTTTATGCACCTGAAGCAACTCAACAAACTCAATTTATAGCAGAGCTCGAGATACTTTTTCTTTGCCTACAGCTTCAATCGGCTGAAAATTATTACTTTTTGGCCGGCGATCTTAACGCTAAGCATGCGCCTTGGGGAAATACAATCGCGAACACTAGAGGTCGACTGCTTCAGAATTGACGGGAACAAAATATGATTGAGTACAAACTTACAATTTCCAAAAAACCGAAACGATTCTGTTTAGGACCCCATTGCATAGGGCTTCTAGGGATACCAAAAAAACTGGAAAAAATTGTGTGTCATTGAACAGCATGGACAGCCGATGGCGTTGAGAAGTGAATTCAAATACCTTGGCATCTGGCTTGACAAGTTTCTGTATTCCAACAAAAATGTAGATGCTTGTCTGTCTAGGGCTAGGGGGGCTTATGCTCTGACAAGGAGATTGTTTCAAAGCAGTCAACTTGACTCAAGGGTGAAAGTCATTTGCTACATGGCCCTCATAAGGCCGATCATCGCTTACGGTTGTCCCGTGGCACCTGCTTACATGGAAAAGGTACGGCTGTTTGAGAGGCGATGTCTCCGATTCTGCTTAGTATTGTACCGAACGTCGGACTCCGAGTACATTTAATATTATCGCAACGAGGTTCTGTACAATGGGGCTCAGTTGAATAGAATTGAAAGCTTCCTGATTAAGGTGACGCGAAGGCACGCTGCCAGGGCGATGGCTAACGACAACAGCCTGATCTTTGGGGCTTATTACCCCAATGACTTATACATGGAGACGACGCTCATGTCGGGCTTTATTCCACCAGAGGCATTTATTTACATCGATTCGTTAGGGTTGGTACAAGACAGAAACGGTATCCCGCTATCGTGACGTGCGGGACAAACGGCTAATCCGCGACGGGTACGTCGACAATGCTCCGGATCTCCTCCGCTTTAGCACGGCGGTATAGGATCGCAATAGGGTCGATGCTAAAAAGCAGAGCACTGAATTCTGGTGGCTTTATGGGAAGGTGATTCTGCACTTCCTCAGGACTTTGCGGATCTCTAACTATGGATCTCTAAGGCTCGTACTGTGGTTACATATAAAGGGTATTCTAACCCCTTCTGCGTGTAAATTATAAAAACAAAATTATACCAGCCAAGTATGTATTCTAAAAATGCTCAAATCCAGCATCCTTGGTTGACCAAAGAGCTTAAATCTCTTCGAAACAGACATAACCGAGCTTGTAATAATTTTTTAAAAAGTCTGAACCATTCCGGATATGAAAAGTACCTGAATGACGTTAATGAATTCTCTGCAATGTCATCGGCATAGATGATTTTTCACAACCGAAATAATAATTTCTCATAACGAAAATCTTTCTAGTCAAATTGACAGCTATCACTCAAGAAAAAAAAGGAGATATCTCTAATTGTAGACCTATTTCAAAACTATCATGAATTCCTAAATTATTTGAACATATTATTTGTGATAAATTGGTCTTCCTAAGTCGAAGCATTGTCTGTAAGGAACAGCATGGCTTTGTAAAAAATCGGTACACTGTAACAAATCTCTAAACTTTTATCTATCATTGTTCCAATAGTTTGGAAAATAAAAAAGAAGTCGATATGATGTTGTCACATAACATCACAATTTTTAAACTTAAGGCATATTGATTCGCTCTAGGTTTCATAAAATAGGTTCAACATATCTCCCATTGCGAACTTATCTGGTAGAAGTTAATGGTTCTAAATCCAAACCCATTTGTTGTGCAATCTGGAGTAACCCAAGGTAGTCATTTAGGCCCTATCTTATTTATACTCGCTTTGATAGAATTGAGGCAGTCCAATGTTAGTTCATAAGATTTGCTTTGAGAGGACTTCCCACAATGTGATGCACACAATTTGCCTCCGTTAGGTGTACAATTAAAATATGCAACTGTTGCCGCTGTCTCAATGTAGACTTACCAATGATGTGGTTTTCTTACACCAATTGTTTTCAGGACAAATAGATGCTCCTGTTATTTTAAGTGCTATTGGTTTTAATACCCGGGGAGGTTCTCATAACCTTCGTGGATTAAATATTTTACATATATCTAGTAAAAGTAGTTCTAAAAACACTGTTCGAATTTGTATATGCTAGACCCGTAGTAATATTATGTAGAATTACATTGTAATTTCATCGTTTATTGATTTTGTTAGTAATATTAAATTTAATAACTTCTATGTTCTGTGATGTCCCACATACAAAAATGAACTAAATGATGAGGCGCTGAATGCATATTGTATGCTGTAGCAGATCTCTGCACGTAGATGCTGTTTGTAATAAGCCCGCTAGGGCACAGATCAGAAGGACGAAAGACCACCACCTTTTGAGAAAGAGGAAAATTTAAAAAAGCGCGCGTTCGAAGATAAAAAGAGAAAATAAAAAATTATTGTAAATCTAGCAAAGAAAAGCTCTAAGCAACCGTTGTTTCTTCGAGATAATGAAGCCCTCACTAGAACTATTAAGGAGATCTATATAAAACCCCAATAATCGCAGTTTTGATTTATGGCGCCGAAGCATGTACCGTATCAAAGGCGGGTGAAGAAATTGTTGGATGTTTTCGCTATATTGAACATCAAGATATTTACATTTTAACTATTAACACTCCAATATGAGAAGGCTACAGTCCTTTGCGGATCGTTTAATACCCTATCCCATTCCATCCTAAAAATGTATACCTTCAAATTGCAGATGCCTTTGGCTGGGGTAAACAAATGGTTTTTTGTAGGAAAAAGCCAATAAAAAGTGGGAGTGGATAAAAAATGACAGAAGTATTTGCATCAAAAGTTGTTACAGTTTCTTTCAAATTTGGACAAAATTTTGCTTTTAACAAAAACGCCATAAAAATATGGCGTGGAAATAATTTTTATATGGACGAAATATAGATATATATATAGTGTCTACAAATGTTTTTCAGACACTTTTTCAAAATTCCCTACCGTTTGGCCAAAAAACAAGTTTTTTTTAAAAGAAGGCGTGGTGGGTTGATTTTGAAATTTCTTACACTTGCCCTGCTTCGTCGGATAGAGAGTCCACATACCGAATTTCACCAATCTAGCTAAAAAAATTAAGGCCCAAAAATTGGTGACATACATACGGACGGACGGACAGGCAGACATGGCTAGATCGACTCAGCTAGCGATTCTGTGTCGATCAATATACTTTGAGGTATATCTAGTGAAATTATTTCTCTATGTTACAAACTTAATGTCAAAACTTATATACCTATTGTATAGGGTATACATATATGAGAATGCTGCAGTCCGCTGGGCGAATCGTTGTTTATACTATCTCAATCCATTCTTAAATTAAACATCTTCGAAAAGTGGGCGTTATTGAAACTTAATGGGGATGAAATATAGAAAAAGGCATTAGCATTACATTTTGGTAAGAATGATTAGATATCGTTAAAAACAACTTTTTTCTACAGTTTTTCAATTTTTTTTTTTGAAAAATAAAAAAAGTATGTTCGTTGAGGACTAGAGCGCCACTAGTTAAAAGTTATTTTTTAAATTTTTTTAACTGTCACTAATATACCCTTAAGTACTTAGGTTAAAAAAAGGTTCCCAACCAATTTCGAGTGTGAAACTTGAGGTAATAAGCTAAGTGCCCGACTATTAGGAGAGACATGTTGGTTGAGGCTAGTTCATTCAACTTTCTCATCGAAGGGTTACAAAGCTTTGATTTGCATAAGAATTTCACTAATAACTGCTTCAGATTCATCGAAGTGTTCTGTTAAAGGCTTAAGAAGTGATTAAGCACAATCTAGAAAATTAACTCTAGGGAACCTGAATGCTATATGCTAATCTTAACTTGTATTGTTGAATGAATAATAAACGATTTTTTCTTTGTTACCCTTTATAACAATTGATTTCCGATAGTATTCTTGCCTATTGCTGAATATCCTTCAGCACTTAAGAATTAGGTCCTTAACGTTATAAAACCAAATGTGTACATTTATCCTATGGCGTCTCCACTATTATTTTGGTCAGTGGAAGCCGGTGCAGCTTGTTCCTGCGTTCTATGTACTTGTTCACTAAATTGTAATGGGTTCCATTTTCATCACTGTTCCAGGCTACCAAGTGTGGACTGCATTGTAAAATGTGGTATACTCCTTGATTGCATTCACCAGTAGAGTTTTCGGATCCGCATCTCATCGTTTGTTTTCTGATATGACTATTTTAGTTTTAAGCAATAAGCTACAGCTTATCACTTATGGTGACCCTAATTAATCAAGGTAAATGACTGGGATTTCAAGACAATCACCCCTATCAAGGTATCCTTTCGTTTCCAAAGAAAAGTTCTAATTATAATGCGAGCAATTTATAAATTAAAAGTTATTGTCGATCCTATTTTAATCGACCATATATTTCACAAACACAAATTATCGACATGACGGTAGTATCCAGATGATCAACGGCAACACTCCATTTAACTGCCTTCCAATACAATGAAACGGCGTTAATAAACTGCAAGAGAGACGGAATCAAATCGGAAAGTAAGATCGCGCATATCGGACTACACTACTAGATCTATGTATTTGTGCTTGACCGTGCCCCACCGATCGGAGCCGGAACATGATCAAAAGACTCAAAATAACAATCAATTTGTGATCCCTGATCAAGCAATTTTATAAAATAATTTTCCTCATTTTTCCGCTCTCTTATAGTAAAAATATCATTTTGTTACGTCTTCGGTGGTGGAGATCATCATAAAGCGCAATCCGAACAGCAGCCAGTCATCGATGCAAACCTGGTAACAGATCTCGTCGCGAATGCACACACCACCGCGTACGCGAACGTAAATTTGTGCACGTATCTGGCCCCAAGAAATTTGAATTGTATCTTTCTGTTGCACGTAAACAGATACTCTGTGGTGGCGGCTGCACTCTGCTTAGATGGATTGAAGGCCGCGTTTGAAGGAAATCTTCCGAGTAAAGTTCTTTGCGCTGCAACTTCCCTCTTTTACAGTCAAGGGAAAAGCTGGACGATCAGCCTAATCGTTGTCAGTGCCTTCGTCATCACCGCCTTGTCGGCTGGCTTCAAAGGGTGCGGACGTGTGCGATCGATTTGCATATTGCACTTGGCAACGATTATGGCCGATTAGTATCTCTTCGCTCTAAGCCGCCTAGGATTGTAAACTAGAGAGATTGATCTGGCGCAACAGAACGCCGGGATTATACAGCATAATGGTGGGTGCTGCTGAACATCTGGAATGCATCTCTATCTTTTCCTTTTTTTTCTTTCAAAAAACATTCGTCGATCAACTTATGATTTGTCCAACTCCACAAAAAAAAACGGAAAACAAAACCTCGATCGGATATTTATTCCCTCTTAATGGACATCAACACGTCCAACGACATAGGTATGAGTCGGAGCTTCCCGAATAAACGGACATTGCTATATGCGATACATCTACATCAGCGGGTATCGTATCTGGCTTTGACTCTCGTAAACTTTTTTCCGGGGGAAGAAGATCGCGCCCGCGTGTATGGTCGTGTGAATATCTCGAGCAGATCGCCGTCAAGCGCACAACGTCGGCATTACAGGTGATAACTAAAGGCTCTGATGCTAATGTGATTACAGCCTTTAAGTTTATAAACACAAGTTCCGCGCGCAGAGAATCTATCTCCTCTCTGTTGTGTATCTTCACATTCTTCGTCTTCGGTTCTCTCAGCTCGGTGATGAATCGTCGTTTGATTTTGGGATTCCATTGGGACTGTTCTTGTTTAAAAAAAATGAAAGAAAGAGGAGGTACACTTCGATGATCATGGCCATACGCGTTTGGGTCTATGTTTGTGGCTGGATTAAAGAAAAATTAATATAGCATCAGTCTCCGGCCGATGCAGTTTTTTTTTTTTTTTGCTTACTGCGCTTTTGCATTCATTCTGAACTCGTTATAATCCCTAATGGAATTTTTTTTGATGCGCGACTGTTGGTCACTGTTCAGCTTCGCGAACTATATGGGGCCATTTCGGTTGTCGACAATGTTGAGAACTTCAATTTTTGTGATGAAGGCGGACGGGGTAAGTCATCAGGTTTCGGCGTGTATCTGTTTCTGCGTGGAGGTTGCAGTGTTTTTTCCTTATATCTTGGGGCGAGATATGAAGAGGCGGATTCAGTTGAAAAGTAATTTAGCATCCCTCAGGGAGAGATATGTAAGGCTGTTGGTGGTAAGTATTTTTGACTCAAAGTGTGCCACTGCAAGCATAGTGAGGTCGCCAGCATTGTGAGGTTTTTTTATATGATGCGCATATTTTGCTTATATTGTTTTAGCACTCATTCTCTGTGTCGCATTGGGAAGCTATATGAAGTTTAAATTAGATCTTTTTTATTTATAAACTAATCAGCACGTCATAATTGACAGGTGCCTATAAACATATTGCTTCCTTTCGTGAAAACAATATGGGCTAGAGAATGTAGTAATAAATATAGAGTAAGATTGTAAAAAATATCAAAAAGCAAGGAAGTAAACAAATAAATATGGATCGCGAAGCATAGGCAAGGCACAGGCAAAACATAATTCTTTACTTTTAATTTAAATCTGAATCATATATCAGACTCAAAAGGTTACATGACAACTTATTTTAACTTAAAGATCGACCGGACATTTTTGATCATTTTGCTGAAACTTAAATTTGTTGGATTCATCGTTCATCCCTTTCTTCTAGAGGAGTAGAGCTGGCATTTTTGGACGTACCTGCATATCATGAAACGAATTTATAAATATTACATACATATGTAAGATTGTAAAAAATATCAAAAAGCAAGGAAGTAAACAAATAAATATGGATCGCGAAGCATAGGCAAGGCACAGGCAAAACATAATTCTTTACTTTTAATTTAAATCTGAAACATATATCAGACTCAAAAGGTTACATGACAACTTATTTTAACTTAAAGATCGACCGGACATTTTTGATCATTTTGCTGAAACTTAAATTTGTTGGATTCATCGTTCACCCCTTTCTTCTAGAGGAGTAGAGCTGGTAATTTTGGACGTACCTGCATATCATGAAACGAATTTATAAGTATTACATATTACGTAATAAGGAAATTGTCTTTTCTTAGAAAAAGTTCGCCTCTGAGGGGAATATATTGGACCACGGCTTATAACTTAACCAACATATTTATTGAACAATCTAGCTAATGTTTGGTTAATTTCAGGCAGTTAACAACCGACTAAGCTTTGCGAAGGTTAATGCGATGAACTGCCGCGCAGAAGGTCTGGGTTCGGTTCCCAATCGCAGCATCACCTAAATGATTTTTCACTGGCCCTTCTCTCGGGATGATCTGACAAATCATCGGATAAGTATCAATTGTCAAGAAAAGCTTCGACGGGCTCAGTAGCACGATGGTTAGTGCGATGAACTGCCGCGCAGAACGTCTGGGTTCGATTCCCAGCCGTAGCAACACCTAAATGATTTTTCACTGGCCTCTCGTGATGATTTGACAAATCATCCGAGTAGTATCAATTGTCATGAAAAGCTTATCTCAACTAAACCCGTTCGGATTTGGGATAAACAGGAGGTCCCGCCATCGTACTAAGAATTACACACGCACACATGAATGGTTGTGAGAAATAAAGCTAGGCCCTGGGTACTAGCGAGCCTGTTGCGCCATACATTTTTTTTTTTTCAAGAAAAGCTTATCTCAACTCAGCCGTTCGGATTCGGCATAAAACAGGAGGTCCCGTGATCGTGCAAGAAGTACACGCACACACATGAATGATTGTTAGAAAGTTCGGCC
Source organism: Rhingia rostrata (assembly GCA_949824845.1). Classification (NCBI taxonomy): domain Eukaryota; kingdom Metazoa; phylum Arthropoda; class Insecta; order Diptera; family Syrphidae; genus Rhingia; species Rhingia rostrata. The sequence goes on from OX463755.1 coordinate 77,545,286, forward strand.
CTGTGCACTAACGAGGCATGCGCAGTGGTTACAAATATAATATGTAAACGCGCGGGGAATAAGACGAAAGTAATCTAGAATCTAGAGATATGATTATCTTAGAGAACATTTACGTAATATTTATTTTCAAAATGTTTTTTAATTCTTATAGATTATACAAACCATATTTTTGTTTTAAGTAGATACCAACAAAATATTTACGGCAATATTTTAGGAAAGCTAAACAATACTGTAATGCTTTCGTCTGTTAAACATCTTGATGAAATTTTTTTTATTAAGTTTGGAATGGGATAAAGTAAATGATTCTTACAGTAAGTAAATATTAGTCTTCCCATATATTTACTTTATGAAGGCAATTGTTTAAAAAGATAATATAGCATAAAAGTTAATCAAGCGAATATATAGTAGTTCCGAGTTAAATTTTCCTTTATTATGGATTGGTTATGTGCCTAAACCAACATGCCCTATCCACCAAGTTAATCCAGCTTCACACTTCGTCTCGTAGGTAGGCTCCCATACCGCGCACAAGACGAAGTCTTCTCCTGTATCTAACGTGTGGTTGTGAATCGGGATCGGAGTACCGTTTTCAATTCACTCTACTTGTCCTAGCAATCTTAAACGTGCAATGCAGATTTTTTTTGTCAAATCTATATCGACCCTTTTCTCAAAAACGACCAATTATTTCTCCATCCGCTTTTACGGCACATGCTCAGTGTCTTATATATAATCAGCATTGCATTTCAATTAATGGATTTATTACTAAATTGCCGCCGAAGAAACAGTGGTTGCAAATATTAATTCTTTATATTTAAATCTATTTATTTTATAACGAACATTAAAATTAAGACACCATTAGCCTTTTAAGCTTGTGAAAATGAAAAATACATGAATTCAAGCTACAGAATAAACTGAACTATTTCCAGTAGAAGAAACAATTTAATTGCAGAGGTGTTTTTGTGGAAGAGTCTTCTGCAATGGTGAGGGACCTTATCCCAATCTAAAAAAAAAAAACTCGCGAAGACTGACTTAACAAAAATCTTGCAGTGTTTGCAGAAACACCACAAACACCGCAATTAATACCGGTAGCACTCATATACAATATCGCATATATATGAAAGCAAACATCGTAAAAAAAAATGGTTGGTTCGAAGTATTTATGTTTCAAAAAAAAATCGATGACAATCATTTATGTTTTTGGAAAAAAAAAACATCGATGTTTCAAAAACCCTGATGTATCGTTTGCATACCTGCGTATATCGAAAATTAAGATGAACACGCGGTGGTGCTCAATACAACAACTTACAAATTTAACGCTCGAATATGCGACAGAGCCATACGCGGATTGACTCCTTTGTTGAAATCATTCGCAAAACAACTATAGCATAGCTTGACCGTCGATATCCTTTGAAATTGATACTTAACAACTGGTACTTAATAACTTCATTATTCTCTTATATTTTCTTGTCTTCGGGTAAAAGGTCAGAATATACTCAAGGTAGAGTAAGTTCGGGTAATGTGGGGGCACTTATTTTAAAATACAAAAAGGTGTAATCGTTATTTGAAACGTTGAAAACACAATTTACTTACTGTTGTACTTAATTTTCCCCAAATGAATAAAATATTTGCACAAATTTCAGAATAGTTTTTTTTTTTTTTTTTTTTTTTTTTTTTTTTTTTTTTTTTTCCGTGGGCTGGTGGAAATCTTCATAGACACGATGAGCACGTGCCCAAAGTAGTGTGAGATTTTTACTCACTAAAACCACCACCCATTTGGTATTTCTATTGCAACTAAGTATTCGACTTATCCAGCAATTTTTTTATCACGATTATATAATATGTTTGGCAGGTAACTTTCCTTTGAGAGTTCCTGCTTTTCCGCAATTATAGCGCGGTTTGTTATTATCGGGCCAAATCTAAGGGTTTAGTTCTTTGAAGACGCCGCAATATATTTGTTTCGTCAAGAATTTGGAGGACTGTTGTGTTAACGTGTCCTAATAAACGTTTTTTATGTTTTCGTGCAAAATTTTTTGTTTCAACTTTAACCGCGGGAATACCAAGATCTCTGCGTAGATCTTCGTTCCTTACGTACCACGGCGCATTGACGAATGATCTTAACATTTTGTTTTCAAAAGTTTGTAAAATGTTTAGATTCGTTTCACTGGTACAACCCCATAGTTGTATACCATATGTCCAAACCGGTTTTAGCACTTGCTTGTATAATAGCAGCTTGTTATCAAGGTTAAGCTTCGAATATTTTCCGAGCAACCAGTACAGTTCTCTGTATTTATTCTTAAGTTCTTCGCATTTCTTTTTTACATGCGACTTCCATTTTAATTTTGCATCGAGTGTCATACCGAGATATTTCGCTTCATTTGCAAACGGGACTCGAACCGTATTTAGAAATACAGGCAAATTGTTTGTCCGTTTATACGAAAAATCTACATGGATCGATTTGCTCTCATTAAGTGCAATCCGCCAGGATTTAGTCCATTCATTAACCTCGTTAAGAGCGTTTTGTAATTTAATATTTGTTTCCTCTATTGTTGTGGCAACTGCTAGTATAGCAGTATCGTCAGCAAACGTTGCAACTATTGTATCGTTTGTTTGTGGGATATCACGAGTGAATATGAGGTACAGGATTGGTCCAAGGACGCTTCCTTGCGGTACACCTGCCATTATTTCTTTGAACTCGGAATATTCGCTTCCAAGTTTCACACGGAAGAGTCTATGCCTAAGATACGACACGAGGATTTTATATAATTGTTCTGGCAAAACTTGACTTAGTTTATAAGTAAGGCCTTTGTGCCACACCTTGTCAAAAGCTTGCGACACGTCAAGAAATGCGGCTGAACAAATTTTCTTTTCTTCGAAAGCTTTCTCAATTACATCTGTAATTCGATGTACTTGGTCCACCGTTGAATGTTTACTTCTAAACCCAAATTGATGGTCAGGTAAAAGACGTTTCTGTTCAATTATGGGGTGTAAGCGACCGAGTAATATCCGTTCAAAAACTTTTGAAATTATTGGAAGAAGTGAAATAGGCCTGTAAGATTTTATTTCATTCGGTGATTTTCCTGGTTTTAGAACCATAATCACTTCCGCGACTTTCCACTGTCTTGGTATGTATTCTAATCTGATTGCTGCATTTATAATAAAAAGAAGCTTAGTTAATGCTTTCCGAGGCAACATTTTAAGAAGTTCTCCTGTAATCAGGTCATAACCCGGAGCTTTTTTAGGCTTTAGTTTCTGTATTTCCCGTTTAAGCTCGGCAATACTTGCATATCTTACTATGTTATTATCGGTTGTACTCTCGAATATATTAATGTTTTCATTTTGCGCCGGACCATCAAATGGCTTAAATGTTTCCTCAAGATGTGAGGCAAAAACGTCAGCTTTTTCCTTATCGCTCTTTGCCCAAACGTCTTGAGTTACCCTAATGGGCGGCACAGCGATTTTTGGCCGTTTTATGACTCTGATTGCTTTCCAGAGCGAATAATTCGATTCCTTTCCAGCGGTTAGGCTTTGCAGATAAGTTTCTACTGAATGGTTTTTAAAGTATTTAATCGAATTTGATAGCAAATTACTCAACCGATTGAGATGTGTTTTATCTTGCGGGGCACGAGTTTGGTGCCATCTTTTACGAGCTTTTCTTTTTTGTCTTACTAAATCTTGTATTTCACGGGGGTACTTAATTTTACTATAGCTCACTATTTTGTTCTGTTGAGGAGTATTATTCCATGCTGCTTTTTGGATGGTATTGATAAATGAGTCAACAGCGACTTCGAGTTCCAATGGGGTTCTAAGCGATACACCCAGTCGGATATTATTTTCAATATCGTTTTTGAAACCTTCCCAGTTGGTTTTCGCGTTTGTTAATCTGGGTGGTTTTTCATTTATAATCAGTGACTCGCTCATTGTTAAAATGACTGGAGAATGATCAGAGGAAAGATCAAAGCATTCTTCAACTTTGATTCGATTGGACGGCAGACCTTTTACAATAAAAAAATCGATCAAATCCGGTATTTTTCTAGCATCAGTTGGCCAGTAAGTTGGTTTTCCCGTAGAATGAAATTCGGTATTGTACTTTCTACCTATATCATAAAGCATCCTACCCTTCTGTGATATGCATCTAGATCCCCAGAATGTATGTTTTGCATTAAAGTCCCCTCCGATGACAAAACGTTGTCCAAGGGAATTAAGCAAGTTTTCAAAGTCAATTTTCTCAACCTTGCATCGTGGTGGGCAGTAAATAGACGATATCTTCAGAAAGGATTGTCTGCTTTTGACTTGTATAGAGCTAACTTGCATTGTATCGATTTCTAGTTTAAGATCAATCGAATGTTCGATACACTCTTTTATATATAGTGAGGCTCCACCTCTAGCCTTATTCGATGGATGTAGAGCATGATAGTCGAGGTAACCTTTTATTTTTAAGTTCGAATTACTCTTTGCGTGAGTTTCGGATATTAAACAGATGTCTATATCTTTTTCCTGCATAAATAATTCAAGTTCTCCAAGTTTTTGCCAAAGGCCATTGGCATTCCACGTAAGAATTTTAAGCAATCTATTCATGTTAAAGGTGGGGTACTTCTATTGCGAATACTATTTTCGAGCCTAACGAGCCTGTCAAAAATAAGTTTATTCGTTTTGCTTTGTTCCTCAAGTTTTGAAAGAATAATCGAAAATACATTTGAAACTGGGTCAGGTGAGATATTTTTTTGGGCGTTATTGGATACTGTGGATTGAGCATACGTTTGTACATTTGGTTTTGGATGTACAAGTTTGTGGACATTTAGGTTCTTCGATTATGGCCTGCTTTTTCTTCGACATATTTTTAATCGGAATTTTAGGCTGTTGCTTGTTTAAATTTAATTTCTGTGAATTAATACTATTAAATTTCGTCCGTCTTTTTTGCAACTCTTTAGCTACTTCGCAGCCGCGATAATTTGCCGGATGATTGCCTTTACAGTTAATGCAGATAGCAAGAGCTTTCTTATCTGACATACAATCTACCGTCAGGTGATTGCCGGCACATTTTACACACCGCGGTTCTTTTTGACAATAGCTTTGCGTATGATTGTATCCTTGGCAGCGCTTGCACTGGGGAACTAGTTTGGAATCCTTACGCATAGGCTCTATTTTTACAACAATATTAAGTATTGTTTTTATTTCATAGATTTTGTTCAAACTTTCTGTTTTATCGAAAGTGAGTATAAATAAAGGAAGGCCGCGTTTTATTACATTTCCTTCGCCATCTTTTTGCTTTTGGTCTCGTTTGACAATGTTAACGGCATCTATGACTTTATATTGCCTGTTTTTCAGATCATTTACAATGTCATCCTTTAAGCACGACGCATGTAACCCTCTAGCTACAACGCGTAAAGGCCTTTCAGATTTATTTTCAAAAGAATACCATTCTATTTTATCGATATTAAGCTTGCGAGATAATAGACGGTAACTTTCAGGGTCTTTAACGCAGACTTTCCATGTATTTTTTCTTAGCGAAGTTACTTGGTAGCCCGATAATGGCAACGATTTTAGCAAGGTATGCAACTTGTTAAAGTCGTCAATACCGATCACATTAATTGGCGGTGGGGGACGTTGTTTTAGCTGTTTCGCTTTGTTAATAATCTCTTTGTCGCGGTTTATTATTTCAGGAGAGGATACAGCTTTCCTCTTTTTAACTGGTCTTTTCTTTAAGATCCAGTCAGTTTCGCGACTGAGTTCTTCTTCATCCGTGTGGTATTCCGAATTCACGGGGCCGTTTGAACTTGTTTTTGGTATTTTAAATGAACTCTTCAGAGTCATATTTTCTTCCTTTAGATGGAGAATTTCTTTACGAAGCTCTTCGCAGAGCAGTTCGACATTGTAAAGCCTTGTTCGAAGAACGTCGTTTTCTTCCTTTAGGCTCTTATTTTTCACTGAGTCTCGTTTTTCGTGGGCTGACACTTCTGGTGTTGCCGAGCTCCTTGAGACACATATACTTTTTTGAGATCCTGATGTAGGTGACCTCGTTACCCTTGAACTTTTCCCGAAAGGGTTACACATTTGCAATAATTGGCTCTCCCCAGAATCCGTAGAGCCGACCTCCGTAGAGGGTGGATTTTCCAGTGAAACTGAATTGCCACCTGGGGTAGTAAATCTTTTCGTTGTACTCATTGCATTTTTGTTGTTTGTATACGCTTTACACTCGGTATACGGGGAGTGGATTTTAGTCGCCTTCTACGACAGGCATGCCTTACCTCGGGTATATTCTGACCCCTAACCCGAAGGGGGTGCAAAAATAGTGCAAAAATTACCTTTTACAAAAGTGGCGGTTAATGTGGGCATATAGAGCGGGTAATATAGAGTAGTGCTTTACATTACCAAAAAGAGAGTAATTACAGCAAAAATAAATATATAAATAATAAGATATTGTTTTTTGTCATTTAAATTGATCTTAAATAGATATTCAACAATTTTAAATCAATTTATCTTTCAACTGAAACAGCGGGCAAATATGGAGTACTACTCCACTGCACAAGTTTGCGCGAACTTCACAATAACCGACAGATATTGTATAAATTACCTTAAATATCTATGCAAAACAAAATATCAAACGAAATATAGAAACACTTATATAAATTAAGCCTTTAATTTATAAAATATAAACTTTAAATTGGGTCAAAAAATAACATTGACCTCACACCAAAACAAGAATCGTCAAAGAGCTTCTTGAAAAATTTAAAATTTGACCGTAAAGAGTTCATTAAAAATACGTAAAAAGCCAAACCTAGTACAAATTGCTCTGTTTATTCAGAATACCATACTGATGAACTCAGTCGCGAACCCGTCTGGTTTCTAAGGGCGCACTTATAGCTATCATTGAAAACCCTTATTAGAAATTTTAATTTTACTTCTTATGGCTTTTTTACAAATTCAATCATTGGCGAGTTGGTGTCAAAACAAAGCATATGAATTGTAGAACATGATTATCAAAAATATTTAAATTTCTACTTATAGTTTTCGTAGAAAATCTCTTCTTATTTTCCACTGATCAACATTTATTTTTATGAAGTTTGTCGTTCTACCGAACCAAAACGGAATATAACTGGACTCTACAGAGATGACCGGGAAAAAGGGAAAGGCAACGGCCACCACCGTTGCTGGTTGGGTGTTGTATAACGAGGGTAGACTATAATTGGCTTTAACTTGGCAATGCCCAGTGGTTGTTACTCTGACACACATCAAAAGTGCTTATTTTTAAGCACAAAAAAAAAGGTTGTCTAGGAATTTCTAGAGTAAGTCAGGCCCATTGAGAAGCGCTCAATCCCGTAGTGGATACTGATGGCTCCGTGTCCTAGGGGTATCTTATAAATTGAGATTGGCCTTCAGGTTGGGTGTTATGCTTTGGGTTAAGTACCCACCCATGGGAAAAAACTTAATTTTTTGCGAAGCAACCAATAGCCTCGGAAAGGATTGATTTTATTTTTGACGACCATGTAAAACTAAAAAAGGACAATGACGCTCTATGGGGTATTTGCCTCGAAAAATCGCTCATAAATCAATTTCTGAAATGTCATGTTGAGAAGTAATTTTTTTGTCAAGCTGTTGTTAAAGAAATACCGATGGAATAATTTACCATAGTTGTTATTAATTTTTATGCACACACCTTGCCATAGTATCAGTTGAAAGTCAACAATCCTAAACTTGCGTTATTGATCAGTGAATTTGGGTGAAAAATCAAACCACTAAATAACTCAATTTTTATTTTTCTTAATATTGTGAGCAATTTTTTTCTATGAAGGATTTTGTTGCAGGTGTGTACTTTATAATAAAGTCATTTTTATGGATATTAAATCTTTACTGCAATAGATATTGGATATATTTTAAATGAATGCAAATGTGCAGTTTTTTTTTATATTATGAGCCTTTTTATATTAATGGGGGATGTTGGGTGACATTTTTTGCAACGGCTTAATAAGGAAGATGTCAGGAAGATAAGCCAAAAAAAAGCTGCAGCAATTTTGCAAAAATGTATAAAAAAGCATTGTCCAATAGTTTCCAAAGTAAAAATGATCTAATCCGAAAAATTATCTAACATCATCCACTCTGAATCAGTGCCACTACGAGTGCAGTTCTTTAAAATTGATATCAAATTGAAACAAACTTTTAAAAATAACTCTGATTGAAATGGAAATATCTTTTAACCCCTTGATTAACGAGATTCTTGGTGCACCATCCTTACACAATACAAAGTAGACTACAACACCAATAACGAATAAACATACGAAGAATGTATTGATGAAGAAGAATGAGCACCATTTCAGTAAATAATTTAATGTCACATATCATATCATACACATTTCTTACACTAGTAAAAAAATTACCAAACATACCATAAATTGATTTATACCCTAATTTGACTTGATTGGAAGGAACAAATATTTATTAGCTGTTTTTTGAGGGAAATACCCCATAGTGTTACCTTTGTAGCTGCCCCTGAAATGTAAGAACGTTAAGCGAGATAAACAAGGAAATATCGTAGTCGATGCTGAAAATATGGAAGAACCACTTCTGCAGACTGATAAACCATTCAATATTGGCAACGATAGCGAAAACTGCCAACCACCCGATCTGAGTGAGGTGTGGGAAGCAATATCTAAACTCAAGCTATATTAGGCTTCCGGAAAAGAGTGCCTTCACTACATCCACCAATTCATAAGCCAAATCTGGTCGAATTAATCTGGTCAAAAAAGGAGACCCTCTGAACTGCGCCAACTATTAATAAGATGTCGTAATATTTCAACGCCTGAAACCGTATCCCAACAACCTGATAAATTTTGATTAGTGCGGTTTTGTGCCAGAAGTCCACAACAGATCAAATTTTAACACTTCGCCAGATTCTGGAAAAAAAACAAGTAGTCCACATCAATACACACAACCTATTCATCGATTTCAAATCCCCATACGGTAGCATTTATGGAGACGAACTATACAGAGCCACGTCTAGTTTTGGTATACCAACCAAACCTCATCCGTTTGTGTAGGATGAAGATGGAGAATTCTCGCTGCTCCATCAGTATCGAAAACGACCTCACTGACACATTTGATACCAAAAAAGGATTCGGGTAATTTTCACTGATTTTTCACTGGCCCTCCTCTCGTACAGTAGTATCAATTGTCAAGTATCAATTGTCAAGAAAAGCTTATCTCAAATTCGCCGTTCAGAGTCGGCACAAAATTGGAGGTCCCGCCATCGTGCTAGATGTACACACGCACACATGAATGGTTGTGAGAAAGAAGCAATCCTGTTTCACCAAAAAATGCAAAAAGCTTTTGTCAGATGTACGGTTGAGAAAATTGACATTGAAAACTGAGTTAATTTTATCGGACAATGTTTTGTCATCTGAGATTATAAGAATGCTTTGCGATATGGGCAGAATTTTATGCAGCGGAAACTTAGTGTCCTCCTAACGTTACTAAAATATCGGGTTAAATCGATTTATTTATTGTAAAACGTCTGTCGCCAAATCAAATCAAAGTTGAAGAATGTTTTGATATTTTCTCTGATCAATTTCAGGTCATTTTAACAACGTCAGTCATTAGAAATTAAAAAAACGGCTAGACTATTAAACGGAAAAACCAAAAACGATGTAGAAAATAATATTCGACTGGGTGTATTGCTCAAAACACCAGTCCGGTCTGTCTGTAATGGTATCCACAGCCTAAACTGCACGACCAAATTTCTTAAAACTTCGTATCCATTTTGTTGTTGTCATAATTCTATGCCGTTTTTATTCTGCTAGACACATTAAAGCTTAAGTAGTTTCAACGAAACTGCATACCCTCATTTTTGAACCTCTATAGTTCATAGTACGCCTGAAGATAGGCTTGAGGGGAAATTGATAAGCATTCACGGCATGGAATATTTGATTTGAGCATTTCCTGTTATAATAGCGTTAAAAAAGTTTGAGGCTACACATATTCCTACGATGTTCAAGCTAGACTAATAGTTCACTATGGTTAAACCCCCTATTAGTTTTATCGCTCGATTTTGGCAGTTGAACAAAAGTTTGGGGCGTATATAGGCATTTATATATTGATGACAAATCAGAAGGTCTGCAATACTTTTTGCATCTGTCAAAGAAACCTAAACAATTTGCTACGTTTTTAGCAACTTCGAATATATGGTCGTTACTAACAATATATACGAAGTATACAAAGTTTTTCGGTTTCGACGATGCAAGTGCCATTGATGGGTAATGGTTGTAAATGTTGGTTTCGCTTATAGATGACAGAAGACTTGTCTTAATATTTCAAAGCCCAGTTTTCAAAATAACGCAGTTTTTGAATAATGTTTAAAGTATTTCGAAAACATATGAAAAACTTGTAACCCAATTCCATGTCTATATTAAACATCCTCAAAATGTTGGTAAATTTTTAAAGAATAAAAATGGATTATACAAATAAAATATAAATGTATTTTCTGATGAAGCCGAACGGTTGTGACGTCTCACAATATCTGTCAAAATAACATATAGAGGCATTTTTTAACAATATAAAGTCCACGCTTTTTTAGATAAATTCAAACAACACAAGAAATAAAAAAATACAAATAAACGTTATCTGCGTAATTATATTTTTACTATTGATATTTCTTCATCTTTAACTAAACACTATCGCAGCAGCAACCCCTACAATATGTGTATTTCAGTTTTCCTTCCTGCATTACCGTATTTTGTTCTTCATCACAATATGAGCCACAACATATACAGTAAAGATGAAAATAACCATTATGCCAATAAAGAATAAAAAACGTAGGAATTCATCCAGATAACAACGTTAGTCAAAGTAACTTATGGTAACCAAATAATGGTTGAAACCATACTACTTATAGCTCTATACCCGTAAACGGATATAAATGTATGTACATGTATGTACATGTATGTTATTTTTAATACCTCATGGCACCTACCTGTGTTTGCGTAAATTGAATGAAATTGGATGAATTCCACTAAGTTACAATAGGAATTACACTGTATTGAGTTCAATTAAATGACTGTCAGTTGTTGACGAAACGCACCCCATAGCTAAAGGTTTTACAAGGATTGTAATTGAGAGACAAACATTCTATGCAAATGTAAACGCAATGTAAACAAAAACACTTGTTACTTATACTTTAAATTTAAATTATTGTTCTGTATAAAAAAATGCATTTCTACTTTATTTTTTTATTAAAACAGTAGAATCTGGTTCATTAATTCAAATTCGATTGTAGTAATTCGACAAAAGACACTTTTTGTTTATAGCCTTTTTATATGATTTTACACGTCAATAAATAACTTATTCTTTTAATCAGGCGGTACCGCGTTGTATAACTAGGCCATCTGACATTTTATATAAATAGAATCTATTTCTTCTATATATTTATATATACGTTCTAAAAATGTTTTTTTTGAATTACTATGAATAGCTATGTAATATTTTTTTAAATAGTGGAAAAAATATTTTTGCAAAATCGAAATAATTTTAATAAATAGTTTAAATATTTTCAGAATGTTTTATTTGGTATTGTTTTTACTTGTCTTGAATAATTGAGGTAATATTGACATAACAAATAGATCAAACAATCAAAAAAATTCGTTCTTAAAGTTTTGGTGGAGCTTCAGAACTTCTCCAGCAGATTTAAACCTTAAATATGTTAATGTACATTTGATTGCAACATCTTGAGTGTAGGATACGCATTTGCACCTTCAATTATTGTTTGAATTTACACAACAATGATTTAGGATTTACGCATTGAATATTTACAAATAATACGTTCGCAAAATACTCCAATTATAGTAGGGAACTTGTAGCCTCGCTTTATGATCGTAAAATTAAACGATTTTTTTTAGAGTCTAGGCCGATTTCTTGCATCAATTCATACTAGTCCCCGGCCAAACAAAAATAAAACAAAAGCAAAGTCCCGAAAAATCTAAAAAAAAAATTATAAAGAAAATTAATTTCATCATAGATGAAGTTTATGTTTATGTAACGTTATGACAATTGTTTAAGTTTGTGTGACAATTGTTTTGTAGAAATGTTTTTGTGACGTATTAAATCTTTTATATAAAAAACGAGGTGGGTGCACGACTGGGTCATACGTAACTTTCTCTTTCACAGCGAGTTATATTGACGTTTTTAATAATAATAAATAATATGGCCAAAATACGCAATAACACATATTTATTTTGATTAATGGTGCTAAAATGATATAAATAATGTCGAAATGTGATTATACGAACGTTTATTATGTAATTGAAAGGAATCGGTGACCATGAGAATAATAATTATTTTCCGTTATTGGTCAAAACTGAAAATTCCGTTAGGTATAATTGGGCCAAAACCAATTATGTAGAATAATAATAATAGTAGTAGTAGTAGTTGTAGTAGTAGTAGTAGTAGTAGTAGTAGTAGTAGTAGTAGTAGTAGTAGTAGTAGTAGTAGTAGTAGTAGTAGTAGTAGTAATAGTAGTAGTAGTAGTAGTAGTAGTAGTAGTAGTAGTAGTAGTAGTAGTAGTAGTAGTAGTAGTAGTAGTAGTAGTAGTAGTAGTAGTAGTAGTAGTAGTAGTAGTAGTAGTAGTAGTAGTAGTAGTAGTAGTAGTAGTAGTAGTAGTAGTAGTAGTAGTAGTAGTAGTAGTAGTAGTAGTAGTAGTAGTAGTAGTAGTAGTAGTAGTAGTAGTAGTAGTAGTAGTAGTAGTAGTAGTAGTAGTAGTAGTAGTAGTAGTAGTAGTAGTAGTAGTAGTAGTAGTAGTAGTAGTAGTAGTAGTAGTAGTAGTAGTAGTAGTAGTAGTAGTAGTAGTAGTAGTAGTAGTAGTAGTAGTAGTAGTAGTAGTAGTAGTAGTAGTAGTAGTAGTAGTAGTAGTAGTAGTAGTAGTAGTAGTAGTAGTAGTAGTAGTAGTAGTAGTAGTAGTAGTAGTAGTAGTAGTAGTAGTAGTAGTAGTAGTAGTAGTAGTAGTAGTAGTAGTAGTAGTAGTAGTAGTAGTAGTAGTAGTAGTAGTAGTGGTAGTAATAGTAATAAAAGCTTATAAATTAAATTTCATTCAATTTGGCCAAATAGTTTCCGAGAAATTGACAATTTTCTTAATATGGCCGATATGCAAAAATCCGTTGTATGGATTTTCTAAAAAAAAAACTAGGTATGCAATTTTATTGAAAGTAATATCCTTATAGTATGTATGAAGTAAAATAAAAAATCGGTGGAGCCATTTTCTAGAAAATTAAGGTTATGTATAATTTTTATATGGCAGGTACCGGTGATAGCATGGCTAAAAGCAAACAAAAAAACAATTAGCCCATTGCTAACTTTTTGCACGATGGTGAGTCCTCATGTTCTATGCTGGATCCGGAAGGGTAAGTTAAGATAAGCATTTATTGACAATTGATACTACTCGGATGATTTGTCATATCATGACGAGGGAAGGGCTAGTGATAAATCATTTAGATGTTAAGGTGTCTTATGTTATCTATACCTTATTGAATTCATTGTAACAAGTAAGGACTTTGTATAGCGAAGGACTACTTCTTACTTACTTACTTACTTAAGTGGCGCTACAGTCCAGAATAAACCAGGGCCTCAACCAACCTGCCTCTCCAATTAGCCCGGTCCTTAGCTAACTGCCTCCAGTTGCGCACTCCAAGTTGGTTGAGGTCGGTTTCTACTTGTGAGCGCTACTAAAGGCGAGGTCTTCCACTACTGCGTCCTACGTCTGGCTGGGAATCGAAGACTTTGCGAGCCGGAGTATTGGTGTCCATTCGTTCTACGTGTCCTAGCCATCTTAAACGTCCAATGCGGAGTTTTTTGACCAGGGGCATGTCGCTGTACAGCTCGTATAGTTCTTGGTTGAATCTTCGTCTCCATAGCCCGTCAACGCAAACGGGACCGAAGATTTTTCGAAGAATTTTCCTCTCAATTCGACCAAGGATTTCTTCAACCGCTTGAGACGGTCCATGCTTCAGCGCCGTAGAGCAGGACTGAGATGATCAGGGTCTAATATAAGATCTCCTTAGTAGTTCGAGTGAGGACTTTACTACTGCCTTCTTATCCCGAAGAAGCAGAGGTTAATAAGAGTAATTCTTCGTTTAATTTCTGACGAGATGTTGTTGTCAGAGTTAATAGCGGAGCCGAGATAGATAAAGTCCCGTACTATCTCAAAGTTATATCTGTCAATGGTGACGTTCTGTCCATTTCGTCGATGCTGTGTGTCCTTTCGTGTTGACAGCATATACTTCGTCTTGCCGTCATTTACTGCTAAACCCATTTTTGCCGCTTCCTTCTCTATACTAGCAAATGGGGCTATGACATCACGTTGGGTCCTACCAATGATGTCAATATCGTCGGCGTATGCTAGTAATTGTACAGATTTTTGGAAAATTGCGCCTCTGGTGTTGGCTCGTGAGTTTTGCACAATTCTCTCAAGAATCAGATTGAAGAAGTCACATGACAGCGCATCGCCTTTCCTAAATCCTTTTTTGGTATCGAATGTGTCATTGAGGTCGTTTCTGACCCTGATGGAGTAGCGAGAATTCTTCATCGTCATCCTACACAAACGGACGAGTTTGGGCGGTATACCAAAACTAGACATGCCTCTGTATAGTTCGTCTCTATAAATGCTGTCGTATGCGGCTTTGAAGTCGATGAATAGGTGGTGGGTATCGATTTGGAATTCTTGGGTTTTTTCCAGGATCTGCCGAAGTGTGAAGATTTGATCGGTTGTGGACTTTCCTGGCCTAAAACCACACTGATAAGGGTCGATCAGGTTGTTGGTAAACGGTTTCATACGTTCAGATAGAATTTTGTATGAGATGTTGAGGAGACTTATGCCTCTGTAGTTGGCGCAGTTTAGAGGGTCTCCTTTTTTGTGGATCGGGCAAACGATGCTGAGGTTCCATTCTTCAGGCATACTTTCTTCCGACCAGATTCGGCTTACGAGTTGGTGAATTTTACTAACCAAGTCATCTCCGCCGGCTTTATAAAGCTCGGCGGGAAGGCCGCTTCAGTTTAGATATTGCTGTAGTTCTTCGACATTCGATGCTGGTGGTACGGTGGTAATCGAGAGGTTTAGGGATACGAGTTGCGCGAAGGTCTTGGCGGTCTCTTGCGATTGCAGTATTTCGGCATTAATTTTTTTTACAGTTTTTCTGGATTGTTGTGGCGTGGTGGATATCCGCATTCTAACCTTGGCTGCAACAATGTAGTGATCCGAGTCGATGTTAGCTCCACGGAATCTTCGGACATCCAAAACACTGGATGCATGCCTCATGTCTATTGCTATGTGATCAATTTGATTGACCGTTCGTTGATCTGGAGACCCCCATGTCCCCTTATGGATATTGAGGTGAGGAAACCGTGTGCTGGCTATTGTGGCATTTCGTTCCGTAGCGAAGTCAATTAGCCTAAGTCCGTTACCAGACGTATTGTCGTGTAGGCTATGTTATCCGACAAAGATGTGAAGATGTATTTTCTTCCTACCTTTGCTTTATAATCTCCCAGCATGATTTTAACATCGTACTTCGGTAGTCGCTCATAAGTTTTGTCAAGGAGCTCATAGAAGCAGTCCTTGCCGATACTGCTGCAATTTCACGTTCGATATTCAGACGAAGTTCATCAATCGTCGCTGGCTTGTTGGCATAGACCATAGACTTGACGTAGTCCCACAGGAAATAGTCTAACGGCGTCAAATCGCACGACCGAGGCGGCCAAAGACTGGACCATTTCGTGAGATAACATACGTTCTCCAAACTTGGTTTCCAATAAATTGATTGTGGCATTCGCTGTGTGGCTCTTGGCGCCGTCCTGTTGGAACCATATGTCCTCTAATTCCATATCATCCAATTGGGGCCAAAAATATTCGGTTATCATTGAACGGTAGCGATTCCCATTCACAGTAACTTGCCGGTCTGGATCATCACGGAAGAAGTACGGCCCAATGACGCCGCCGGCCCATAAAACACACCAAACCGTAATTTATTCGGGATGCAGTGATGACTCATGGAGTACGTGTGAATTGCTGCCTGACCAATACCACATATTTCGTTTATTGACGAAGCAATTCAGTCAGAAATGGGCCTCATCCCTGAAGATGATTTTTCAATGAAAATCCGAATCATTTTCAAGTTGTTGCTCAGCCCAATTCACGAACATACGTCGCTTCTGGTGGTCAAGCGGCTTAAGTTCTTGTGTCAATTTAATCTTGTAAGGATGTAGGCCAAGATCTTTTCGCAAAATTTGCCACAACGACGTCACAGAGATGCCCAACGCTTGAGAACGACGTGTGAGAGACACATTTGGGCTTTCTTCAACTGAAGCCTCAGCGCCAGCAATATTCTCGACACTACAGGCACTTCTTTGTCTCACTGGCACGGGAACATTTTGTACTGTGCCTGTGGATTCAAATTTTTCCACTAGACGTTTAAATATTGATCTGCTAGGACGATTATGACGACCATAAATTGGACGTAGCGCTCTTAACGTTGAGGCCACTGACTCCGAATTTCGGTTCTAAATTTTAATAATTTCGACTCGTTTTTGGATCGTATGTCTTTCTACGATGAAATGGCAAAACTTACTATAGAGAAATGTCAAAAGAGCGGCAGGAAATATGGCGTCGTTTGCTGTCCCTGTCGCTCAAATTTTGTAGCGTCCCTGTTGAAAAACCCGATGTGTTGCTGTTTTTCGTCGTGTTATCAACACTCGCGCTTATCGTTTAGCAAGTCAAATCCTGTTGTATGAGACCAGTACGGTAATCACTTGGAGGTAAAAAATAAGCACTTGATGTGTAGTCAGAGTTACAACATTGGGCATTGCCAAGTTAAAGCCAATCAGAGTCTACCCTCGTTCTACAACACCCAACCATCGAAGGACTACTTCTACGAGCAAAAAAAAACTTATGAGCAAGTACCGAAGTACGATGATAAAATCATGCTGAAGATGTTAACGCAAATATATGAAGAGAAGACATCTTTGCCTGTAATGTCGGAAACATAGCGTACACCACAAGACGTCTGGCAAGTGAATTATGCTAACTGACTTTGCTGCGGAACGAATGCTTCTATAACTAGCACACGCTTTCCACACCTCGATACGAATAATGGAACATGGCACTCTCAAGATCAACGCACGGTCAACCTAATTGTTCATATTGTGATAGACAAGAGTCACGCATCCAGAGTTTTGGCTGAGGATCGAAGACTCTGCGAGCCGGAGTATTGTCGTCCATTAGTTCTGCAAGTCCTAGCCATCTTAAACATCCAATGCGGAGTATTTTGACTATGGGAATGCCGCTGTAAGACTTGTTTAGTTCTTGGTTGAATCTCTGCCTCCATAGCCCGTCAACGCAAACGGGACCGACGATTTTTCGAAGAATTTTCCGATTAAATCGACCAAGGATTTCTACATCCACTTCTTTTACGGATCTCCTTAGTAGTTCGAGTGAGGGCTTTACTTATTAATTGCCTTCTTAGACCGACGAAATAGCAGTTGGAAAGAGTAATTCTTCGTTTGATTCCTGACAAGATGTTGTTGTCAAAGTTAATAATGGCGCCGAGAGTTAATAATGGCTATACCTCAAAGTTATAGCTGTCAATTGTGACGTTCTATCAAATTCGTCGATGAACACACAATGCTTTCGTGTTGACTGCATATACTAAGTCTTACCCTCATTTATTAAAAACAAACATGGCTATGACATGACTATGAGTCCTACCTATGATGTCAATATCTTCGACGTATGCTAGTAGGTGCACCGATTTTTAAAGAATTAAATTAAAAACATCTTTAAAAAATTTTTGGTATCGAATGTGTCGGTAAGGTCGTTTCCGGGATGGAACAGCTATGAGTAAGTACACAGACGGACCAGTTTGGGCTTCTCAATAAATGCTATCGAATGCGGCTTTGAAATCGGTCAATAGGTGGTGGGGGTTTCGATTTGGACTTTTCTGATTTTTTCCAGAATCTGCCGAAGTGTGAAAATTTGATCGGTTGTGGACTTTCCTGATTTCAGGGGTTCAGGTTGACACAGTTCAGAGTGTCTCCTTTTTGTTTGATGGGGCAAACGATCTTAACGTTCCACTCTTCAGGCATACTTTCCTCCAACAAGATTTGGCTTATGATTTGGCGGATGTAACTTAGCAAATCATTTCCGCCGGGTTTATAACGCTCGCCGAGAAAGCCGTCATTTCCGGAAGCTTTGTTGAGCGTGAGTTTAGATATTGCTATCCTCACTTCACTTAGGTCGAGTGGTTGGTGTTTTTAGCTCTCGTTGCCAATATTGAATGGTTTTTTCTCCGTTGACAGCCTCAACTACGATATTTCCTTGTTCATCTCATGGCACCTCTATATATCCATTTTTTTGATCTATCTAAAGAGCCGGTGTTCTTTTCTTCTTCTCTGCATATATAGCTCAATGGCAGCTCTCGTCGTTACCTGCAGCTAAGCCTCGAAGGCTTAGCTGCAGGTAACTGAGAGCATATTTCGGCATTCCTCATCAAACTAAGGATTTCTTGCTGGTGGGTGCAAAAAAACCTAGTAAATCAGTTGCTGCTGATCTAGTGGCTTGTTAGCATCATTGCCATTGTTCTTCGAAATTCGATGCTGGTGCTATGGTGTTAATGGACGGATTAAGGAATAATGCCTTGGCGGTCCCATAACACTGCAGTCTTTCGACATTAGTTTATTCACAGTATTTCTGGTTTGTTGTGGCGTGTTGGATATCCGCATTCTTACTTTGGCTGCAACAAGGTGGTGGTCCTAGTCCATGTTAGCCCCTCGGAATGCTTAGAGCTGGCTTCAGTGGCATTTCGTTCTCGAAGATGCAATCTTAAGTTATATTATTTTTTTTCGTCGGGGCGTGAGCGCATATAAGTCCCATGTTGGCGAAATTGGCCTTGATGCGAACTGTTACAATAAAACATAAGACTTCTTGCCTATGTCTGGCACCGTTTCTGCTCACTACAAAACGGCAGTAGATGTCACAGCCCATCCTGCGAGTATGCAAGCCAATTTTGAAAAGGTATAACTGTCGTTGGCAGCTTGAAGAATAATAAAGAAACGAATTCCGAAATCGTTTTTATCTCACAAAGATAGATAGATAAGTCGGGTCATCGCTGTTCGGATTTACAAAAGATATCACAATTGTGAGTTATATAATGTAAAAAAAAATAATCTGTATACCAAATATGTCCTATGTGTATTTAAGCAGTCGCAGAACTAGTCGTTGGCCTATTGCTGTTTTATAAATGCTGTTGGACTTAAGAGCACTAGATGCTTAGAAGATAAAAAGATTGGTATATATGAAAGACTTGCAAAGAATATTTTTAGTTTTTCTGTTCATCTATTATTAAAGAGTAAGTTTTTTAATTGAAGAAAAATGTTTTTTTTTAGATATGTAACATGTTTTTATGATAAGTTTATATATTAAGACTTATTAATAAAATTGTAAACCAAATTACATGTAGATCGTAAATTCACCGGAATAGTGGGGTAAACCTCGTCTAATCGACGGTCTGAAGTAGAAACCAACTACAACTAAATTGAAGTGTGGTTCTAAGGACAGTAAGCTAGTGACCGGGCTAATTACAAAGTCAAGTTGGTTGATGTCAAGGTTCGACCGAACTGTGAAACCACTTAAACAGTTACATAAGAATGTATTGGAATATTATTTTTAATGTTAGATAGTTCGTTCTATTTTGAGTATTCACAAATGATATTTCGGATGTAAAAATGGTTAGATATTTTTCATTGTAGCTTCCAAACATATTGTAAAGGTGGCGCAATTTGAACAATTTTTTTTTATTTATATATTGTGTTGCATTATTTTAGGCGTTGTCGCAAAAAAACATGTTTATTGATGGTTCACAATGGTGCTCAATTCGTTTAGTTTTCGAATATTCGTGTTCTCTCTTTTTCGTTTCAAAAATTGCATATTATACCACATATGTTTTAAAACCTATTTTTGCGTATCATTGGATACTTCTTTCAATTTGTTTAATAAGACAAGTGCTAAAACTATCAAAAATATGTAGATAGGGTTGTAAATTAATAAATTAAATTAAATAAAAAGTTGTATATCTACCTTTCTCATGCTTCTAGTATCAGCGTTCAGTTATAGCTATCATTAAAAACCATCATGTGCAGTTTTGCGAAGTTGGTGTCAAAACAAATCTTATGAATTTTAAAACATGACTATCCAAAAATATTTAAATAAATATATTATATAACATTAATGGACATGGTGACCCATTACATTTCAATTATCCCAGTGTCTTCAGCTTGGAAAGTGAAAATATATTACGACGCCCAGTGGTTTCGTTTATATGGGAAGATTGTTCAAAATAAAAAATTACATTTTTAATAACAAATAACACAACAAAAGTCGATATTTTAAGTCATTAGTGCAGCAAATCTAACATTTCTTTTGGTTAACTTAATTTTTCGGTTTTCTCAAGAGCACGAGCATTTGATAGAAGTGGTTTTGAGGAAAGGGACAGTCTATTTAGTATTTATCGAATCAGTGTTGGTGGCAACTCTTGAATTTGTTTGCGTATTTTTAGCTTTTTTCCGTTTTTACAGCATTCTTTGGACGATATCATGCCATTGTGCTAAGAAATACACACGCACACATGAATGGTTGTAAGAAAAAAGCTAGGCCCTGAGTACTAACGAGCCTGTTGTGCCATGATTTTTTTTTTTAAATACATTATGCACGGAAGATGGCATATGATACCATGGATATTCACTAGTTTACATAGGTTAAATTTAGTTTGCGATTTCTAAGGTGTACTTTTCAAAAGCATTGCCATTTATGGTCAAGCAACAGACAGTTTTTGAGATAATTGCACATCTCTCTATTACCGAGTTATCTCCAGGCAAAAAACCTCTGGGCCATTTTACCGCCGGTAAATCTACATCCGTTGATTCATTCGCAACACTCCTTATTAGATGATACTGCTTTTTAGACAATTTAGCCTCAACCAATGTTTTTAGATCATCACTTACGTTAAGTATTTTTCCAAGCAATGTTTACAATATGCCACTCTAAAAAATGACTACGAATACATTTTTATACACATGACAATAGCTAACAAAATATGAGAAGGCTACAATCCACTGTGTGGATCGTTTTACACCCTTTCCCATCCATCCTTTAAATTAATAGCCTTTAAATGTGGGTTTTATGGCAAAGAAATATTAAAATTAAAATTGTAGCAACATATTGTTCAGACACTTTATCAAAAACTTGTAGGTTCGATCAAAGACAACGTTTTTCTCCTGCATATGGCGTAGGGTATACAAATGTTTTTTGTATGAAAACGTCTCCAAAAAGTGGGCGCGGGTAAAAATGATGTATGGAAGAAATGTTTAACATCATTACCAAAACCAATTATTTGGCATCAAATTTTTTTCGAAATTTTTAAAATTTTACCGAAAAAGGTTTTTTTGCTGAAAACGCTCCCAAGGATTGTAGACATTAGGATTGTCTAGATATCTTCTTCAGACACTTTTTAAAAATTTTGAACGGTTTGGTCTAAAATTAGGTTTTACTAAAAAGAGGGCGTGGCACTAGGCGGATTTCAAAAATATTTACACTAGTTCGAACTTTATTATCCGAATTTCATTATCCTAGCTCAAAATTTAAGGTCCAAAAACGGTAAGCTACAGTCGGACGGACGGACGGACAGACAGACATGGTTTAATCGACTCAGCTAGCGATTCTGAGTCGGTCCATATTTGAGAGGTGTACCTAGCTTAATTATTTCATCATTCAATATACCCCTATGGGATAGGGTATAAAAAAATTCAAACACATAGTGTTAGATATTACACACGTTTTCCGCATATTCTCCCAGTTGTGTACCTTTCAACAACATTTTTTTCAATAATAATCTAATATTGTTGAAATATTACTCTTAGAATATTATTAAATAAACAAAGATTGTTTTACTACACCTTTTATAATTTACTGATTCAACAACAATTTGAGGTTTGAGCATTAAATATTTAAAATCAATACGTGCGTAAAAATACTGCAGTTATAATATGCAACTTGTTGCCTAGCTTTTTTAGGGTGTATTTTTATTTTGTTCGAGATGAGCTTTCTAGATAATTGTTTTAGGCATGTCTTGCAATCTCCTTGTACTGGAATCATGATTCACATACCTTAAGTCCTGGGTGGCCATAAGCCAATTACCGTTCTTTGTTAAAAAAAACTCATTTCTTTAAGCTTTGTTCCATCTCTTTAAAAAGGACTTGCATAGAAAATAAATCTTTCAATGATCAATGATCAATCAATGATCACAACGTTCTATGTTATAGACTTCCTTAAACTCCTTTTAAGTTTCTATATGCTTGGAAACGTCTCAAACCTCCCTCACCCGGCGCAAAATATCAAAATATATATGTTACTTTTATTAGGGGCAAGCAGGAGACATAGAAGTTAAAAGCCTTTAAGAGTCATAACAAAAAAAAACAAAAACATAATAAACCTAAATTGAGTAAAGGCTTTCATATATAAAAACCCGACCAATTTCATACTAAAAAAATAGAGGAACACAAATTATTTACATACCTTGTTCACCCAATTCCATTACTCAAATTTATAAGTAGATACAAAATACAAAAAGTATTTTACGTAACTGCAAATGCAAAAAATCCAAAACTGCTAAAATTGGTCTCACCGTAATGAAAACAATTTAGGGCAAAAAGTTGGCTGAGATTTCTTTGACCCTTTATTAGAGATAACATATTCAATCAAAATAATAAATTAAAAAATAAATAAAATAAATGATGAACATATGAGAAGGCTATACCCTATCCCATCCCATCCTTAAAATTAATATCCCTTAAATGTGTATTTTATGGGAAAGATATATTAAAATTGAAATTGTCGCAACATATTGTTCAGACAGTTTATCAAAATGTTATATGTTATATGGCGTAGGGTCTAAAAATGGGTATAAAAATGTTTTTTGTATGAAAACTCCCCCAAAAAGTGGGCGTGGGTTAAAATGATTTATTGAAGAAATATTTATATTATCATAACCAATGATTGTGCATCAAATTTTTCGAAATGCTTAATATTTTACCGAAAAAGGTTTTTTTTTTACTGAAAACGCACCCAAAAAGTGCGCGTGGCAAAAAACTTTGTATAGACAAAATATAGACATTAAGATTGTCTAGATATCTTGTTGAGACGATTTTTCAAAATCTACAATGCTTTGGCCTAAAACTATGTTTTTCTAAAGAAGGGTGTAATAGTGGGCGGATTTCAAAATTTTTTACACTTGTTCTGCTTTGTCGAATAGAGAGTCTGTACACCATATTTCACAACTCTACCTCAAAATTTAAGGCCAAAAAATGTGTGACACACAGAAGTACAGATGGACGGATGGACGGACAGACAGACATGCCATAATCGACTCATCTAGCGATTCTGAGTTGATCAATATACTTTGAGGTATATCTAGCGAAATTATTTCACTATGTTACAAACTTAATGTCAAAACTAATAAACACCTATGGGATAGAGTATAAAAAGTGTTTATTCACCCATGTTAAGTTTTTAGCAACGCCCCTGAAAGCATTATGAACCATACCCAAATATTTATACTCCCATAGGGGCATACTACTTTTGATACATAGATTGTAACATAGAGAAATTATTTAGGTATCGCTATCTGAGTCTATGGTGCCATGCCTGTCTGTCGTCCGTGCGTCTGAATATGTTTCACCGATTTGTAGGCCTTACATTTTGAGCTAGGATAACTAAATTTGGAACACAGGATCCTTATCCGTCCGCGGCCACAGAACAAGCGCAAACATTTTTAAAATCCGCCCTCTGTCATGAGCACTTCTTTAAAAATCGTTCTTTTTTGTCAAACAGTTAAGAATAAAAAAAAAAAACATATCTGAACAAGATATTTAGACCATCTGAATATATATGTTTCTTTTATGGAAGGTTTTTTGATACGCCCCCTTTCAATATAGCACATCTTAATGAATACTCTTGGTGATATATTATGAATGTAATTTCAATATTTTTCAATTGGTTTAAGGACTCAACATAGTAAAAAGAATGTTGGAGAAACATAGCCCTCATCCCCGGGCAAACGCCGGCTGGACCTCCTTTTTTGAGAATGTTGTATGGGTGAAGTCTATTGTTCCAATAGCATCGTACATACTTCTCGGAACTTGTTTATTTCCTTTATCCTCTATTTGCTCAGACATTGTTTTTGGTATGTACAAATTGCGGCTTCTTCGAGGCAAATGCTTTTGCAACTCTCTGACAAATAACACACAGCGTATATTGCCTAAATCAATGAATGTCAGCTCCATCGCCTTGCATTTAACAAGGTAATAATGTTATATTTATGATAATAATACAATATTCCTCATTTCGCCACCAATATCTTAAACCAACCCCCATTTGTAGAACAGCAGAAATATCTTACTTGTTGGATGAATTTGTAGCATTCACGAAACATAAACCATTAACAAAAGAAGGTTATCCTGAATCCATTTTTATTAATTTAGTTTCACTTTATTGAATTTCACCGCACAAAAAATTGCAATAAATTTCCAGATGAAAATAATTGTATGTGTTAAAATAAAAATGAAATGAAAATTCCTCAGGCAGTCTCTAGGTAGGATGCGTTCGCGCTTAACCTAGGCGACCTTTAGGCAACGTTGCCTAAATGTGAAAATCGTTACCAAAAGTTAGGCAACCTCTAAAATGCTTTTATAGATACGGCTGTTCGTATATAGATAAGTTTCCCCCACTCCCAATTTTTGGGTGCGTTTTCCTACAAAAACATTTGTGTATCCCACAGGAGGCATTTGTAATAGAAATTCGTTGTTTTTTGTCGAACTACAAAAGGTTTTGATAAACTGTCTGAACAATATATTGCGACAATGCCATATTCTACATTTTATTGCCATAAAGCCCACATTTTGATGACATAAATTTCAAAGATGAGATGGGATAGAGTATCATACAGCTGATCTTAGCCTTCTCATATATATTTTGTTTTTTTTTTTGAAAATGGGTAACTTTATACCCAACTATCAATTCTTTAATGGTTTGTAAAGAAAACTACGCAAACCAACAAAATCCCAATAAACATAAGTACTATAAATATAAATCTAACATCTATTTGTCATATTTCTTATAATTTCATTCTTATAGCTATAGAAATATTCGTTCCTTACTTTAACCAAAAGCAGGATCCAACAAACCATAGTTCAAGAAGCAATGCGGGTAATAAAATGGTAAACTGGAGACCTCTTAAGTAATGTAATTCATCTATGGACATTGGACAATCATGAAGAGTAGAGAGTGGTTACCCTGGATAGATCCAAGACTTTCGATTGAGTATGACACTGGACCATTCGTCAAATCATCAGCATATAGACTTCCTCAAATATTGTGTGGCTAAATGAAAAACTTGCTTAAAGACAGATTTTTAGTGAGAAGGTAACGATCCGGTGTGCGGATCGTTGAATTCCCTATCCCATCCCATCCTTAAAACGGCCAAGAGACGGCCGACGGACTGACAAACAGACATGGCTAAATCGACTCAGCTAGCGATTCTGAGTCGAACCATATACTTTTTTCTATGTTACAAACTATGTATCAATACGAATATACCCCTATGGGATAAGGTATACATACAGTCGTTAAGTCAGGAAAATCCAAGCATATGCTGCATATTACAAAAGATGTATCAGCTGGCAACAACGTGTATAACATCTAATGCCAAAGAAGCAGCGTCTAAAATTATTTACGTATTTAGAGATAAGAGAAATCTAACAATAGCCCAGCTTCAACTTCTTTATAAAACCGAAGTCCGACCAGGTCTTGGATACTGTACTCCTGCTTTCAGTTCGGTTCCGAATGTCCATGGTTCACCGAAAACAATTTTTTTTAATTAACAATATTACCAATAACAAACATTAAATTTTTATTTCTTTTTTTTTTGCAAACATAAAGCAAAGTCTGGGTTTGTTGTCAGTAATCACATGGTAGCATAAAAATATCTCCAGTAGACAACATTTCGCAGAACAAAATCTCGAAAAAAAATTTAAACAAAGGATCTTTATGTACATTTTTAAAAATAACTTCAGAATCAAATTTGCTGAAAAGGTATATTTAATGACGTAAGCTGCGTTTATAGATTTTTCCCCTCTATCAGCTATCTCCCTTGAAATAAAATAATAATTACCCCCGGTGCTTCTTTGTAAGTGAAAACATATTTCAATATAATTCACCCTTCTGTGAAAAGCTCGAACGAATCGATAATACAAACAATCCGGGGAGATCCGCTTTCATCAAACGCCATCATCGCCCAGCGAGATGGGATTATCGCTTGTCAATCTCGAAAGTGGACATTCAAATCATCATAGATTCCATTAACAAAAAGAAGTCTGCGACACCTACCCCCTGAAACTGTGAAAAACAGAAAGGACAACTCCAATCCGGACAATTTTTGGTCGACAAGTCTCCTTCCGAGTATTAGCAAGGTAATACTGTTCTGGGTATAATATTATACCAGAGATCCAGTTAAGTTTCAAGGCAGGATATGAATGCCGCCTCCAAGCTCGTCTCTGATATAAATACAATGGAAAAACAGAAAAACAGTACACGGGTACACATCTGGTTGATTTAGAGAAGGCTTTTGAAATCGTATGGTTAGAGAGCCTCTATCTAAAGCTGACCAGAATTCGCATAATTAAATCACTGTTATGCTTCATGACATGATGACTGGTAAAACGTTTTTTTTTTTCAAAGTGGCAATGTTACTTCGAATACAGATTTTTCATTGAAAATGGTGTGCAACAAGGAGCAGTAAACACTCCTTTTCTCTTCAGAAATGCAACCAGAGATATGAAAGGTGGTCTTAGCGCCCTGTTATAGCTATCATTAAGAACCCTCATTGGAAATGAGGCTTTTTTATAAATACAATGATTGTTTTAGAAAAATGTTTCTTTTTAAACTGCATATATTTTATATATTACCATATAAGATTATATGCCGCAAGGCAATAGAATTAAGTTCTTAGGCCGCGTTTTTCAAGGCGAGTAGTTTTTCAGTCAATTTTAGTTTAGAGTAAACTTTGAGTTAACCCAGCTAGTTTGGTGAGTTAACCCTGGGATTAAATGATCAGATGTTCTTGACAGATGGTGAAATACCAGACGAACAATTATATTCAATTCCAACTGTGTAGAAATGTTATCATATTTTTAGAAACTAAATACGTGTACTATATTTAAATCGGATACCAGGGACTCGAAACTGTTTAAAATGTTGAGATTGATAGTTTTAAGAAGCAAATGACACAAGCAGTTTCATTAGTATTGGTAAAAATAAACCAAACAGCTGATAATTGAGCTGTTGCTGATTGTATATATTTCGATAACTTTTTGACAGCAAAATCGAAGAATTTTGAGTGCTACCAAATCAAATCACGTCACTAGGAAGCTTTTGACAAAATTTGGAAGAGGCCTTCAATACAAACTAAGACAGCTCGGCCTGAAAAATTAAATGAAATCCTGAGCATAGACTCTTCCGTGTGAAACTTGGATACGAATATTCGAATTTCAAAGAAATATTGGAAGGAATACCCTAAGAAAACGTCCTTGGACCACTCTTGTACCTCCTATTTACACGTGATATCCCACAAGCAAACGATACAATTGTTGCCACAATTGCTGACGATACAGCTACACTAGCAGTTGGCAAAACAACAGAGGAAACATATACGAAATTACGAAACGCTCTTAACGAAGTTAATGAATGGACAAAGTCCTGGCGGATGGTAATTAATGAGAGCAAATCGATTCATGTAGATTTTTCGTATAAACGGACAAACAATTTGCCAGTATTTCTCAATACGGTTCGAGTCTCTTTTGCAAATGAAGCGAAATATCTCGGAATGCCACTCGATGCAAAATTAAAATGGAAGTCGCATGTAAAAAAGAAATGCGAAGAACTTAAAAATAAATACAGATAACTGTACTGCTTACTCGGAATATATCCGAAGCTTAACCTTGAAAACAAGCTGCTATTATACAAGCAAGTGCTAAAGACGGTCTGGACATATGGTAAACAACTATTGAGTTGTACCAGTGAAACGAGTCTAAATATTTTACAATCTTTTGAAAACAAAATGTTAAGATCATTCGTCAATGCGCCGTGGTATATAAGGAATGAAGATCTACGCAAAGATCTGGGTATTCCAGAGGTTAAAGATGAAACGAAAAATTTTTGCACGCAAACATAAAAAAAGTTTATTGGGACACGTTAACACAACGGTCCTCCAAAATCTTGAAGAAACAAATTTATTGCGGCGTCTTCAAAGAACTTAGCCCTTTGATTTGGCCCGATAAAAATGGTCTCTGCTACAAATCCAAAACTATTAACACCTAAAGTATTTTCCCTGCACTATTTCTTTAAAACATCTGTCAAGCAGTTTTTAAATTTTGAGGTGGTAATTTAAATTAAATTGCAGTTCGCTCTCGATGTACCAAGATTGCCACATTGAACACATAAATGAATAGAGAAGGCTATATTTTTTTAAACACTTTCACATCTATGTCGTAGCGCGCTAAATGCAAGCAGCATATACGAGCAAAAATTTGCCATAGCATAAAATATGCCTCCAAAGGCTCATCATTTAGTGCATTTGTTAGTGGGACATAACAGAACATCGACGTTATTAGGTTTAACATCACTACCATAATCAATAAACGAAGAAATTTCAATTGAGCTATGTATATTATTAAGGAAACAAAATTTTACATACACTTATACCGATTCTATCATGTAATTGCGCAGAGTACTTTTCAAACTACTTTTATTAACATGCAGTTCAACTACATCGTTATTTTTGTTATAAACTCTACTCATGCGGCTAATAGCCTCGTGCTATCTACGTAGGTTGTAGGAACCTCCCCCAGGTATTAAAACCAAAAGCAATTAAAAGATCAGGGCATCAATTTGTCCTGATAATAATTGGTGTATGAAAACCATGTCACTGTTAAGTCCACGTTGAGACAGAGGCAACAGCTGTAAGAGTTTAATTCTACAAATCTTATGAATTTACGTTGGAATGCTTCAATTCTATTTGAATGCACTACATATTATGGCTTTAAAACATGTGAGGCATACTCTGAGTGGGGGCTCAGTGGCGCAATGGTTAGTGCGATGAACTGCCGCGCAGAAGGTATGGGTTCGATTATCAGCAATAGCAACACCTAAATGATTTTTCACTTTCCCTCCTCTCGTGATGATCTGTCAAATCATCCAAGTAGTATCAATTGTCAAGAAAAGCTTATCAAATTCTTATCTCAAATTCGCCGTTCGGAGTCGGAATAAAACAGGAGGTCCCACCAACGTGCAAGAAGTACACACGCACACATGGTTGGTTATGAGAAAACTCGACCCTGGGTACTAACGAGCCTGTTGCGCCAAAAATTTGTATTTGTTTTTTAGAGTGAGATCGTCTTTTTATAAATCCCAATATAGAGTTGGATTTATTGACGACAATGTTAAAGTGTTTATTAAACTCCATTTAAGGATCAAAATAAACACCTAGAGCTCTAAAACTGTTCACATGACAGAGGGTGTGTCCTGACAAAGTATAATTTAAATTTTATGTTTTCGTATAAATGCCATATGCTGGTACTTAGTAGGGTTCAAATTCAAACAGTTTTTAAGACACCAAATGGTAAAACTTTTTAGATCGGTTTGTAGTAAAAGCGAATGGTTAGATCTCTTACACATTTGCAAATGTTCGTGTCATCAGCATATATCAGTATTGCAATATTGCAAGTATTAATAAAATTGGTCCTAAATGGCTTCCTTGAGGTACTCCAGATTGAGCAACGAAAGGTTTACTTTGGAATGATGTTCCGACAAAGAAAGACCAATTTAACACAAATAATATGTTCGAATAACTTAGGGATGCAAAAAAGTTTTGAGATTAAGCTATAATTAGAGATGTCTCCGGGCTCACCTATTTTAAAAACAGGTGTTATAAATGTTTTTTTCCATTGAGCTGGGAACACTCCTTAAGGTATGGCAAAAGAGCAATTTTGCATTGGTATTGGTGGGATTCCATAGGGCTCCGCAGAATAATCATTATTTAGTGAAAAGATTGAGACGTTGCTGAAACTTGCTTGAGGACAGTCATTGAGATAACTGAAATAAGTTTCATCTAAGGCTTGAGGGGTATCAATAAATAAAAGAGCTCGATATTTTTGAATAATAATAAGAGAAGTTGGCAGGATATCCATCCGTTTTTCTTTTCGAATTGGCAAATTCAAAGAGGCGCCTAGGGTAATTTTAGAAGCATTCTCCATATGGACTATATAGTCATTATATAAACTACTAGACATCGCAGAGAATTCATTAAATAAATTTAGAAACTTATCAAAGTTGTAATGATTCTGGTTTTCTCCGAAATTATTCCAACCCCGGTTACGTCTGTTTCGAACAGATTTAAGCCCTTTCGTGTACCAAGGATGCTGGATTTGAGCATTTTTTAGATTGCTTGACTGGAATAATTCTATCCATGCAATCTTTTTTTAGAAGCTAACATTTTTGAACAGCTTCTTCTAAATTAAAGAAGCGTGCAATATTCGAAGGAATATTTTCTTCGGATAGCATTTGAAAGTTCGCTTTCCGAAAGTCAAAAGAGTACGAACGATAAAACGTGTCAACATTTTCGTGCAGATGTCCGCCTATGTCTATGTTAGTAGTAGTGGTACTAGATTCCAGTACTGCGGTACTAACAGAGTCGGAAGAAAAAACTAAATCGAGAATTCGATAATTGTGATTTTTTTTATAGGTACAGCTGGTTTGCTGTCAGTCAAACGATAGAATGTTATCAAGTAATAGTAGCTCATGTTATGCAAAGACTTCAGATGGTATAAAATTAGGTTCTCCCTCGGAAGGTACCCAGTCTATGTGTGGTAAGTTAAAATCGCCAAGCAACAAAATAGTACTGTCACAACAAGTCAAAGATGTATTCTAACCCCTTTGATAACTCAGAATACAGAGTGGAAAGACGATATGAAGTAATCTATGCATTTATAACATAAAGATATTTTTTTCAAGAGTTATTTTAACACAGATTAATTCAAAATTAAGAGGGAATGTGATTTATATTTTCTCCGATTTAAGGTGACTGCGGACTGCAGTAAGAATACCTCCACCAAGAGCTTTTAAGCCATTTTCAAGACGATCATTCCTATGTATTGAGAACTCGTGATTAAAGAGTTCCTAGTCAATTATACTGGCGTTAAGCAATGTTTCAGTTAATTGAACAGTTTCATGAGAAAGTTCTTGTGATTTAAGAAAAACATCTTTCGTTTTCATTAAACCGCATTTATACATAATCGCTTTAAATAACGAACTAAATTAACTAGAAATAAAGAGTTGCCATTGGTGTTCGTTTCGGTTATGTGGGTGCAGAACTGGATCGTATGCAACTTTTTCTTTCAGTGTGCGGCTTCAAACACCAACCATGCAAGAATTTGACGATTTTTACAGTTTGTCCAAAATACACAAAACATTCATTTTGGTTGTTGATCTTAAAAAAATATAATTAATGTGGAGCTGTGGTTCAAAGAACTTTTCAATCGGATTCAAAGGAATCGATGTCCATGTGAATTTTAATCATATTCCGTTATTGGACAAAACTAAAAAAATAGTTAAGAAATATTTGAGCTATGTTATGTGGAATTTTAACAAACCGTAATAGTAACATAGATATTAAATTTAATTCAACTTGACCAGATAGTTTGTGAGAAATCTACTATTCGCCTTATATGGCTTAACCTTAAGATAAGTTATATTGATTTTCTCGAAAAAGCTGGCTATGCGGTTTTCGGAACTACTCTACTTATAGTATAGTTTAATTTAAATCGTTTAAGCCGTTTTCGATGGTTGGTTGGGTGTTGTAAAATGAGGGTAGACTCTGATTTCTGTAGCTTGGCAATGCCCAGTGGCTTTAACTCTGGCCACACATCAAATATGATTGTTTTGACCTCCAATTGGTAACCATCGATCACTGGTGTCATCCAACTGCATTTGAATTGCTAAACGATAAGTGTTGATAACAAGACTAAAAACAGCAACACTATAAACAGCCTGATCAGAATGGTACGGAATGAATACGCGGGCTGCTGCCCCAAGCAAGCCTAGATGAGTTGCTTCGATATATTCGGACAACAGGTTGATCAGAAATTTCAAGGGCTACGGCAGCGCTCAATCTATGGGTAACTAATAAATTGGAACTGGTCTCCAGGTTGGGGGTTGTGCTGTGGGTTAACTACCCACCCATGGAAACAACTGTATGTTACAACGCAACCAATAGCCTCGGAAAGGACTGATTTTATTGTTGAAGACCCTTCTAAACGAAAAAGAAAGGATAACGATGTTCTTATTTGCACCTGGAATATGAGATCATTAAACAGGAGAGATGCAAGCGAACAACGAACGGAAGCCCTAAACTGCTGCAAAGCAGACTTAACTGCCATGCAGGAAATACGATGGGATGGGCCGGACAAAAGAGGACTTAAAACTATGACATCTACTACGGACCGTGTTATAGAGCGCAGAAACAGCGACTATTCGGATGCGGATTTGTTATAAGTGCCAGAATTAGGCAGTCTTATGTTTTCAAGACATGAGCGAACGCATTGTAACAATCCGCATCAAGGCCAAATTCGCTACCATAAGCCTTATATGCGTTCACGCCCCGACGGAGGAATAATATGATATAGCTAAAAACTGCTTCGACGAGCTAATTGACAAAAAATATGAACGACTACCCAAGTACGATGTTAAATTCGTACTTGTAGATTTTAGTGCAAAGGTAGGAAGACAAGACATCTTAATCAGTATTGTCGTAAAACATAGCCAACACGTCTGGTAACGGACCTAAGCTAATTGACTTCGCTACGTAACGAAATGCCACTTAAGCCTCTCCACAATATCCATAAGAGGACATTGTGGTCTCCAGAACAAAGAACGGTCAACCAACTTGATCAAATTACGATAGACAAGAGGCAGGCATCCAATATTTTGGATGTCCGAACATTCCGAGGAGCTTACATCGGCTCGAACCACCACCTCATTGCATCCAAGGTAAGAATGTGGATATCCACCAATCCACAACAAGCCAGAAATACTTTGAAAAAAATGTAATGTCGAAAGACTGCAATCGCGCAAAAGACCGCCGAGAACTTTGCGCAACGCGTATCTCTTTACCTCTTTATTAACAATATACCACTAGCATTGAATGTCGAAGAATAATGGCAACGATGCCAACAAGCCATTAGATCAGCCGCAACTAATGTGCTAGGTTTCTCGCGCCCAAGAACGTTTCTCACAGCCAAAAACGAGGCCTGCAAGTCTAAGCTGCAGGTGAAGGCGAGAGTTGCCATTGAGCTCTATAGGCAGAGAAGAAGGGAAGAACACCGAAGAAAAGAGAGCAAGAAAAGCGCGCGATCGAGGATTTAGAAAGCTGCCACTCCAGGAACAATGTTCGCAAGTTTAAGTTTTAAGTGGATACAAGGCTCGAACAGAATCCTGTCGAGATGAACAAGGAAATATCGTAGTTGAGCGACGACGAATAACATTCCGCTGTCAAGCAGAAGGAACCATTCAATATTGGCAACCACAGCGAAAACTGCCAACCACCCGACCTGAACGAAGTGAGGATAGCAATATCTAAACTCAAGCTTAATATGTCTGCCGAAAATGGCGGCCTTCCCGCTGAGCTAAAAAACTCCGGCGAAGATGGCTTTGTAAGTAACATCCAGCAACTAATACGCCAAATCTGGTCGGATGAAAGTATGCCTGAAGAATGGAACCTCAGCATCGTTTTCACGTTCCACAAAAAAGGAGACTCTCTGAACTTCGCCAACTTCAGATGCATAAGTATCCTCAACATCGTCTAAGAGTTTACCAACAACCTGATCGGCCTTTATCAGTGCGGTCTTAGGCCAGGAAAGTCCACAACTGATAGAATTTTTACATTTCGTCAGATCCTAGAAAAAACCCAAGAAGTCCAAATCGATACCCACCACCTTTTCATCGCTTTGAAAGCCGCATTCTATAGCATTTATAGAGACGAGCCATAACTCATCCGAGCCAAACTCATCAACTGACACATTCGATACCATGAAAGATTTATGCAAGGCGATACACTATCATTTGATTTCTTAAATCAACCACACACCAGTGGCACAGTTTTCTAAAAATCGGTAGCATACGCTAATGATATTGACATCATTGGTAGGACTCAACGCAACGTCATAGCCACGTTTGCACGTTTGTTTATAGAAGGAATCGGTAAAAATGAGTTGAGAAGTAAATTAGGGTAAGACTAAGTATATGTTGTCAACACGACAGGGCACGAATTCGACAGAACGTTACCATTGTATCTGTCAATTCCCTGTCAACTTTAAGGTAGTACGGGAATTTGTCTACTCGGGCGGAATTACCCCTGCCAACCGTTGTTTCTTTGGGCTATGAAGGCAATTTAGTAGTAAAGCCCTCCCTCGAACTATGTAGGACCCTAATCAACCCAGTCCTGCTCTACTGCGCTGAAGAATGGAACGTATCAAAAGCGGACGAGAGGAAAATTATTCGAAAAATCTGTATCGCCATTTAAAAAAATTGCGTTTTCAATGTGCAGTTGTTTGCAATTTTCATATGAAAGGTACCGGTAATTATAAGAGTACAAAAAATGGACTAAATGGACCAAAAAAATTGCATAGATATACGAAGTTAAGTCGCTTAGGCTGGAGAAACCATTATGGACAGAATTGCAAAAATCGTTTCTTTTTCTTTTGGGTTCCATATCATCGTAATGTAGAATCAATCAAAATCTCGAGGTCAAAACATTTTTCTACAACAATATCTTTCTCTATATGAGACAATACAAATAAAAATTACGTGAGTCGTACATATTAAAAATGCCGGACTACAGGTGGCCATTGCTCAGAGGAATGCGTAGTTGACTGCTAAGCCAAACGCTGCGGGTTCAAGCCCCAGCTTCGGTCAGTTGCCAGTGCTGTTATGTGTCTGTAGTTCGTTGCATTCATGTGCGAAGTACTGTGATGTCAATGTCAAAAAAAACGACGGATAATTAGATATATGTGTTTGACAAATTTTGGCCATAAGAAATTTTTATATCGTTGGTATAAGTAAATCAACAATGTAATTGTAAATGTATTTGTATCAACTTTTCATATTTAAAATAATTGTGCCAAATGTTAGATAATTTTTTACATAATTGTTAATTTTTCATTTTCTTAAGCTTCTTTATCCTTAACAACTTTTTTTCGAAATTTGTTCTTTGAATCTTGTCTTTTAAGATTTCGTGGTAGGTATACTTTTTACCACTCTTATATTATATTATCACTTTTTTTCGCTTTTTTTCATAATTCATACAGTCACATTGTTTCTTTGTTTCATTTTAAATTTAAATTATATATCAACCCCTTCTCCGTTAATTTGAATCTTTACCGACGTAAGTGCAAGGCTTCGTCTCAATCCTTTTGATGTAGACGGCATTTTATTAGGATCGACTGCACTTTTTTCGGTCACAACTCTGCGAGAACAATCCTGGTCAAACCGACTGTCCACAGAGTGTGAACGTCTTTTTATCAGTGTTTCAGGTACATCCATTGTTTCCTAAGAAGAAATTAAAAAAATGTTTTATATAGCTATATGTATAAAATAATCAGTTTGTAGGTACTTACCTCAGTCCTAGAATATGTGCGCAGCCTATGCACGATTCCTCGCTGCTCTGCCAGCTTATTGCTCATGGAACATGCCTGTCGATGGTTGTCATCATGTGACATTGACGAATGTGGTCGCTCAGGTAGTTCATTACGGTATAGTACTGATGTTGAATTAATATCCCTAATACGACGCTCCCATTGCTCAATTCGATGCGTTACGTTTCTAGTTATAGTTGGCGAATGCTGTGAGTTTTCAGAATTTTCTGGAACCGTGGGGTCGTTATCAAAGTAGGAGCCCTCCAGTTCCATCATACTCTCCTCACTATCCATGAACTTTAAAACAATAATATTTCATATATAAATAAATATAACTATTCGACTCTTAGAAATCCAAATCATGAAATATATAAATGGTTGCTTACGTTATACTAAAAAGTTTCAATGAGTTAGAAGCAATATACCTAATTACAGCATCTTCACGTAAAATTATGTATATTCCCATACTCAATTGCAAAAACCGTTATTAAATATAGATTTCAATATAATTTTTTTTACAGTTTAGTCGAAGGCTCAGTGGAGCGATGGATAGTGCGACGAACTGCCGCGCAAAAGGTCTGCGTTCGATTCGACCTCAAGATTTTTATTGATTCTAACATTACGATGATATCGGAACTCAAAAAAATGATTTTTGGAATTCCGTCCGTCGGTTCGTCGGTCCGTCTGTCCGTACACGTCCCTCAAGCCTAAGCGACTTGACCGATTTTCTTCAAACTTCGTATCCAGCGTATTTTTGGTAATAATAATTTTTGCTTGCTTTTAGCCGTGTTATTACTGGTACCTGCCATAAAAAAATCAAACATAACCTCAATTTTCTCAAAAACCGCTATAACGATTTTGATTAAACTTCATATATACTATTAGCATATTAGTTCCAACAAAACTGCATATCAAGAAAATTGTCAATTTCTCGAAAACTATTTTGCCAAATTGAATGAAATTTAATTTGTATACTACTATTACTATTTTTATGAGTTCCACATAATTGTTTTTGGCCCAATTATCCCCAAACTCAATTTTCAGTTTTGGCCAATAGCGGGAAATCATTATTATTCACATGGACACCGATTACTTTCAAATACGGAATAAACGTTCGTATAATCACATTTCGACATTATTTATATCATTCTAGCATCATTAATCGAACTAAATATTTTTGTATATTTTGGCCAAATTGTGACAAACGTCAAATTAACTCGTTGTGAATGTTCGGGCATCCAGAATACTGGATGAGTTCCTCTTGTTTATCGCAATTTGATCATTTTGATTCACCGTTCGTTGATCTGGAGACCGCTATGTCCCCTTATGAATATCGAGGTGAGAAAACCTTGCAGCAAAGTCAATTAGCATAATTCCATTGGTATCATGTAAGGTGTTTGTATTTTGCGAAAATAATGATAAAAATACAGATGGGTTAAAATTTCTTAGTATGACTTTAACATCGTACTTATCTTACGAAGTCGCTCACAAGTGTTATCAAGGAGCTCAATGATTTTGCTATTGTCTTCAAATCAAAAGACTTCTTACCTAAGTCTGGCACTTATAACTTAAGGGTTTGTAGTTTGGATGTATATGCAAATGATTGTCTACTTTCATAGAATTTAAACAAATTTTTCAAAGTAAAAAAGTTGTTGTCAGCGTTTGGCCCACCTCCAGATTCATGATTTCCTTATAACGATATTGGCAGTTTTCGACCATAACATTTAGAAAAAATTGTATCTTACGGATCAAATGTTCACAATCAAATGTAAAACTGACATAACCATCAAATTTCCCGCTTGGATTGTTGAGAAAAGTATAAGAAAACGCGATCGCTTTCCGTTATTCATTTCACGTTTGTGACAGTTTTCGAAAATTGTTTAGGATAAATGAAAAGTGGACATGGAAAATTTCATAT
The DNA here is from genome assembly GCA_949824845.1 of Rhingia rostrata. Lineage (NCBI taxonomy): Eukaryota > Metazoa > Arthropoda > Insecta > Diptera > Syrphidae > Rhingia > Rhingia rostrata. Next base: position 77,583,015 of record OX463755.1, read on the forward strand.
TACTCAGAATAAAATTCTCGCGGAATGATTATTGGTGATTGGATGTCAATTTTTGGGGTCGTATTATGCATATTTTAGAACTAAATATCGTCATTCTTTGATCTACTTTGATCTATATTTAAGAAAAACATATTTATGTATATAAATTTACGTAGACAAAGCAAACATCTTTAATTTGTGGTAAATTATTTAGTAGTATCACCAAAAATTTTTTTTTTCAAATTAGTAATACGTTCAAGAAACATTCGTTGCATTCCATAATTTCTTTTGCACCATCACAAATTGTAGGTCTAACGATTAAACCTCCCCAATATGTACCAAGTTGACATTTGAACAACAAAATAAAGTGAAGTGAGGAATGCAATATCTAAACATAAGCTTAGCAAGTCTGCCGAAAATGACGGCCTCTCTGCTGAGCTATACAAATTCGGTGGAGAAAATTTGGTAAATGACATCACCAATTCAAAAGCAACATTTCTTGTATGATACCGTCTAGAGTGAAAAGAGATTATAGGTGTTGCTACGGCTAAAAGCCGAATCCAGCCCTTCTGCTCAGCAGTTCACTGTACAAAGAATAGAGCCACATAGCCTCTCCTAGAAGTTGTGTCTTTCCAGACTGGTGAATGAAAATTCTCGCAGCTCCATCAGAATCAGCTTCTTTAACATAATTCTTGAGGCACAATCTTCCATAAATCTGCCCAACTACTAGCATACGCCTACAATATCATTGCTCGAACTCAACGTGATGTCATAATCATGTTTGCTGGTATAGAGAAATGGGCTTATAAGTAAATGAGGGTACGACCAAGAGCGCTCAATCCCGTAGTGGATAGTGATGGACCCGTGTCCTAGGGGTATCTAATAAATTGGAACTGGCCCTCCAGGTTGGGGGTTGTGCTTTGGGTTAACTACCCAATCATGGAAAAATATAACGGTTATGAAGCAACCAAAAGCCTCGGAAAGGACTGATTTTATTGTTGACGACGCGGTTAAACGAAAAAAGGACAACGACGTTCGTATCTGCACCTGGAATGTTTGAACTCTAAACTATAAAATCGATGAATAGGTGGTGGGTATCGATTTGGACTTCTTGGGTATTTTCCAGGATCTGCCGAAGTGTGAAGATTTGATCGGTTGTGGACTTTCCTGGCCTAAAACCAAACTGATAAGAGCCGATCAGGTTGTTGTTAAACAGTTTCAGGCGTTCACATATTACGGCAGATAGAATTTTGTATGCGATGTTGAGGAGACTTATGCCTCTGTAGTTGGCGCAGTTTAGAGGGTCTCCTTTTTTGTGGATCGGGCGAACGATGCTGAGGTTCCGTTCTTCAGGCAAACTTTCTTCCGACCAGATTCGGCTTATGAGTTGGTGGATGTTACTTACCAAGGCATCTCCGCCGGCTTTATAAAGCTCGGCGGGAAGGCCGTCATTTCCGGCAGCCTTATTAAGCTTCAGTTTAGATTTTGCTATCCTCACTTCACTCAGGTCGGGTGGTTGGCAGCTTTCGCTGTCGTTGCCAATATTGAATGGTTCGTTCTGCCTGACAGCGGAATGTTGTTGGTCATCGCCGTTTAACAGTCTGCAGAAGTGGTTTTCCATATCCTCAGCATCGACTGTGTCTCAACTACGATATTTCCTTGTTCATCTCGAGAGGATTCTGTTCGAGCCTTGACTCCTTGGCTTTGACATTTTACACTTCGGTAAAACTTGCGAACATCTTTCCTGGAGTGGCACCTCTCTATATCATCGATCGCCCTCTTTTCTTCTTTCTGAAAAGCCGGTGTTCTTCCCTTCTTCTCTGCCTATAGAGCTCAACGGCAGCTCACCTGTTCACCTGCAGCTTAGCATTGTAGGCCTCGTTCTTGGCTGCGAGCATCTGTCGGCATTCCTCATCAAACCAGGGGTGGGCGCGAGAAACCTAGCACATCAGTTGCGGTTGATCTAATCGCTTGTTGGCATCGTTGCCATAGTTCTTTACGGCAAATCCCATCGTATTTCCTGGATTGTAGTAATGTCTGCTTTGTACCAGGGCTTCGCAGTAAATGAGGGCAAGACGAAGTATATGCTGTCAACACGAAAGGACACACAACATCGACGAATTGGACAGAACGTCACCGTTGACATAAATAACTTTGAGGTAGTACGGGACTTTATCTATCTCGGCTCCGCTATTAACACTGACAACAACATCTCGTCAGAAATAAAATGAAGAATTATTCTTGCCAACCGCTGTTTCTTCGGGCTAAGAAGGCAATTCAGTAGTATAGCCCTCACTCGAACTACTAAGGAGATCTTATATAAGACCCTGATAATCCCAGTTCTGCTCTACGCCGCTGAAGCATGGACCGTCTCAAAAGGAGTGAAGAAATCCTTGGTCGATTTGAGAGGAAAATTCTTCGAAAAATCTTCGGTCCCGTTTGCATGTAGAACGAATGGACACCAATACTCCGGCTCGCAGAGTCTTCAATTCCCAGCCAGACGTCGGACGCAGTTGAGGAAGACCTCGCCTTAAGTGGCACGCACAAGTAGAAACTGATCTCAACCAACTTGGAGTGCACAACTGGAGGCAGTTAGCTAAGGACAGGGCTAATTGAAGAGGCATGTTGGTTGAGGCCCAAATTCATTCCGGACTGCAGCGCCACTTAAGTAAGTAAGTAAGGGCCTGAAACTAAAAATCCGTTATATGGACAATATGTGTTACCATTAGTTAAATGGCTAAAAGAAAAAAAAAGGCCTAGAATTACGGACAGACGGACCTCTATCGTCGTTATGGTTGAATCAATAAAAATCTGGAAAATCCCCGAAAAATACAATACATTTCTCTTTGTAAGAGAAATTAAAAAAAAATAAAACTAATTACTTGTTTTAACTAAATTAAAACACTTAAATAAACATAATAAATAAAAAAATATTTAATTTTTAATTCGTTAATTGGCACCAAATACTACCATGAAGAAATGTACATCAACTTTGCTCATAAATGAAACAATTTTATTTGCAGTTTTGTTTTATAAAAAAAATGTGGATAATATTACTTTATTGCACATTAAAATTTGCTTACAAACATGTTTAGCATTAAAAGATACGATAACAACTATCAACAGCATGACTCACTAATCTACAGACATCAGAAGCTACAAAACAACCGAATTATGTTGCATAGTTATCGTGTCAATTTAACATAAAAAAGATGCTTTCAAAAATTTTTTTTGTGTTGTTTTGGCACTTCTGAATATTACATCTCGAAATAATAAAAACAGCTATTAGTATGTAAAAAACGTAATCGTAAATAAAACCTACGTATGAAATCTAATTAATAACTACATATTTTACAATTTATTTTTATTTTATTTACATAACCATATTTATTGTTTTTTTTTACAAATATAAATTCTCTGAATTGTTTAATCTACTCTCTTATGGCATTTGTTTGAATCTAGTTAGATCGTGTACTATCAAGTAAAACAATTATATTTGCCAGATACGAGTATGTATTACATACATCTAACAGCATCAACTTCGCATACTTAAATAAGGTTTGACCTTAAAAGAAATTCTGTTGATTTTTGTAAATCCTCACCCACACATAATATCTGTGTGGCCAGTGCAACTGTGTCAAATAAGAATATCTCTCTTCAAGTAATCGAGGAAATTGATGTTAAAATAAACTAGTAATTGGTGCACGACTGGGTCTTACGCAAGTTTCTCTTTCATTCAATTTTACCTAAAAATTTGCGATAAATTTTCAATTTTCGTTGCATGGCCTAAATTTCCATACCTTTAATAAACTGTATAAAGTTTTGTTACAACTACTGTATTATTTTATAGTTGAAATCCCACAAAAAATGTCCATTAAACAAATCTCCTCAACATTATCTAAAATGAAAAAAATATACATCGAGAAAATTCCCAACAAAAATATCTTTTTTTTCGCAAAGTAATATGACAAATCGCTTTTTTGATTGTAAATTTTTATCTTTTTTATTAATTAATAAAACCTTTATCATGTTAATTGCTAAAACCTATTACTTTTTAATTTGAATTGAAATGGAAAATGAATTATTTTTAATAAACACTGCAAATATATTTATTTTGTGTATAGCATTTCATTAATCTTAATCTAAAACAATCAGGTTTTTCCGAAAGATAGATGTTCCTGCGATTAAATCGCCCCGAATTGGATTTTGCTGCTGAAGATTTCAGATTGGGCATTTTGCATTTACAGATTTTGACTTGGAGATTATATAATGGGGAAAACGTACCCAACCCAGGAAATGTATGTTAGGTGCATTTTTCATATGGGATTGTTCAAGCCATGTAAGCTGGAGAGACCATTACGGACATACGGATGAAATTTCGGGGTCCTGCTTCATTATAATGTTAGAATACAATATTTTTCTCTTTGTAAGAGAATGTTAAGAATGGAAACTGTATTCAAAAGGACGAGCATTACTAACAGTTAGACCTTCAAGATATCTCGGTTAGATAATAGTGATGTGATATGCTCAAATATTTGAATATCTAGTATATATATATCTATATAACATAGAGAACTAATAAGCCATGAGGTATCGTTTATTACATATATTGAATAAAAAGCTGATCGGATCGTTCGTATGTCTTTCCATCCATTCGACAACAGTTTTTTTTTAACCTTCAATTTTGAGCTATCATTTGATTTTTGTATACGAAAACTTTTTTATCATACCCACTTATAAAAACACTAGAAAAACCAGAAAATATTTTGAAAAGTATTTGAACAACATTATCAACATTTCTTTATAGTTCTGAGCCAAAACCACTAACTAAAAGCTCTTTGAAAATTCTGAACATAATATGTATATAATGCTGGCCTCTATTCGACGTCTAAGAATATATTAGATCAAACCATCTTTTTTTTAATAGGCATATTAGATGATTTGTTCAGAAAGGAAGAACTTAGCTGGTTCTTCGGTGAGCATTTTGTTTTATTTTTTAACCCACGAAGTACGTATTTATTCTTAGCCATTAAATATCCGTTTGATGAACGTTTAATAGTAAATACATTCTTCATATATTTGCAACTATCTATCCTATTCCAAAATTTAACAGTTATTTCATTAGACGAAAGAGCAATGTTAGAAAAATTGCAAAACACTGAATTTGGAGGTTGTAACAGGTCGTGTTGATCTCTTGAACAGTAATCTGGCAAATTAATATCAATGTAGGGTATCATTATTAATCAGAATGATTTTCTAATATTGGCCATAAATTACCAATTCGTCAAGATAGTGTTATAAATTCAGGTTACAGTGTGCGAACATACCCTGACGTGTGAAAATCGAACACATCCATTTGGTGTCCATTGGAGGTACTGTTGCGCCCACTGGAATGGATGACTGGAATAGTGGTATCAGTCAATACCACATCTTAAACAATAAAAAAACTGCGGAAACCTTTGAGAATATGCCATCTCTTTCTAGATCAGTATATGGAGTGGTATAAATAGACAATAAGCGACAGCCATAAAGTAGTCTAAATTGTGACTTGACGTGATTTA